>JAASFF010000449.1:0-98709 GCA_013365195.1 Cercospora citrullina | reverse complement strand
CCCCCCACTCGAGCTCGCCTCGTCGCGACATCTCACGATACGAACCAAACACAAAACCTGCGCGCACAGACAGACTTAGCTCGTGCAGCGCTTGGACACTAGCATTGACAGTGAAGAAGAGATACCGCAATATGGTATGCTCACTGGTCACTACAGTCCGACCTCTCACTGACAGCACGTCTCGCAGAACTCGAAAACACTGCGCCGGCTCGCAGCAGATCACGCGCAGCTCCACAACGACCTTCCTACCAACTATCTCTTCCCGCCGAATCCGCAGCACGACGACGACCTCTCCCAGCTCGACGTACTACTAGCAGGACCAACACATACTCCCTTCGCCGCTGGTGTTTGGAAGCTGCACCTCGCGATCCCCGACAATTATCCCCACCAACCACCTACCGCCAACTTCAGGACCAAGATCTTCCACCCGAATGTCAATGAGAAGGGTCAAATATGTGTAGAGACATTGAAGCGCGACTGGGACAGCAAGCTCACTCTACGGGATGTGTTGGTCACAATATCATGTCTACTCATCCAACCGAATCCGGACAGTGCACTCAACGCTGAGGCAGGCGCTCTCATCCAACAGGACTACGATGCTTTCGCGCAGCGAGTGGAGCTCATGACCAGTATCCATGCCTCCATCCCACCATCATTGGCAGATCTCGTTAAGGAAGCGCAGAATCGAGGGCAAGAACCGGCCCCTGCAAGTGAGCCAGAGGAAGATGTGGAGGATTCTATGATGCGGCCCGAACAACCTGTACGACGCCGAAGGACTATCGCCAAGGTACGAGGTCTGAGGAGAACCGAGACATCACCAGGTGACGCGCCTGCGAGGAGAGCACGAAGACCGCCTGCAGCAAACCCACCCAGCCGGCCATTCGTTGTTCAGAGCACAAATGACGATGTTTTTGGAGCACCTGCGCCACAGAGACGTGAAGAACCGGCAAATGTATACGAGGACGTGGACGATCATGACTCGGAAATGCTCGAAGCAGACCAGGAGAACGATGCAGCTCGGTCACCTGCGAAAACACCTTCCGTAGGAGTAAGAACGCCACGCCGCCCCCACGGAATGCCTGTACCACTAGGGGAACTTATTCTACCGGAACAAGACGAGGGTGACACGTCCGTGGATGACACAGATATGGACATGGAGCCTGAATACCCGCCCAGTCCTCGCAAGAGTCCTTCCAAAAGCCCAACAAAACAATTCCGACCTGCTCTAGATCGAGCCGAGAGCAGCCGGGACGCTGCGTCAAGAGGAGCCCCTATGATCACTCCTCCGAATCTCAACGATAAACCGCTGACGTTAGCCGGCTCAGTCTCCCCTCGTAGAGCGGATCGGGGTCGCAGAGTCGCGTTTAAGCTATCGAAACGGCATACCCCTGAGCATCCACCTGATGATTCGAGCTTCTTGGAGAATAGCTTTATGAAGGCTGCGATTACTCCTGCCGTTCAAAAGAGTGCAGGCGTGTTGAAGAACAGGAGTCCGAACTCGTCAAGCGTTCGGAGAGAGGAAGCACAGCGACGAGCTGAGCGGAATGAGAAGTTGTGGGAAGCTTGCGGACGTGACATCAAGCGTTGGAATCGAGGAGATTTCGATGGGGACATGTTAACAAGAAAAGCACCAAGGTGGTGAATTTGACTTTTGGCTGGCACTTTTGGCACATTTTCACAGTTGAGGCATAGCGTTGGAAAAGCATAATAGAAGGATCACAGAACTCATTTGGTCTATCATAGCAGAGTTGGGCAATCACTCTAATTGAAGCGGTCAACAATAATCATAAAAACTTCAAGTCGCAGAGCTTCTTGCTGCTCTTTCTCAAAGTCTGGCAGCCCTCATCTTCGCTTTCCTCACCTCCTCAAATACGTCATACCGATTCAACCACGCTTGAAATTCCGGCGAACCGAAACTCGCCATCATTTCCGGTTCTGCAATCTGATGTAAATCTCTCCACCAGGACTGCGCAGTCTTATTCCATAACTCATTTCTGACACGGATTTGCTCCGGATCAGTGAAAGTCCAATTTTCGATTTGATGTTGTGCAAAATCGCGAATGCGGTTGATTCGTGGAATTCGGAGGTTTTCGTAGAGTGTGATGCGGTGGCGGAGGTTTTGGTCTGGTGTTGCGGTTGAGAGGAGGGAGGCGAGAGTTGCGGCGTCTTCGAGGCAGAGGGTCGAGGAGAGGTTTCTGCGGGGGTAAGGTGTGAGTTCTTGATGGATGGAGAAAGTGAGTGAAAGGAAGGAGGGAGGGTTGTCTTACCCGAGAGGGGTTATGGAGTGACTTGCGTCGCCTAGTAGTACGACTCTGCCTTTCGAACTTGACCAGCTGGTTAGTTTTCCTGATGAGGTGGCTTGCCATTTGTAGGCTTGTTTGACTGTTGATAGGATTTTGAAGATGGCAGGATCTGCGTCTTTGAAGCGGGTTTTGAGGTTCGACAGACCTGTGATCCAGCCGTCCGATTGTCTAGAGTTCTTTTCGACTGGAGACTGCTGAATCATGATTTGCACAGCTAGCAGATCTCTCTTCGGCAGCGGGAAGACGAGAACACTCTTCCCAAGTCCTGGCGTGAGGACATCATGGCCGGCCTGATAGTTCTCTTTCAAATGCTTCAGCTCCGGATTCTCGAGTACGGAGCTAGGCACGACCGTCGACCACATCGTTTGTCCCAGATCTTTCGACTTATGCTTGGGAAACAATGTTTTCCGAACCATCGATCCGGCTCCATCAGCTCCAATCAGGAAGTCCGCTTCCATCGTCTCTCCATTGGACAACGAAACCGAAGGTCTCCCATAATCCACTTCATCCCCAGTTCCAATATGCAGCACTTCCACTCCCTCATAGAACCTCACTCCGCGGTCCTTCGCTCTGGCTTGTAGTAATTGCAAGAATTCCTTCCTCAGAGCAAACCAATGCTGATCCTCTTTCCTCGCCTGGAGATCAATCGATGCAATTTTCTCGCCCAGGTTGTCGTACCTTCTCACATCATGCGCCAGAATCCCATGCGATACATTGCGGACCTCGTCAAGCAGTTTTAATTCTTGCAGAATTCGAATCGCATTAGGCGAGAGCACGATTCCCGTACCGTCATTTTCAGGTTGCGAATGTTTCTGTTTTTCGAAGACGATGACTTTGTGGCCTTCTCGAGCGAGGGCAAAGGCAGCTGCTAGACCGGACAGACCTGCGCCGACAATTACGATGCGCAGTGGTTCTCGTTCGTCATCGTCAAGAGGTTGTGGCCGGGCGGGGTGGAATGTGAGATCCGGGAAGTTCTGGAGAGACATTTTTAGGCTCGAAGTCGACTGAGGATACGGCAGCTTGAGATTGGCACTGGCAAAGGCGGGTCAGTGCTGACTTCGTCGAGACGCAACAGATGCCAATGCCCGTCGGCTGAAGAAGCATTGTAGCAGTCGTGAACGTCTGAAGGTCGTTTGGCGTGATCCTTGTCTGATTGCTGGGATCTGGAGGCTAAGACCACGATGGTCTGGTTTCGAATGTGCACATCCGACCAATCTCAGCGCTGTCACATGCCCACGCCGGAGTAGTGCGTTCGGTCTATGCGTTGAATTTGTGATCGTACTTCATCAAATACATAATCCATTCACATGACTTTACCATCCGCCACCGGCAGCGGCGGCGAGAGCATTGACACGCTCGACATCTCCCCCCGGTTTATCCTTGCCGACATCGCTTTCGACAACTCTGTAGGTCGTCGTCATGAGTGTGTCGCTGTCTATGCCAGTTATCGTTGACCAGTATTTCATAATATCGTGAACGTGGGCGTGGTCTATGCCATCCACCATATCTGGATTGTCTTCCACGCCAGACATGACAGAGTCTCGAGCAGGCGAATGCTCCACGTCACTTCCAGCCCGAGCCTCACTGTCATCCGCAGGACTGTCATTCGACTCAGCGCTCCAGTATGCTTCATCAACTTTGGCTAGCCACTCCCGTTGTTGTGGCAGCATCTCCTGTGATCCGCCATTCTCGATGCCGGTGCCGCCCACTTGGCGCAGGGTCGCAACATCCCCCACCTTGATCTGGCCACCACCATTCGTGCAACCACCAGGGCACGCCATGACTTCGACATAAGCGTAATCATCGGATTCACCACCGGCTTTCGCGGCTCCAGGACGACGGCTCACTCCAACTTTACGACCTGTCGTGGCACCGGGCAGGCGACTTGTCTTCGCCGGGTTCAGCTTTCGAACCAGGTTCTGAATGTTGCGGAAACCGTAGTAACGAGCAGCTTTGAAGATCGCAGTTCCGTCAGGGTCGACAATACTGTACTCGGAGACATCCTGGTTACGCCCTCGCTTTACTGTGATTTGCGAACCAGCATGACGAGCTTGTTTCGTCTTCAGTATGTGCCAAAGATAACCTCCTGATGTGCCAATAGCAGCAGTGTCCTGACGCTTGCGCTTTTGCCCTCTCTGGCTTCCAAAAAGGAACTCGTTCAGTCTAGGCTCTGGGAATGACGGCAAACCTGCGACAGGGTGTTTGGGAAGACCAGGAAAGCTGATCTCCCTGCTTTCAGCAAGCATAAGTAGCTCCCGTGCCGTGATAACGCAATCAACATCACGGACAGCATCGCCACTCTGACCGTGCCATGTGTGAGAAGTGAGCTCACTACGCGAAGCTTCGAGTTTCTTGTCGAAACATGGCATGATTGCCAAGTGCCAGACGTTGCTCGGATCGATTCCGTAATTCTTTGCCAGCACTGATTTGACAAGCACGCCAGTCAGTGCCTGAGGCGATTTGAGCCTGCTGAGATGCGGTAAAATATGTGAATGGGTCTTCTCAGCATAGCAGATCCAACCTGGACAAGCAGATGTAATGACGGGTTTCTTCTGGCCTTCCTGCAGCTGATCAACCTCGTCCGCTGCGGCAACAAGGGTTGCCTCCCGCATGGCATTCGTATCGATGACCCAAGAAAAGCCAGATTTGTTCTTGCCTCCACTTCTCATTCCCAATGGCCCACTAAGCAGTTGGCTAATCATGTAGCCCGCATCTCTTTCTGATACATTGTATGTTGCAGCGAGACTTGCTCGTGCCTGAGGGCTGATGCTTGCGACGAAGATCTTGCCTTGTCCATCTGTACCAGCAGCTCCGTTGCCTACAGTGGGAATCGTGGCTTCGGCATATTTGTCCAGCGTATCGAGCACCTCTGCATGACTCTGCAACGACACCAGAATTGCCTCTGCACTGGTGACGCATCCCGAGCATGCCAGACAATCGGTCAGAGAGATCTGAGCGGGCGGTGGTAGGGAGCCCGAATCGACTTTCTCTTCAGTAGTCACTTCGTAAGGATTATCGGACTCGGTCGGTTGCTGTTTGGGAAGAGTCTCGACGGGCTTGATGCACGCGACACCCGGGTTAATGAAGTCATTCAAGTCGTCGGCGGAGAGGATGGCCGACATGTTGCTCGCTGGCCTCGACTGGGACACATGTGTAAGTCAAGAAGAAAAAGAGAAAGCAGAAGAATTGTATGAGAAGAGGCGATTAGGAAGTGCCACTGCTAGTGAAGTCACCATGGGTATCCAATCGCAATTCGTATTAATAAAGCGGGCGAAGGGTCCCGACATTCGGAGATGCACATCACATGCTAACGCCAAGCCCCTCGCGGACTAAGACTAAGACTGGAACCTGGAACCTCTTCCGCTCTTCACAAAGCACTCTGACGATCAGCACATCGACTTGACTCGAACAATCCACCATGTCGCGCGAACAGTACACCCCTCCAGCCCTCAGCGGCAGCCAGAACACGAGCAATCCCGGCGCCAACACGTCGCAAGGCGGCTTCAACATCACCGGCGGCAGCACTTTCGAGGACACCTCCAAGCCCGTCAATTACCTGTGCGGCGACTGTGATACCAAAGTGGTGTTGAAGAAAGGCGACCCAATTCGATGCAAAGAGTGCGGATATCGAGTCTTGTACAAGGAGCGTACGAACAGGTACGTCAGCAGGAAGAGAGATTTGCGCAAAAGTCGGATGCAGGGCGGACAACGCGACACGAGGGAAAGAGCGCAGAGATTCTACGTGTTCATGCTAACTCTGTTCTACAGAATGATTCAGTTTGAGGCGAGATGAGCAGTGGTCGACTAGTAAAATGATTTATGAAGTTTGAGCGCCTAGGCATTACAGAGAACGCGATATGCAATGCTGGGAGCGATTGCATCTGGGCTGCGCGACGCAGCTGACGCTTGCAATCGACCACACGAGGCCACCAAAATGAGTGGAGCGTATTGGTATGACGACGCAGGTGGACATGAGATCGGCTAGTGCCATTTGAACATGGCCAAATGGCAAAGGTGGGAATAGAGGACGACCTGCAAAGAATGGTTGGCGTGCTTTGACTCGCAGCGAGAATCGTACGGCTGCGAGCGGTCATTTGATTCACGGACATGCGATGTCATCGAGCTATCAAATGCAAGAAAAAATCTCTTTTGCAAGTGCTGGAGATGAACTAGAATTTTGTAGCCTCCAACCACCGCCGACAGCGGCATTCGCACTGCTGTTATCTGCAAGTAATAGCTTGATACGCATCATCGTTGACGGCTTGCGGGCAAGCATGCGACCCGCGCATTGGTGCGCGCCACCTCTACTATCTGTATCCATGATGTAGCTTCGCACATGCAAAGTATCTCTCGTCCGTCTCTCATACTCATTACAATGCTGCCGTAACGGACCTTGCAGTACTCTCCCCGCAAGTCTAGTCGCCGACTCAGCTGCCCTTGAATGCATCAAAACGCTTGTATGTGTACCCGATGAATGGCAACGACAGAGTAGAGTCGTCGCCACCCATGGCCTCCGTCTGGGCGCGAAGTTGAGCAGAATTGTCCACCTGGGGAATCTCGTCGATAGGAAAGTACTGGGTATCGATGTTGCTCTGCAACTTTGGCTCGAATGGAGCTCTGATCTTGCGAAGGCCGTCCCAGTTCACACCGTGGAAGAATGGATGGGCCTTGAGCTCCTGTGCGCCATGGACACGTCCCAGTCGGTTTTGCGAATCGCAAATCAGGCTGCGAATGAAGTGCTCCGCTTCTGGGCCAAGCTGTTGATCCGGAGGGAATTGCAAATGGCGTGGCCAATCTACGATCTTCCGATATGTGTCATGCGGCTCCTCTGCGCAGAACGGCGGCCACCCAACCAAGCACTCAAACATGATGGTTCCAACACTCCACCAATCACATCCAAAGTCGTAACCCTTTCCACTGAAGATTTCTGGTGCAATATAGTCTGGAGTGCCGACAGTGGAGTAGGCGAGCTGCCGTCGCGACTTTCGCCAAGTGTTGATCTGGTTGCGGTTCGAGACGGTCAACTGAATCTGATCAATAGAGACACTATTGCGGTTTTGTGCCAAAGACTTCGACTTGGTCTGTGACATGAGTTGCTGGTAATACGACGCCGAGTGCTCTTTCGAAAAGCCAGTGGACAGACCGAAATCGGTGAGCTTGATGTGTCCGCCACGGTCCAGCAGGATGTTGTCTGGCTTGATGTCGCGATGAATGAAGCCCAGCTTGTGCACAGCCTCGATGGCCAGCGTAATTTCGGCCATGTAGAAACGGGTAATGTCTTCTGAGAAAATCTCGTACTTGATGAGCATTGTCATCAAGTCACCACCTGGTAAGAACTCCATCAACATGTACAGGAATGTTTTGTCCTGGAAAGAAGTGTGAAGTTTGACGAGCCACGGACTGTCTGCATTGGCCAGAATATCACGCTCGGCTCGCACGTGGGCAAGCTGGTCTTTTTTGTGCTAGAAGTATGTTAGCATTGTTGGACAGTTGATCTCATGTCGAGCTCTTCCTACCATTTCCTGCTTGATGAGTGATTTGAGTGCATAAATCTTGCCATCGTGCTTTCTCTGCACGAGTCTTACCTCACCGAAAGCACCCTTACCAATAATTTTGAGAGTGTTGTAGTTCTGAGGTTTCTCACTCGTTCGCAAGAACCTCAAAAAGTTGGCCTCGGACTTCCGCAAGGAGTTCTTTTCCCTCTCCTTGCGGCTGTCAGACAGCTCTGAATTGTTCAAAACCATTTCCAGGTCCTTCGATCTGTAGCCATGGTCAGAATCACAAGTGTAGCAATGTGTGGGTGTGTCCATACCGCTCGTTGCGGGCACGTGCTCTTTCCACATTCTCCTTGAAGAACTCTTGGGTGAGTAGCTTCTGCACCTTGACACGCTCGGTAATGGCGGACGAATACTTGTCGGGATTCTTCGTGGCAGGCTCGTCATCGAAGATGCTCGCCTGCTGCGGCATTGCAGGCATGGGAGCGTTCAGGTAGCTGCTCTGGTACCCTCGAGGGTCACCAGCGGTTCGTGGCCGGGAGGGATTCGCAGGACACGGTTGTCTGCCGTAAGGACTGGCAGAGCGAGGCGTGTTACCTCCTCCGAGGTGTTGATGCTGGAATTGGTGAACCAAACCATTTGTAGCGTCATTGAAGCCTCCTGGGGAGCGGTACCCTGCACCGGGTGAAACGCCGCTGGAACCAAATTGCTGGTAGGCGGCATTGGGGTTGTTGTAGAAATAGCCCTGACTGTTGATGCCGCTGGTCGATTGTTGCGTACCCCAGACTTCCTGCTGGCCGGCCGAGTTGGGAAAGGGTTGGGGGAACGTCGAGGGGGTAGTCGGGAAGGCACGGCCTTGTTCGGCGGCGAAGTTTGGAGCGTTGTTGAAGCCGAAGTTGAGCTGCAGGCGATTTGGGTTTCGACTGTCACCCTGCTGCTGTTGCTGCTGCTGCGGCTGTGGCTGCTGCTGGTTGTACGCCATGGTGAAGGCTCGACAGCGATTGCTGGACAAGTCAGTAAGGATGTTGATCGAGGAGCGGATGGTGTTTCATACTTCGAGTTGGACGCCGAAGCAGATCAGAGCCGATCGGCACAGCAAATGTGTGGTCGAGCGGTAGGGAGTAGGAGTAGGTTTTGGCAGAGCCGTCTCAAGGGGTCAATGGTCGAAGCGGTGGAGGCGTTTCAATAAATGCCTGCTCGCGAATGAACGACGCGATCAGTGGCGGTGGAGGAGAAGCGCAGCCAGCATTGCAGAGGAAGCGCACGAGGGGGCGAGAGGGCGTCAATCGGCGGGAGTTGGGTATGAGTGCTGGAGGCAGCGCGACGTAGTGAGCAGCAGCGACTACCTGAGACTACCTTTTGAAATGGCGTCTGGAGCGACGACCCTGAAGTGGGGCCCGGCTCTGCATGGGGATAGGCGCGGGCCACCTCGACGCACTTGTGCACGCTCGCTCCTCCCTTGCGGCCCTGCCACTTGCATCTTGTGCGGCGCCTCGTGCGTTCACCGTGCTGCTGAATATATGGCGTTGTCCACGGCGCGTCGAGTCCAGCAAGGTCCGTGGAGGAGAGAGGGTTTCGTCACACCCACGAGGCATCACACGCACGAGCACAAGCAGCAGCACGCTCATCTGGGTCAACATCGGCATCGAAACTTGCGGTCTGGACACCCAGGCCATCTGCTGACGGCGGTTTCTGCTGCTCTTCGCATCTGCTCAAGTTGTCCACTTTGTATTGTCCTTCATCGACGATCGACGGTAATCGAGTAACAACATCACTATACATACCTCTTTTGCTCTGCTCGTTCTACACCTTGGGGCTCCCATTTTACAGCTGTCGGACTCCCTCTGGTTCTTCACATGCAGTTCCTCGAAAGCCATCATTCACACCTTCGAGTCGTTGTTCACGCTTCTGTTCGTTATGGACGCGATTCGGCCTTCTGGTGTCAACCACGCTGACGACAAATGAAGTTGTGATTGTACAATATCTATACACTGGCATCTGCTAGTGCCTGCTGAGTTGGACGAACATGTCATATCACTTTTCGAATCCCATAAAACGCTGATGCTGTCGCTCTTGCATGCAAACCATAATCTTCCCAGTGATAGCGCATTAGTGCCGCTCTTTTGTGCTTTCGAAGCTCTCCAGCACACTCTGCTGGATTGAATCCTTGTCCTGCGACCGGTGTTCCGATTGTTGCCCAGCGGACGTGGCAGTGTCCTCTCCAGTGACCAGCTTTTGCGCTTGAGCCTTTGCTTGAGCCTGGCCAACATTGCCGTACACTGACATCGCCGTGGCGATCATCTGGCCGATGTCTCCAACGTTTCCTGGTACCACAACCGAAGTACCCTCCTTGGCAAGCTTGCCAAAAGCCTCCACATACTTCTCTGCCACTGACAATGATACGGCACCCTGAGCTGCCTGCTTGCCCTCAGATAAGCTCTTTGCTACAGCATCAATACCTCTAGCTGTGGCCCTAGCTTTCAGCTCAATAGCTTCGGCTTCACCGAACGCAGCGTTGATCTGCTCTGCCTTGATAGCTTCGGATGCCAGGATGACGCTCTGCTTCCGACCCTCTGCGATGTTGATAGCAGACTGTCTCTGACCCTCAGAATCCAGAATCTCAGCACGCTTACTCCGCTCTGCCGTGACCTGCCTGTGCATCGCTTCGACTACAGGTCCCGGTGCGTGGATATCCCTGATTTCGTATCGAAGGCAGCGCACGCCCCAGTCTGCCGCAGCTTCATTGATCGCTTGTGTGATGTTTGTGTTGAGTGCTGCTCGCTCTTTCAAGACATGATCCAAAGTGAGCTGACCAATTTCACTTCGCATCGTTGTTTGCGCGAGCTGCGAGATGGCGTAGTCTGCGTCCTCCACACCATAGCTTGCCTTGTATGGATCCATTACCCGTGTGTACAATACACCATCGATTCCGAGAGTAACGTTGTCTGCGGTGATGGCACTTTGAGATGGAATTTCCATGGCATTCTCTTTCAGACTCTTGACATATGCTATGCGATCGATCACTGGCATAAGAACCGCAAGTCCAGGTTGAAGGATACGATTGAAGCGACCCATACGTTCCACGATCCATGCTGTTTGCTGTGGAACGAACTTGATTATGGTGTTGGCCGGCAGGCTCGATCGCTGAAAGTATGTGCTTGGGCTTCCACCGCCAGTCGCCGCGCCGAACATGCTCTCTGCCCCGCGAGGCAACGCATTTTGTGGTGTCGTGGAGAAAGTGGCGCGTTGCGCGGCATAGACAATCGGGTATCTCGAATTCTGGATGACTGCCATCGAGCGGCGCGAGAGGGTTGGTCGAGCTGCCCGGAGAGCTGCCATGGCGGGCGTGATGGCCGCAGCCGGTGAGCTCATGGTGATTGAGCTCTGATTGTCGTCGCAATACTGCTGATGATGGGAATCATGCAGCGCTGTAGTTCAGAAGATGACGGACGAGGTGTGCCAGAGGTGTTGCGCTGATCAAGCTTCGTCGGGCTTTGCGCTGCGTTCCATCCGCTCACTCGCTCCTTCTTCGCGTCATCTGCTTTCACGCGACATCTCACTCTGCCATTTCTTTCTCTCATTATTCCCGACAGCACACGTATATCAATGTCAATTGGCCGATTCCAAGAATTACCATCACGATATGCTCATCTCAGCCATCGGCGAACACGGCGAGACAGCGTGCTTGAGTTCGAATATGTTGACCGCTGCCACTTCAAGATTCACCAGTGGGCTTCCAGAGGTTTCATCCACGATCATCTCGTGCCTGCCGTCTATCATATGCAAGACAGCGCACGAATTACTTTACAAGGTCCTGGTGCATATACGACACATGTATTGACTGGCTTCAGCCAGCCATTGGAGCGTGCAGACCAATAACGCTGTTTACTAGAAAGTGTAGAAGGGTCGATTCGGTAGACAATTGCCCGACTCCTACAGATTATCCTTTTCCTTCAATAAGTGCTTGAGCAAGATCAGCGCAGCTACAGCTGTACAGTTCTGCCCTACCAGCACTATCCCCAGATTCAGCATGCGCGAAAGCGGAGAAGCACCTCATGACAGACAGTGCCGTCCTTGGGAACCCGAGCGCCTGGACTTTACCGAGCTGGTAGCGGAGTATTGTTGCCCATATTCTCTCGGCCCAGCTCTTTCAGCATAGCGATCGGCATGAACCTCCAGGTTACGGAACTGCTTCGCGAGGGGCTTCGGTGTATCAAGCCACGAAAGGGTGACCGGAAAACTCATGAAGAGCTTCAAGCTAATGTCCAATGTGGCAGGTAAGAGATATAGCTGCTCGCAAACATGCCAAGGCAGTCACGAGTCTGCAACCACTCCTTAGCTGTGGTTGGCATCCGGAAAATGTATCCCCGAGAACTGCCAAGAGGTTTCACGTATGCGCCTACGAGCAGCCACCATTGCCCAAAAGGGCAAACATCCGGCAGGGCAGTCACCTCGCAGCATGTCGCTATCCTCGAAACACATCAATTGCAATCTAAAGCAGACACCCCGAGCTTTGATATGCAGGCCAAGCAGCTACTTCACTCGAACCGTGCTACGTCCAACCTCAGATAAAATATTCCTCGAATGATGCGAGATCCTGCGGAAGCGATGTCTGACCCTTCGAACTTCGTACGTGGTCTGGAGAAGTATATAGCTATGCGGTCAGACATTCTGACCTGTGTTGGACACAGCTCGATTTTGTTCATTGGAGAAAATCCTAAGCATTCACGATGGGAGCCTTCATCCCTTTCCTCTCTATTTTGCTGTCCCTGCTGTCTATTGTCCGTGCACAATGCGGTTCAGGCACACCTAACGCCAGGGTGACAGGCTCCAGCGGCGCATATGTGGCTGCCAGAGTAAGTCCCTGCCCGATGTCTTCTTACCTGCTGTTAACAGAGATGTCATAGGGATCCACCACTGTGTACTCAGGAGCGGATTATCGTGCCGCAGTCCAGGCTGCAGTAGATGCCATCTCCAGCGGACAACGCGTTTCTGTCATCGCCTCTGGCTCGATCGGAGCAAATACCATCACCATCACAAGTGGAAAGACGTTTGAAGTCTGCGGAACAATGAACGTCGCCAATAGGAGTGGACGTGGTGCTATCGAAGTGACGGACGCATCTGGAGTGCAGGTGGGTGATAAGTCGCAGCGACTTCTCCAGATATATCTGACAGCGACTAGATCCCCTACTTAACCATGACCGGAAGTCCCTACTTCGGACTTCGATTCTCTGGAACGTCTGGGCTGGTTCTGGGCAAGATCACTTTGAATCTGAGCGGTGGTATGATGCGGTCTTGATCTGGCCTCCATCGCCTGCGACTGACATGACTCTAGGCCTGGGTATTAGGTTTGACCGTGATCGAGCGGCCAACACCAATGTCAAAAGTGAGTATAGCTCTATTCCAACGTCACGCCTTCCACGACCAGATCTGTATCCATATGCTGTCCAGACACAACTGTATGCAGCTCCTTTGCTCGAGAAACCGTAGGCTAACATCCCTTCTCACCGCTAGTGGACACTATTTCCGTCACGGGTGCCGGATCCCATGCTGTAGAGACATGGAACATAGACGGCTTGACGATCAACAGCGTGATCGCAAAGAATGTTGGTGAATGCGGTCTCTTGCTGCAAAACACGCGCAACGCTAACGTGAGTAATTCTGGTGCCTTATCGTTGAAGTCCAGCCAAGCTTACTCATCTTTGTCAGGTTGGTCTCGTTGACGGTAACAATGTGGCTACTGGCACTGGATATGCCACACTGCGATTCGCCAACCAGAACGGACGCCGTGCTGACGGCAGCTACGGCACGAACGTCTACATCGACAAAGTCGTCTCACGTGGTGGCGGCAGAGGCGTATTCTGCGTCTCTGAGTCTGGTGGTGCTCAAATCAACAATGTTGACCTTGCTAGCAATGGTAACAATGCGGGTAAGCAAAATGATGTCCAAAAATGTCAAGGCTGTTGCTAATACTTGTGCGTGATCCTAGTCTTGATCGAGAACTGCTACAATGTCAATATTCGCGCTGGTACGGTCAACGGAGGAGGAGAGGTCAGGCTGGCGGCACGGACAGAGTTTGCAAACAACCGTGATATCTCACTGACTTTGAAGGTGGAGAACAATTCTGTTCGCGAGTCCCCTTGCGGTGAGAACACGAACTTCAAGATTACCGGCAACGCCCAGGTCAATGTGTGCTGAGGGGAACGAAGCATACATGCAAGTCATTTGGAGGAGTATGCTATAGCGAGATCATTCCATACGCCCTCATGAAACACTTGAATTCAGTGAAACGAACTTGAATGTGTGGTGCATTTTGTGGTATTGGATGTGGGCCGGTGTGGATTTTGTGGCCGCGCTAGCGAGCGCGCTCTTACCCTAAATCTTTCAAAGTTGCCTGTCGCCACGACTACGAACTTCACCAAGTCCCGTATTTGCCAATCATGTCGCGTACGAAGAATCGACATAGGAAGCGCTCCCGCGGCGAATTTGAACGCGATGACCGAATGGGAGTCGGGCAGACACTCGCGCTTCTCAAGAACGATGAAGCTGCACTTAACGGACCGGACTCGAAATCCCTCTCTGAGGATGCCTTTGATGCGACAGATACTCGTTCCAATGAAGAGAACGAGGAGCACCAGAACAAGAGACGCAAAAAGGCGCCCAAGAAGGAAAAGGATAAGTATCCTGCTTTCGCGCACTCATCGAACATGCGTCTGAACACTTCTGTGAAGCTCAGTGACATTCAGAACCTTGTCTTATATCTACTTGCAGACGGCATGGCGCCGCAGTGGCTCGCGATCAAGCATCACAGCGCAGTCAAGAAAGTGGTCGCTCTCATGGTCCCAGGTCTCGAGACAGGCATGTTCGATGGCAGGATTTCCCTGGAGCCACAGCAGGATGCGCCAGAGGAGACAGCCAAGGACGAGCCCGAATCACGCAAGGAAGGCGATGATGATGGCTGGACTGAGGTGCGGTATGGCAAAGGCAGGAGCACGCCAGACGACTATTATCCTGTGAAGCTACAGGGACCTCGACTACCGGATTCTTTGAAGCCTCTCGAAGATATGTTCGAGCATGTATGGCCCGTCACAACGCCCGGCGATGATAGATATGCGAAGATGCACTCGCCTTTGGCAGCTATGCTGACCACGCCACTCGTCAAGACGAAAGAAGACAAGAAAGCAAAAGGCCCTCAACCGCCAGCGGCGAGCAAGAACTGGCAGAATCAGCGCATTCCCATTACCGAGCTTCTCGCTTCCACAAGCGAGCTTGCAGAGGAAGGCTATGCAATGCATCCAGCTCACTTTGCCGGAACGTCAGAGGCTGCTGGAGAAGCCGCGAGACGTGTGACTACCAAGACTGGCCTGGACGATGGCTGGGTCGACACCCTGAACATACCAGATCTCGTTGCCGGAAAGGCAAGCGAAGATTCCATTCAGCAAGGCTCGGTGACCGCAGGCAGGAAGGTGCTCGCCATGGACTGCGAAATGTGCATCACCTCGCCGAAAGGTGTGACTCCGCAAGTCTTTAGTTTGACGCGAGTATCGCTGGTTGATTGGGATGGCCAAGTGGTTCTTGACGAGCTTGTCAAGCCAGCACAGCCCATAACCGATTATTTGACAGCCTATTCCGGCATCACGCCAGCCATGATGGAAAACGTGACTACCACATTGAGCGAAGTTCAACAAAGGCTGCTGTCCATTTTGACACCCCAGACGATCCTCATCGGCCACTCGCTGAACAGCGACCTGAATGCTCTACAGATCACACACCCCTACATCATCGATACGACCCTCATTTTCCCACACCCACGTGGGCCACCCCTGAAATCATCACTGAAGTGGTTGGCACAGAAATACCTTTCACGCGAGATCCAAAAAGGGCACGGTTCAACCGGGCACAGCAGTATAGAGGATGCACGTGCCTGTCTGGACCTTGTCAAGCAAAAGTGTGAGCGTGGCAAGGCCTGGGGCACATCTGAAGCAAGCTCTGAGAGCCTCTTCAAGCGCCTTGGCCGTTCTTCACGCCCTGGCAAGCACAAGGCAAACCCTGCTGGGCCTGAAGAGCCTAGACGCTCTGCAGTGGTTGACTGGGGCGATCCGAGTCGCGGGTACGGTGGACAAGCTGATGTCAGCATTGGCTGTTCGAGTGACTCCGAAGTTATCGCTGGCATCACGCGGGCTGCCAACGGCGATCCAGAAGACGAAACCCAGCCAGCCGGGGGCTGCGATTTCGTATGGGGCAGACTTCGCGAACTCGAAGCCGCTCGTGGCTGGTGGGATAAGTCGAAGCTCATCGACGCCGATGCTCTGCGCGCTTCAACCGTGGCCAATGGCGAGGGCTCGTTGGCTGCTACGGTCCAGCAGACGATCCAGAGCATTCGCCAGGTATGGGACAATCTGCCCCCGTGTACGGCCCTGATCGTGTACAGCGGATCCGCGGATCCCCGGGAGATGCGGGAAATGCAAGCTCTACAGCAAAAATTCAAAGAAGAATACAAAGTCAAAAAGTGGGATGAACTGAGCGTGAAATGGACAGATGTGGAAGAACAACGTCTTCGAAAAGCCAGCAAGGATGCGCGCAAGGGTCTCGCTTTGCTGGCAGTCAAGTAACTCTTTTGTTACTGCAGGATCCTGGCTTGTAAAGCAATAAAACGGAGATGCAAGGATTCATAGCAGTACCTATGTCTGGTAGAGCGCTTCGGAACGGGTGAGACGGATAACATATACATTTCGTTCAGGTCCGCTACGAATGCAGTAAGATTATGCAGCAATTGCTTCTTCGGTGACTGGTGGTGGGGGCGGAGCATGTTCTGCTGCGAGGCCTGCAAATGGTTTAGCATCCTGTCGCAGGCGCTCCTCGACCTGGAGAGCTTCGGAGTCTCGCATAACGACGTCTACCGTTTTGTTCTCTTCCTTTTGATCCATCACGCTCCGGCTGTCGCTTTCATTCTTTAGAGGCTGAGGCGCAGACATTTCGTGCATTGGCGTTGAGCGTTCGCGTGTGCTTCTGTCTTCTGAGAGAATTCTGTGCATAAGCTCGCGATGTCTCTCTTGCGGCGTTTCGGTGCCATGATCTTCGGACCCTTCTTCGCCTGCAATAGCACTCGTTGGCGTGCCTGACCTGGTGCGGCCATTGGGCTCTTCTGCGCGCAAGTCAGTACATGTCCCTGACGACAGGATCGTGACAACCTTACCATCGTTCTCTGCTCGCTCGGCCTCTTTCTTCGCATGCACTTTACGCAAATTATTGGCGCTGCTCACGCTTCGCATGTCCGGCCTTCCGTCCTTTCTGATCAATATCCCTTCTGCGTTTCTAACGGGCTTCGTTCTCGTTTTCTTGCTCGAACCTCCAGAAGATTGATCTGGGAGTGCAACGTGCGAATCGTGAGGAGAGCCATGATTTACTGGTGTTGCAGGATAATCGCTTGGTCTTTCGCCTACAAAGCTGCCGCTAGGCGTGCCCCTGTACACAGACTTGGGGGAATGTGATTGAGCAGAGCCAAAGTGGCCATTGGGTGACATTCGGCCAGTAGCGATCTCCGCTCGTTCCCATTCGGGTGTGTCATGCTCTTGTGTCTCATGGCCACTGCCGTGAGCTGCAGCCCCACCACGACCTCTGCCTCGCCCACGGCCCCTCCCTCTTCCCCTTCCACTCCCGCGACCACTTGTAGGGTGCCCATGAGCTACAGGTCCACCCACCTCAGTCCTCCACTGCTCTTGAGGTTCAGGTTGCTGTGTGGAAGTAATAAATCGAAAATTGTGATGCGCGGCGGGCTGTGATTGAGACCCGTCTGATGGGGCTCGACTTCGTGAGTGAAAAGGCACATCTGCAGGGCTTGGGTTGACTGATTGGAACGACTGCTGAGTTGGCCCGTACGCATCCTCTCCATGGATGTTGGGTGGCATAGAATTGGGCATGAGCGGCGCCAGTCTTGGACGCTTTGTCCCATTCAAAGCCTCAAATTCTGAAGGCCTGTTTTCTGGTGATCGTTTCACAGCAGTGCTAGCGTTGACGGCGGACCAAGCTCCTTGTTGGCTTCCACTATTAGGATGGATGTCTGGCTCCATGGTATTTGGACGTGCTTCGGGCAGGTTATGTGTAGGAGATAACCCAGGTCTGTGCTGCTCAGCAGGTCGCCAACCAGATAGAGCAGAAGGTGGTGGTAGGGCTTCTGTCGGCCTGAATAGTGGCCCTGGTGGTGGCTGGCCGGGCTGTGGTTCCCCTGTGAAAAGTCTCGACGCTGAAGGAGGACGCGGGCCATGCGGGTGTGGAGCATCTATTGCGGACTGAGCGGGGAGGCTGGAAGGGTGGCCACCAGCTGGAGAAGCGATGGAGTTTGTCCGCATTGGCGGTAGTTGGGTATGCTGTGGAGGCTGCAGTGGAAGTTGTTGCTGTTGTTGCTGATGATGCTGTGAATGATGCTGTTGCGGATGTGGGTGCTTCATATGCGCGGATGAGGTTGGATCTTGAGGTCCTGGTTCTCTGATGGCTGCAGAAGGAGTTCGCTGCTGGCCTTGAGCGATTGCTGCATTGCCGTCTTCTAACCTCTTCATCCGGTTCTTGACTAGATCCAGCTGCATGTTCAAGCCATCGATCTCGTTCACACGATTCGTGAGTCGCTGCAGCTGCTTGGCGACTACTTCCAGATCGCCAGAATCGTGCCGCTGGTGCTGCTCCGCGGCCACAGGTCGAACACGCAAATCTCGCTGCACATCGCTCACGGCATGCATTACCTCATTCATCTGCTGATGGAGTCTCCCAACGGCAGCCTCGATTTCAGTGAATTGACGTCGATGGGACTCCAACATCCCGGTGTTGTAGGATACCTGTGCCTGTAGTCTTGAGATGGCGCTGGTCCAGATGTCGTTATGAAGTCGTTCTTGGGTAGCATTCTGCGCAGACGATCTGCGTGCATGGTCAACCGACCGGTGGGGTATTGCTGGTGCTGCATCGCGCTGTGCAGCCATCTCTTGGCCCATTGAGAGCTCTGCAGGCTTCTCCATTCCGACTGCTCGCTGTGCCGCACGCAATGAGATAAGCTCGTCTTCTACAGCATAGCCAAAAGTGGAGAAAGCTCGAAGGGAAAGAGCTCTCCAGCAGCGGCCTGCGATCCTTCGGTCAGTCGCAGTGCAAACACCGCGCAAACACGCTGGCCTCGGATAGCAGCAGCAGTAGCAGCGGATTGGCGATAGACGCACAGTAGTGGGTGGCAGCAGTAGCTGTCAAAGTAGTAAGAAGAGCAGTATGCAGAGAGGAAACGGCAGCGCCCAAGGTTTTGTGTACCGTACCTTGTAGATAGAGCGACTAGCGGCAAGCCAAGGGACGAGAGAGCAGAGCCAATCCGTACCGTGGGCAGGCTTTGACTTAATAGGCGCAGAGGGTTATGTTTTGGGACAGGCAGGTAGAGCTAATAGATTGGCACGCGGTGGAGCAGCATTAGGAGACAATCTACCTCGCACACGGCACACCCGAATAGTCTTCGCGAATAACGCTTGGGGTAGATTAGAGCCGAAGCAGAATAGTGAGGATCCTGCTGAATGCAGAAGCATGATCTGTGCGTGCGATGGTGCGATAGGAGGCAGATGCGCGGAGCTTCTAGACTTCTGACGTACCAAACACATCCCCGGCGACCAGGTGGCCTGTGAGCCTGCCTGTTTCTGCACAGCAAATGTACCTTTCGGGAAAATGCTGGCAGGGAGCATGGCACGACAGATGCCCTCCGCCGGCCATTGGGGGCGGCGTGCGAGAGGGCTCCGTGGCGAGCGCGGGCGGGCCAACGCGGCACGAAGACCACCCCATCGCCGCATTCGCGTCCGCGCCACCGCCCGTCCACATGGCCACCGACTGACACAGAGCTGTCGAGGTATCGGCTGAGGTGGCGTCACGCCCATGTACGGCGCGATTGCGAGACCGTATAGCGGCAGTCGACTTTCCCACAACCAAGATATCCGGGATCCACCTGCATAAGCGAACGTTTTCTTTCACGAGCTCGGCGTGCGCTATCGAAAGATCGATAATTTCATTTCTCGCTAGCATCGAAGCAGGCAATGCCTGGAGAGTGCCGGATGTAGCTGCCATCAGCACGCATCGTGAGCCGGAAATTGTCAGTGGACAAATATAACAGAGGCAGCATGTGATATACGTGGCAGCAGCCCAAAGTGTGAAAGCCGACGAGTCTATCGTTGGGCCTGCTGCTATTGCTGTTCCAGATGGACCCGTGCGCTCCATGCCTAATATGCGACTCTACATTAGAGTTCGTCCTTGGTTTAGCCCGGTGCCGTATATCGCATTTTCCAACAGCGCCACATCCCGATCAGCCACTGCTGCCGTCTGGTTATCGTGAACACAGGTTTGAGTTGCACAATTGTCTTGCCGCAGTGGTGACAAGCACTGCCACGACTCAGCAGGCCCTGTCAGTATTCAAGCACTGCTGACCTTCACGTGCCAGCGTGTTCTAGGGCAGAGCAGGTTCACACGGGGGTCGGCCCGGCTCGGCTTGCGCTTGCTCTGCGATGCGCGGCCAACCTTCCGCTGTCGTCAACTCACGTCTGCTTCCAATTCACATTCCAGCTTGTCGCTAACCAGCGGCGACTCGCACATACGCGACAGGCAGCAACTCCTCGACGAACATTAGTATCGGCGACGCTCGCGCTCCAAGGCTCTGTCATGAGCGGACAGGCTCACACGCGAGCGGACCTGTCGCGGTAGCACTTGCGGTCTCCTCAACTCCACCACCCACTCGCCGGACGCAGAGCTCGTGTCAGCGCAGCTAGACACTATCGGCAAAATGCCGCACGCCACTGCGGACGAGAACGGCGTCCCGATGGACGAAGATGCGGCCATCAACAGCTTCTTGCGCGACCAAGACGGAGGAGGTGTGGACTATGGCGACAGAGAGTTCGACCAGACCGACAAGGCGGACGATGCCATCGACTTCGAAGACATCAGCGACGACGATCTGCCAGAAGAGCAGGAGGCCGCGGGTCAACCAGAAGAAGGCAGGGAGGATGAGCTTGAAAGCAACCTTTTCAAGCAGGTCGCGGACTACAATGCGCAATCAGAACCGCCGCATACCAACGGCTTCCTCGACTCGAGCGAGCCAGATTTGTTCGGCGAGACTGAGGAGGGTAATGATCTTTTTGGCGAGCGCATGTCTTCTTCGCCGGAGGTAGAGCGCCACTCTCAGCACACCTCTGCACAGGTTCGCTCGAGCGGGCTGGCTCTGCCAAAGTCGACGCTAGCACTCCCTACGCACACCGGTGCCTATCCGTCGGCGAACTCCTACTCACAATTGAGTCCGTCTTCCGCAAGCCCACCACCTTTCGCGGATCAGGGCTATGCTGGGTTGTCTCCAACCAGCATGACTTCTGAGGATGAGGATGAAGACCTCGATCCCCAGGTCGCACTGCAGAGGCGACTCTTCAAAGTGTCGAAAATGAGGGCTACCGGTGATGAAGCAGATGAGAATTCAGGAGAAGCCGACATGGTCACGTTCTATCAACTGTACCCTGACTATGAAAAAACGCAAGCCCCCCGCTTCGTTCAGCTATTCCCGCCACGAGCTGTCGAGTACAAAGGCAAGGTTCCGCTCAAGCCTCCAAAGGTGGTCGTCCCAACCAAACTATCTCTTGACCTGCTGCACGATCAAGAGCGAGGCTTCAAGAGCTTAGTCGCCGGGAACAAGTCTGGTCAGGAGAGCACATTCAACAATAGCCTCGTGCAGGCCGACGTCAAGCGCGCGGCCGACAGCGACAGTGACGAAGATCTTGCCCTGGACGAATTCGAGGATGGTGAGCGCATTGCGGGGCTCACGATGCACGATCTGGCGTTGATATGCCAAGACTGGGACATTCCGAGCCTGAATTCGGAGGATGACAGATCTATGAGTGACGTCGAAATGGACCTTGCAAACGATGATTGGGATGAAGAGGAGCGCAGCCGGCCATCGAAAAAGCGAAAGCTGGGCGACTTCAAGCCTCGTAGTACCAATCCTCTACGTGAGCCTCAGCTTCCACTGGAAGATCCCGAAAGAACGACTGCAAAACTCGCCAAGGCCGTGGCTCTGGATTTGAATGATCCCAACCTACTCATCGATGAGCACGCACCGCAGACAAAGCGAAAGCTCAAGCGCATGCTCGGCGATAGCAAGCGTGACAGTGCCTTTAACCGCGATCTTGCGAAACGCTACAACATTAGCAATGACCATGCATACGATCTCTTGAAGGAAAACCATCAGCACAAAGTCCGCAGCACTCTCGGCAGTATGGCTGTCGAACACAGCTTTCCCGCGGCTAAGCTTCAATTTCCGTTCTACAAAGTCAGCCTGGATACGAAAGCCAAGCGTGCCTTTCACCGACCTCATCTCGACCTCAGGCAGCAACCTCCGACTCGTGAGCACCGATTTCACAAAATCAAGCACATCAAGAGGAAGCACGTGCGTGGCCGTGACGCTAAAGAAGTCTTCGCGAAAGCCGAAGATCTTTCTCTTGGTGACTCTGCTTCAATACTGCTACTCGAATACTCTGAAGAAGCACCAATGATGCTGTCAAATTTTGGCATGGGCAACCGCTTGATCAACTACTATCGCAAACAGCATGCCGACGATCAAGAACGTGGAGAGAAAAAGGAGATTGGCGAAGCACAAGTTCTCATGACTCAGGACAAGAGTCCGTTCGCGAATTTCGGTCACGTCGACAAAGGTGAGACTGTGCCAACGCTGCAGAATGGCATGTATCGTGCTCCGATCTTCAATCACACGCCGAAGCATACCGACTTCGTCATTGGTATCAGCAGCACATATGAAGGCGGTGATCGTTTCTATCTGCGCAATGTCGAGAACCTCTACACGGTGGGCCAGCAGTTCCCTCTCGCAGAAGTACCTGGACAGCATTCTCGACGTGTCACCGATGCTGCCAAAAAGCGACTGCGTGCACTGTCGTATCGCATTTACACCAAGTCTTTGACACGTCGAGACAAGGTATTGGACAACGCGTCATTGATGCCGCACTTGCCAGGACACGACATGCCGCAGACCCGAAGCAAGATGCGTGAATTCATGAAATACGAGCGGGTCACCAACAAAGGAGATGGGTCAACAGGGGTGTGGGTACCTCATCCTGGCCAGCCTGTACCTGATGCCGAGACCCTTCGCAGCTGGATCCGGCCTGAGGATGTCTGCTTGTTGGACTCTATGCAAGTCGGTGTGCAGCACCTGACGGATCTCGGGATCAACGAAGGCAAGGACGTGGACGAAGACAGGGATATTGACGAAGGAGCAAACATTGAACTCCAACTCGCACCATGGCGCGCCACCAAGAACTTCCTCAACGCTTGTCAAAACAAGGCTATGCTCAAGTTGCACGGAGATGGCGATCCGACTGGTCAAGGTCTCGCTTTCAGCTTTGTCAAGACTAGTATGAAGGGAGGGTTCCAGGCACAAGGTGAAAGTGTCGAGGACCGCCTCGATAAGCAGAAGCGCAAAGATAATGGAGGGCATTCGTACAATGTCCGAAGGCAGCAGGAGCAATACGACGAGTCCATCCGACGCATCTGGGAGTCGCAACGACAGAGCTTAATGAAGACAGAGGAGATCTCGGACGATGATATGGACGACGAACCTGACCGTAGTGCGGAGTATAACATAGGGCGTGTCCATACGCCACGCTCATCGGTGAGTACGCCGGCAGCATTCGCCGGCCGACACGACGACGACTATATGAGTCAGTTTAGTGGACATAGCGCTGGTCGCGGCGACAAGACTCTTGTCATCACTCGCAGCCAAGGCCTCGATCAATTCGGACAGCCTCTCCCTGACATCACGGAGACAGTCACCAATCCAGCAGTCATACGAGAGTACAGAAAGCGAGTCTTGGAGAGGGAATATGCTAACGCGGAGTAAGTGACCTCCCGGCATCGCTGCCTCGACCAGTACTGATTATGGACGCTAACCTTGATCACAGTATCACTAACTATGTTCCGACCGGTGACGCCGAAAAAGACGAATTCGCCCGTCAGCACATTGCCAAAGAACTTGCTCGCATCCAGCGCAATGCAGACCGCAGAGAGGCTCGCGAGAAGGCCAAGGCACGAAACGCCTCAGCCAC
The DNA here is from genome assembly GCA_013365195.1 of Cercospora citrullina. Lineage (NCBI taxonomy): Eukaryota > Fungi > Ascomycota > Dothideomycetes > Mycosphaerellales > Mycosphaerellaceae > Cercospora > Cercospora citrullina. The sequence goes on along the minus strand of JAASFF010000449.1, from coordinate 74,805 downwards.
CTCGCCGCCAGCTGCAGCTTCGCCCGCTGCGGACGCCGAAGGTTCTGCATCTGCTGCGAACAACGGAGCCGAGAACGCACCTCAAAAGGGCAAAGGCCGCAGCAAGGATGGCACAGCACGCAAGTGCGCCAATTGTGGCCAAGTTGGCCACATCAAGACCAACCGCAAGTTAGTTCCCACCACTTTCACATGCCCCTTTTGTTCTCATCGCAACAAGATCGGCGAAGATGGAAATGGCGTCCACGGGCGTAAAGGCGGCAAACCCGCCAGCGCCAATGGTGGAAAAGCTGTTTCCAACTTTGCGACTACTACTTTCTCGAACTTTCAGCTTTGAGAATTGGTGGAAGCAGGCAAAGCCGATCATTGTTGTATCAGGTAATCGTTTGTTTGTGCCCCTCTAGCCTTTTGCTGAGAGGGCGCTTCTGAATTGTTTTCATGCTGCGTGCATCTGAGGCAAGAACTCTAGCTGACATAGACATCTTCAAAAGGCTCTGTCCTCTGCTGAATGGAACGATGAAACCCGAGGACGCTGGCCTGAATGGAGACAGTACATTTGGCGCCGTGCCTGCACCGCTGACCTTGTAGATTTATGTCACGACGTGGAACACGTTGGCTCGAAGCGGCATCGACTGTGCCTACGGAACTTGGATTTGGCAGAGCGAAGTGTCAGAGAGATATCTGCAAAGCTTGAGTAGCCCCCTATGGCGTATCGACGCCAGAGCTCTGTATATCACTAATCGAGATACCGCTATTGCTCGCGAGTTCGCTCGCGCAATCTTCTCGTCGACTTCCTTTTCTGCGAACTACATTCACGGTGTGGGCCATCCTCGTGAATTCATGTCGGAGCTATCTGATCTCTGTCGCCTAACCTTCACCCGGGGACTTCCGCTCGCTCGCATGAACCGTAAGCACACGCGAGTGGCGTCTCTGCTTTCTATGTGATATAGTACAGCCTGTACGTATCGTGCCACCGATATTGTTACAATCATGCAGTGTCCATCTTGTCGTCGTCCTTCTTGTCGTTGCTCTTCGACCCGCTCGGCTCGCCGCTGCTGTCCAGCAGAGGCTGGCTCTCGCTCGCCTCGCCCTTTTGATCTTCCGGCACGCTCTCGAGATTGGTCTTTCCCTCTGCCTCTTCTCTCGCCTTCTTCTCTCGCTCTTGCCGCTCTTTCTCCTCCTCCATACTCATCCTCAGCACAAGCGCCAGCTCGGGATCCAAGTTTGGGTCCACGCCGAATTCGAAATCGTTGGCGGCGGCCCCGTCTGCGCCTCCTCCATTCGTCGCCGCTCCGCCATCTTCGCCCTCCAGAATTGGTGATTTCTTGATGACTTCTGACAATAGTTCGGCTCCGGGAGGGATGATTTCGAGATGTGAGCCGTCGTTCGACTTCACTGCTTCGTTGAAGGCCCGTAGCTTCTCCAGATTCTCGTCTGTGAGATCGCCGAATGCGATGATGTCAACGCTGGTGTTGTTCTTCTTCATTCGTTTGGCAAGTTTGGTCAGGGTGCTCGATGAGTCGGCGATGGGTGAACATGTGAAGACGATGATTCGCTGGCGTTGCGACTTGTTCTGTCTATGTTTGAGTGCGAGCTAGGTGGGATGGTCAGCACAGAACAGCATCTCGAGACCGAGTGAGACGTACGGATGCAATCATGATGCCGGTGTAGAGGTGTGACTGTCCCTTGACGCGAGTGCGATGTAGGCCATCGAGCACTTTGCCGTGGTTGGTGGTGAGCGTGGTGAGGACTTCAGGCCCACTGCCGCCCATGCTCATCAGGCCAACGGACGATTCGGGGTTGGCATTTGTCTTGTTGTGGAAAATGAGATTCGTGGCATCGACCTGCGCTTCCCACCGTGAGGGAACATAGTCGCCGTTTCTGCTGCTCTCGCTGTTGTCCACCACGATCATCGTCGCCTCGAGCCCCATCTTGGCGGTTTTGGTGAGTGTGAAGCAGTAAGAGGGGAGGAGGTGTTCTGGACGTCGGCGATGTGATCGATGGCGATGGTGTGAAGAAGAAGTGGTGCTGTGCGATCAAGTGGCAGATGTTCGTTGACAGCAGTAGCAGTGAGCTCGCTGTGGCAGTCAGCAGTTGCATGAGCCACGCGGCGGATCGGCCCTTGGGGAGCTGTGGCGGGTCATTGTTTACACCACGCTGGCTGCACATTGCATCTCCACGAAGGACATTCCCACACCACAGTCGACTACCACAACAGAAACATCAGATCGAATCATCATCGACATGGACGAGATTGCGCAAACTCCTCAGCGCAGTCCGGTGCGCCGGGTGCCGGGCATCACACAGACACAGAAACAGGCCCTCGTGGACAACCTTCAGCTCGAGAGTAGGCGCCTTGTATTCCATTCGATCGACGTGTTCAGCACTAACGACGCGTACAGTCACTGAGAGAGCACGCAAATTACGTGCACAGTATGCTCTACAGGCTCAAGGACTCCGCGCGCGCTTGGAACTACGCGTCAACCGCATCCCACAAGCTTTGCGAAAACGCAACATCCAAGAACTAATAGACGAGCACCACGCCAAATCACGACCTGCTCCTCCTCCATCGCCTCCGATCGCAGTGAAAGCGCAACCAAAGCAGGTGGTGCAGCCGGCACCCATACAGACGAAGCCATCAACCAAGCGGAAAAGGTGTGTTTGACCCTCTGCACGCGACCACCGCCTGTGAACTAACCTTCGACAGCGATGAAATGGCATCAGCAGACGATAAGGAGAATGTTCCAAGTGAGCAGGCTCTAGAGATTCCCAACCCGAAGAAAAGAACAAAGACCACAGCGACTGCGAATTCGAAAGCGACACGCGCGCGAAATGCTGGTCCTGCCGGCGTGCTTTCTCCAAAGTCCCATAATTCACGTACACTTCCACACTCACCGATCAAGCCGGCGGAGAAGCCAACCACAGCGCGGCCTATGTCATCCGCTCAAAATACAGCAAGTCGCACAACTCGTGCACCCAGTCGACAAACGAAACGACCTGGGACCGCCTCCGACACGGAGGGGAGGGCCAGCGAGGCTAGTAACACCAGTGCTGGCACGACTATAGTGACGAAGCCTGGAAGTCGAAAAGCCGCAGCGCCCAAGAAAGCAACCACCACGGTCAAAGGTACCGGAACCAGCAGGAAGCCGGCCGTTGCAAAGGTCGAGACCGCTCCCTCAGCTGCTGCGACCAGAACTCTGAGAAAGAGGAATTAGCAGCGCGGCAGCACCAAAGTGGCAGAAGCATTGCTACTCGAAGGCCGATACGCCTTACAAAGTGTGAGGCTACTCACACAGAGTCTTGTCTTTTCTTCGCGCGTTGCAGTCTCGCTTCTCGCCTGCTGCGGCCCAGGCAAGACGTGCTCTGAATCTCCGCGTTCCGCGCGAAAGGCAAGCGTCTACTCGACGAACGAACACGACTCGATTTCTCTTAACGATGCTCAGCATGGAGGCAATACGTCAGGGACTGGTAACGCGAAGCTCAAGTCCGGGCAGCGTATGTACTTCTTTGTTTTCATGAGGCAGCCTGGCCTCGCAGAATACGCCAGGCGCTACCTCGAAAGCAACAACCTCGCCTTCCGCATGGCTGGACAAGGAGCACTTGTTGCGATCATGCTCGTTTCTCTCAGCCAACCGTTGCTCGCAGCATTCGACATGGCACCGAGCCGGGATAGCCGTGTGCAAGCATGAAGACATTCGAAGCTGCTCCAGACTTCGGGAACAGAGTGTGATTCGCGGGCTTGACTAGGAAGTGAAGTGTTGGTTGGAGGCGGTCGCGCGATGGAGGACAAGGATCTGCAGCGGCGTGTCTGGGGCACGTGGGCCCGAACATCATCCGTATCTTACAACGCCTTCGGCCAGGCGTTGGCGCGCCCGCGGCGAGTGCTCTGCACGCGCTGGTTTTCAAGAATCGCTGTACAAAATGTGCCCGTTGGGTCGTCTGCACGTCATCATGCGCCTGTGCAGAGGAGATATTGAGGAGTAGCGTAGCAATCGCCCCAGCACGCTAACGAAGAGTGGATAGATGCAGGGGTACACAGCACATTGCATCCAGTCGACTGGTTGATTATGCGGGCGCATATCTATTGTACCCTTGAAAACTGATACTGCCCTCAAACTCGTATGACAAGAGGATGTATCCGTGCTCTGCGTTTGTGCGGCCAAGCGTCGCCTATCAGAGCTCCTAGAACCATATTCGCCTTGTGATGGGCACCATCATCAAGCAGCATGCTAGCTTCGGCTGTTGCCCATATAGTTCGGCTGACCCAACATCTAGGACACCGGCTCCAGTGTGAACTTCTTCGAGCCTCTCGGTGCCCTCAGCCATGGAAAAAGACGCCATTGAACATACCAGCTTTCCAGAAGCAGAGAAGCATACCGAGTTTGATGACAACGAAGTTTTCCGCACCGATGGCGAGGTCAACTTTCGCACAGTTGGATGGCCGTGAGTTTGTCACATGTGCTCGCTTCAGATCCGAGTGCTGATTCATCCTCCAAGGAGAGCGTCGGTTATTTTCTTGAAAGTTATCTTCGCAACAGGCGTCCTCAGTATTCCGGTCTCAATGGTCAGCCTTGGTGCCGTTGGTGGCGCGTTGAATGTCATTGGTTGGGGCGCTTTCAAGTGCGTTTAGAGAGGTACATGTATCTTCTTTGCGTGATTTGGCTGACGGCGGCATAGCACGTATACAGCCATCATCCAAGGTGCGTAAGTCGATGTGCATCGCGGATGATGCAGGTAGCTGACGATTTCTCGAAGGCGACTTTCGAAATAATCATCGAAAATGCCACTCGATTGCGGATATGGTATGCATCTGAGTCTTTGGCACTGTGGAATAAACGCACCCGCTGACGACTCTGCTCTCTTCGCTGTAGGCCCAAGAAGTTGGTGGTGCCTGGGCACGCGAATTATGCGGAGCACTTTTTATCGTTGCGTACGTTGAGCACAAACACTGGCGTTCCTCCCCTTTGCGACTGCACTCATGTCCAGGCTTCCCAGCGCAGCACGCGAACGAATCCATACACTAACTTCACCTTCCTTCCTTAGACTGATCCTGTGCTCCGGCTCCGGCATTCTCGGCGTTACAATCGGTCTCAATGCCCTCTCGAAACACGGAACCTGCACTGTGACCTTCTCAGTCGTTGCGGCGATAGTCGTGATCGCAGCAGCCTCATTCCGCAAATTTCAACAAATCGGCATCTTGACTTGGTTCGGGTTCATCAGCATATTCGTTGCCGTATTCATCATCGTCGTGGCTGTCACTACACAAGATCGACCAGCAGCAGCGCCAACCACTGGAGACTACGATCTAGGTTTCAAGGCCATTCCCTCTGGAGTCACGTTTGCGGCCGGAGTGGTGGCATCTTGCACCATCTTCGTGTCTTCTGCCGGTACGTGTGCTTGGTATCACTGGTGAACTGATACTGACGCGTCTCACAGCGACCTCAGCATTCCTGCCTGTGATCAGTGAGATGTAAGAAGTCGTCAAGTCTTCGCTCAAGGGACATGAAGCTGATCAAAAGTTCAGGAAGAATCCGCGAGACTATCGCAAAGCCGTCTACGTGTGTATGGGCTTTGTGACTGCATCGTATTTGGCATTCTCCCTTGTCGTATACCGCTGGTGCGGGCAGTGGGTTGCGAGCCCCTCACTGGGCTCAGCTGGACAAACAATGAAGATGGTCGGTATGTGATATCTGCCAACAATGTCATGCCCGACAGGTGTTTGCGCTAACAATTCTGCCCAGCCTATGGAGTCGGACTCCTTGGCTTGATCATAAGTGGGTGTCTGTACCTCCATATTGCCTCCAAATATGTTTTCGTCCGCATTTTGCGAGATAGTCGACATTTGCAAGAGAACACTTTGGTGCACTGGGGCACATGGCTCGGTTGTACTATTGGCCTTGGAGTCATATCCTGGCTATTAGCCGTGGCAATTCCCATCTTCAATTACTTGCTGGCTCTTGCGGGTAAGAGACTTGCTCAGTGCACGGCCCGATGCAGATATCATCGCTAACGTTAGCAGGCGCTCTCTGCTTTGCTCCCATCGTAATGATTCTGCCCGGCTGGCTCGTAAGTGCTGTCATTGGAGGACACTCGCTCTTCTACCGCACCCTGGTGATACAATGGGCTCCGTCTGAAAACGTGCTAACCTTTATACGGCACTTCTAGTGGCTATATGACCATAGCGACTGGTACAAGCGATCGGCATTACACAAATTGGCGTACGGCTTTCACTCTTTGTTCATTCCACTTGGTATATTCTTCCTGGTTGGTGGAACATACGGAGTCGTGAAGGAGATCATCAATGCGTACGCGGACGGCCTGATTGGCGGCGCTTTCTCTTGTGCTGATAACTCCAACTCGTCTTGAGCAATCAACGGCCCGGCTTCAAATATGAAAACCCGGACCGGACCTAACCGTGGCTACCTGTGAATGCAACAACGTCTGAGTGCAACCGCAGATCGCTAAGACAATCAGCAAATTTTTCATGGATCGAGAGCCAATTCAGTTAGGCGCTTGCACTCAGAGGTCGTTGCATTCAGAGGTGTCCACGGTTACTTCAGTCAAGTGTCATCGCAGAGAGATATTCCGTTGAAATCCAAAGATTACTCAACATCTGGTGCAAAAGCTGTCGAGCATCCTTGCAATAGCTGCATGCCCTAGACTTACCAATCTGACAACAGGCATGAGAAGGAGTTCGTAAAACTAATTAGTTAGGCAATAGGTGATGCTTCCTCGGTCAAGCTTGCTGAGCCCCACACAATTTACCGCATCTTCCTTCCGAGCCGACTGTTACTACTCACACTCACGTTTCCGACCACAGCTGAAATCTCAGTCAACATAGGATAATGTCGCAGATCAGCAGATACGGACCCATAGTCGCCTTAATCTGCGCTCTCTCCTACCAATTCTTCCTCAAAGATGTGATATGGGTGCTATTCGGCGTTGGACGACACGTCCAGCCCATATCCGATTTCCCGGGATATCAATGTAGAAGAATTCATGATCGAAGACTTCAGGCATGCGAAGATATGTGGTTATCTGAAGAGACGAGACAGTTGTTCTTGGCTTGCTCGGATTCTCTCAGTCGAAAAGAATGGATGCCCAAGTAAGTGCTATGTACGAAGTCAATTGTTGACAATATGCTCATGATTTTCCGTCTCAGCATTGGCCGTTTTAATGCCTCGGGAAGAGCCCTCAATGATGCTATCATCGCAATGGATATTGATAAGGCAGACGGTGAAAGTTTTCCATACCGAGTGCTTGACACGCCAGGCTTTGCAGGCGTGAATGGTGATGGACGACTTCACCTCGTTGGCTTCACTGGCCGCGAGACGTCCAACGGTATCGAGCTACTTCTCGTCAACGCTCAGCCAGCCATCGATGCAACAACCAAGCGACTCCAAGATACTCCAGACATGACCATCGAGGCGTTCCAGACAGACAAGAAGCAATCCTCAACCTCCCTCAAACACATCCACACGTACCGCCACTCCGCAATTACCACACCCAATAATATTGCCTTCTCCCAACATAGCTCTGGCTTCTACTTCACCAACGACCACGGCGACGCCATCTCTGGCTTCCGGCATTCCATAGCCCCATACACCGGCAACGGCAACATCGGGTATTGCGACCTTTCGACCAGTTCCTCCAACCCAACGTGCAAAATTGTCTCTTCCGGCAGCTTCCACTTCCCCAACGGTCTCGCCACATCCAAAACCTCTCCTCACACCCTCTTCGTTCCCTCAGCCTGGACCGAAGGCGGAATCCACGTTTTCAAAGCCAATGGCCCCAACCCTCTAGAAAAAGATACCTTCATTCCTATCCCGTATCCGCTTGATAATCTCAGTCAAGACAAGAATGGAGATATCTGGGCTGCGGGAATACCGAAAGCACTGGAGACATTAGGAGCATTCGAAGATCCCTTGAACTCAGTGGCATCCACGACGGTTTTTAAGATCTGGAAGGACGCGGGGAGTGACGCTGCAGCAGTCAATGGTGGGTACCAGACGTTGAAAGCACTAGAAGATCGCGATAAGGAGGTTTTGCCTGGTGCCACGACTGTCATCCACGATGCCACGACAGGAAGACTATTTCTCTCTGGAGTGACGAGTCCGTTCATCACTGTTTGTGACAAGGTGTTGTAGACGGAGAGAAGAAGGAAGCGAGCGGCAGAACATTGATGTTCCAAACTAGACAGTCTATGCTGACGAGGGTGAGTTTTGTACATAGTGGCGGCTAATGTCTACATGTTTTACCAGCCAACTCATTATCATCTAGAAGTCAAATCCTTCGCCCTTCATTTCATCAAGATTCATCTCTGGTCCAACTCTAGATGCCAGATCTCGTCGGTTCATCTGCGTGAATACTCTCCGTAACGTATCATAAAGGTTCGTGCTTTGATTTTGTTGCAGGACTTGATCCACAGCATGTTCGTCGACGTCGTTGCCATGGCCGTCCTTCATGAGTTCCGCAGCTTTTTCTCTGCCTTCTTGTTCCAGTACACGATGCATCGAAAGTGCGCCGAGAAGATGACCCGCAGCTTCTTCCAAGACTCCAAGATTGATGCAAGATACTCCAAGGTTGTAGCGTGCTCGTACGAAGTTTGGCCGTAGCTCCAATGCTCGGGAATATGCCTCGATAGCCTCTTCTGAGCGGTTGCTGTTTGCAAGGGTCGCACCCAGCCGGTTCCACAACAAATGTTCCTCGCCTTCTCGCTTCATTGACCCGTGTTGATGACTGTTCAACGCGGCTGTGAAGCAGTCGACAGCTTTGTCGTAATCCTCACTGCCGTAGAACAGAACACCGAGGCCAACTTGGACGTCCACATCCACATCGCCACCTTCGGGATTGAGTTGGGCGGCTTCGAGGAAGTAATTTGTTACTTTCTCGTGCAGCTGATGGCGGTCTGTGAAGCCCATCTCCTCTTCCACGTCCACCCCACGAGGTGTGACGCCAAGTTGGGGATATTTTGCAGCGACCCAACGCTCCAAGGTCCTATATGCAAGCGTGTCGTACCCTTCATTGGTGTAGGACACCGCGAGACCCATCAGAGCCTCTGGGTTGCTCGGATCAAGCTTGATAGCTTGCTCCAACGCGCGAATCGCAGGCGACTCTTTCTCGTTTTGTGCTTGTGCTTGGCCAAGTGCCACCCATGCCTCAACAAATTCGTTGTCCTTTTGTACAGCAGCTTCAAAGGCCAAAGCCGCAATGCTCAAATTGCCACCTTCGCGCATGATCTTCATCCCCTCTTCAAATGCATTAGGAACGTCCTTGAATAGATTGTTCTCCTCAAACATGTATGTGCCGTTAGGAGGTCCGGCATTGAAATCGCCAAAATCGCGGTATGCGTCGAAATTATGATTCATGCCATCGAAGTCTTTCCACTCATCGTACTGGTCGCCGAGATGCTTGTTGATCTCCTCGTCGGCGAGTAGATCCCTGTTGGCGTCAGCCTCAGCCCTCACTCCATTCATGATGCTTTCAAAGTCCCCCCAACCAGTTTCTGACCTGCTCGATAGTGAGCAGGTAGAAGCTCACAACTGTGAACGAAAGTGCCACCTACCTGTCAGCCTGGTTGAGCTCCCGCTCGATTGCTTCGTTAGCTTCCCTGTCCAGCTGATCAAGATCAGCTTCCTTGTCCGCGGTAGACAGCTCCTCGAACTGCTTTTCCCAATCGGTGTCGCTCAGCTCTTGCACACGGCCTTTGCCCTTGCCTTCATATTGCTGTTGCGGAGGCTGGTTGAACATGGGACCCTGCTGATACATCATGGGCCTCTGCATGCCGCCTCCATACATGGAACCCATCATAGGTGGCCGATAAGCCGACTGATACGAGCTATTTGGACTGCCAGTCCTCGCGGCCGGGGTCATCTGGCTTTGCCGGAACTGAGCAAAGTCCTGTGGGCTGAAGGCACCGCCCCTCTGTTGAGCGAATTCTTCAGGCGAGAAGGCGGGTCCCTTCTGTGCGAACTCGCCGGCCCATCCCCCACCACCACCGCCTCCGCCGCCGACTCGCTCGAGGTGCTCCGCCTCCCGCCTCAACTGCTCCATGTGGAAGGCATCGTTGGGCAGCATCTCGCCCATGTGCGGGCCCTGCTGGGCGAAGTCTTGGAAGGCGGCATCTTCAGGCAGCGCCTGGCCACTGCGGAAGCCGTTGAGTTGTTGTGGTGCGCGAGAGGTGAGGCGATCTCGTTGCAGCGAAGTGTCGGCGGAGGTCTGTTTCTGGAACTGGGCCAGCGGGTTTGCGCCCGTGCTGCATTCGGAACCGCCGAGGAACGACATGTTTGGTGGCAAATGTGTGTGATGAATGGTGTAGCAACGCAACAGCACAAGAGAGGCGGAATCAGATCATTTGGCGAGGAGTGAGGGGTTGTCGACCAGGGCGTGGATGGTTGCTGATGAATTCGGAATGCGCTTTCATGGATCAGCTGCCGAGGCTGGAGGGGACTTGACCTTCAGAGCCGAGTCACGCCGTTCATTTGTACAGTCAGCCGGTCGGCTTTTGCTATGCTACAATTCATCCTCACCCACGCTGTCAACAGCACAGCCACCTCGTCTTCTAATGCGCAGACCTCCCCAAACCGCTCTTCTCTCGCCGTGCCAATCGCCGGAGATCAGGAATCACGGTATCGTCACTGGCACGTTCTGTGCTCAGCCCGACTACCATTCCTCTTTTCGCCACTGTGTCTCTCCCTCGGCCTTTCGTGAAGCGCTCATATGCTTCGAGGGCGGCCTGCTCTACTATTATACACGTTCGAAAAATGCACCCCTTTTTCTACGACTGTTCCGTCTTGCTGCTTGGAAGTGAGAAGTTTACACGCAATTCTCTGCCGTAGACGACCTTTGAGCTCAAGTATTCTTTGGCCTTCTCTGCGCTGGCGACGTCGATGAAGTCTGCATGGGCAAAGCCGCGAGGCTGTCCACTGCGGCGATCGATCGCTACGCGCACGTCGAGAACGTTCTTGATTTCTCGGAACAGATCTGTGTTAAGTGGGTTAGAGTCATGCATCAAAGTGCGCTCGGGCGTACAACTTACCATTCAAATCACGATCACTCATCTGGTATGACATGTTTCCAATGAAGAGCGTCTTGCTAGGAGGGTTCTCCCTATGTTCTCGTCGAACGCTGGTCCTATCGCCCCTGTCGTTCCTTGGCTCCCTGGGGTTCCTGGACTCTCGACGGACGTGATGCTGTACTGCCATCCGGCGACCCTGGAAAGTCTTTTGATCGAGCTCACGAATGGCCTTATCGGCTTCCTCGTTCGTGGAGAATTCAATGTAACCAAAGCCCTTGCTCCTGCCAGTTTGGTCTGTGACAACGCGGCTGTTGACCACTTGCCCATATTGAGCAAACTCACGCTCGAGATCTTGTGCTCGAACTTCGAAGAAAAGATTGCCAACGTAGAGAATCTTTCCAGATTGGCCTGGTTTTACACTGCGATCGCCCGGAAACTGATCTCCTGTTGCTCGTCCTACGCTGGCGACGGTGCCTGAGACGGTCTCAGCAGCGCTTGAGATGGCGTCTTTTGCGGCTGCTGTCGCATTCTTGACTTCTTGCGATACCTCTTGCACTCCGTCCTCTGTAGGCGCCAACTTGCTTGTGTCTTCATCTGCGGCCTTGATCTCACTCTGCTCTGCCGCGCTTACATCGGCCTTCTTTGCTTCCTCATCAGCGAGCCATCGCTGCGACTGATGGAATGATCGGATGAGAGAGGGTTTGCTCGCTTCGATGCGTGTTGACAATGGTGTGCATCGGACATTGGAAAGCTGTCGGGTTGGCTGGCATTGTAGAGCACGCGCGGCAACGCGGCGGAGGGCGAACATCGTAACTCGTTATATGTACTAGTGGGTCCGGCGACAGAGTTGGCTCAAGGTCAGAATGGATGCAGCGACAGGCTCGGAGTGATGGGGATGCAGAAAAGATGGATGCTCGTCAAACGTCGTCCGCACGGAGCCAAAAGTTATCAGTAGAGGCAAATCTTGCCGCGGAGGTGGGATCGCCCCCTCGGCCCCTGGTACAGCGAGGGCTCATCATCGATAGTAGAATGCGCAGAATTGTTTTCATCTCTTCTCAACATCAACACCCCGGACAGTGTCGCTAGACATGAACCACGTACGAACAAACAATGCGCAAATTGTGGTGATTGATATTGCCATGCGCTGTCGCGCTTTCTATACTACAGTTTCCCGGCCTTGCCTCGCTTTTGGTACTGCTCGTAGTAAGGACTCCTCTTCACACCAAACCCTCTGCGTCGGATGTCATTCTTGAACGGACCTCTAAAAGGAGAAGAGCAGTCGCCCACAATGAGATCGCGCCTACCCTGTCGAATACAACCCGACTCTGCATCAAAACGAAAACGCCCCCAACACCCTGCTTGCTCAAGATCTGCGTAACGTAGTCGTAATACAAAACAATAACATAAGAGACATACAACACAGCGATGGTACGCTGCAGATTTGTTGTGGTGTCACGGAAGCCGCGAGGCCTGTTTCCGCTCGTTTATGCGGCTTCAGATCCTGTGGCGTCTGGCGCCGGTTCTTCTGGTTCAATCGAAGGTGTAGGTTTTGGCGTGGCATCTGCCTCCGGCATACAAATTTCTTCGACGTGGTTCCCAGGGTTGGGAGAGAAGATCAAAGGTGGCGTGATGTGTCCTTGCTCCACATCTGCTGTTGACTCCTCCAGAATGGTCGTATCATGCGCTGGTTGAGAGGACTGCGCAGCTAACAGGTCCTCGCTGGAAACCACAGAGCCCTGGCTGTTGGTGCGCATCATTTCAGTGCCCAATTTAGACGTCCGCTTGACACTGCGCTTTGGAGAACGCTGGCGAATCTTGACATTTCCCAGTTCTTCGTCCTCGTCGTCTCCAGCGTCGCTTTCTCCAGCAGCAGATTCCTGACGAAGCTTCTCCATAGACTTTTTCTTCGCAGCTATCGCCTCGTTCGACGGCACTTTCCTAGGTGTATGCATCTGTGTTGTCTCCAGAGCCGCGGGGGCGGAGATCTGGTGCTCCAAACTTGTCGAAAGGTTCGTGTGCCGTTTTCCCTTTTCGTCGTGGCTCAGACTATGAGAGATTCCAAGGCCACCAAAGTTACGCTCCAGCTCACTCTGCTCCATTTCGTTCGTCGGCTGGCGAGATATGATGAGCGGAATGCTGGGAATAGGATCTTCGATTTCCCCCAGAGAGCTAGAGCCAATCGAATTCTCTCGCGTGCCGCTGAAGACGCTGTTGAATCCCGTGAATCCCGAAGATGCGGTGGTGGTTGGGCTATGCTCGGTGCCCACGATATCGTGTCGCCTCAGAGTCGACGGGATTGCTTGTGGCGCAACTGGCTTCCAACCTTCGGGAGGAGACCTCCAGTGACAAAGCCGCCCCATGACCTCCTCTAGTTTCTCTTTCGTTGGAGGCTTCTCGACCAACGCGTCAAAAGAATGAGGTGCGTGTAGCTCCTTGAGGTAGCCTGTCACAGCAACAATGGGCGTGTGTGAATTGGCATTCTTGGTGTCACGGATCATGCGGGCGACATCTGCCCCGTTGACCTGCGGAAGCTTGTATTCCATCATGATGATGTCGAACTTGACTTCGCTCATGGCATACCGCATAGCTTCAGAGCCGTTTGTCACTGCGATGGTCCGACATCGTAGCTTCTCCAACAGGCGTTCCATGACCAATCTCGAAACTGGGTGGTCTTCGCACACAAGCACATCAAGGGTCCGGAATGAGGGTCCGTCTGTCAGACTAATCTGCGAGAGGCGACGAGAACTCTGCCTCCGGCGCTGGACACGTAACAAAGCCTTCTGTCGAGTCTCCTCATTGTCCGATGACGATGGCGATACATCGAACACGCCACTTCGTCGTTTGTGGTGATGAGCTGGCAGAACTTCGGGTAATAGCTCGCCGTCCTGGTCTTGTGAGCCAACCGTTTGTGATCTCTGCCGGGGAGAACCGATGCCAGAGTGCCGGTGTAAGGACGTAGCACGGTCATGCTGAGTTGGCAGATGCACAGAATTTGTTTTGCTTGGCTTGATTGGCGATGGCACAGATGGGCTGGCCTTGAATGTTACGGGTAACCTTGGGGCTTGATCAAGCAGGTGCCCTGGCTGGAGGGACCCACTGTGCGAGAGACTAGACGACCCACTGGAGGTCTTTCGTCGTTCTTGGTTGTGGCCTGCAGAGAACGAGACCAGTAACGGGGAAGAAGGCTGAGATCCTCGACTCGGCGAGGAGTTGGCTTGGCTGAAAGTGGAGGGTGAATGTGGTCGATGAGCAGCACCTTTGTTGGCGGACAAGGTGCGTTTGAGTGGGCCAGGCACGACGGGACTGGACTCCAAGGATGGTGCAGGAGACGGAGAGGCCACAGCAGATGGTGTCGCAGAATTTGCGCCACTTGCAGTCTTGGCCTGAGCCTGCATAGCATCTGCACGCAGTTTCTGAATGACATCTTTGTTTGCCTTTTCAAGGACTGGTAGGTTCTTGAACTGGAAGTTGCCAAAATCGTCAGTCACCACAGGCTCGCTGAGCCTCCGCGATCGTGCGTCCCGAACGTGCGGTGGGATGTGAAGTGGCATTAAGCCCCGCTTGACAGCATTGACTTGGCTCCTAACTCTGGACAAGGCGTCATGCGGACGGTCTGGGTAATCGGCCCCTGGAGTCTGTGAAGGGGATGTTGTTTGGTCTTCAAATTCAGCCGCAAAATTCTGCATGGTAGCTCCCCTCGAATCGAAGTATTCGGTGTCTTCCGGATTCTCACTCATGGGAATGAAGGAAGCCTCATCCTCGCGCAGGGTATCCCAGTGGATATCAGCAAACCAGGGGTGCGCCTTGATCTCGTCACCGCCATTGGCGTACTTTTCGTCTTTGTTCGAACCTATACGCTCTTTGGGATCGAGACACATGAGCTTGTTGACGAGATCCTTAGCTTCTTCGGAAACGGGATCTTCTTCATCCTCAGGTGGCCAGCTAATGTTGCGATTCAAGATGTTCTGGAAAACTTGCTCGGGTGTTTCCGCATTGAACGGAGGTCTGCCGTACAGGCATTCAAACAGAATGCATCCCAAAGACCACCAGTCACTCATCTCGTCCTGCCCTGCGCCGTTGATGGTCTCAGGTGCGAGGTAGTCAGGAGTGCCCACGAAACGACGGTTGCTGTCCTCCGGGTCGAACAACGCCATCATCGGCGGTGGCATTTGCGTCGACGGCTGCTGTGGCGGTGTTTCTGTTCGTGGCAGACTCGAATTGCTTGCCACCGGCTGCAGTGCATAAGGATCAGGAGAATCACCGCCTTCATCACTTCCAGTCTCTTCTTCAATTGGTGTCCGACCATCTGCCACAGAAAATCTGCGAAACATTGTGGCAAGAGCTTCACTGTCACCGCTATCGCTTCGATGACCTGAAGTTCGCCGGGAAGGCTCCCTCGAGCTCTCTCTGTAGAGACTGAAGTATGATGGTTGGTTGTGATCAACCAACGCTGGCGTCATGGCTGGGGTCTGCACAGGCGAATGATGAGTACCCTGATAATCGTACGACGTGGAGCGAGAGGATGTGACTGATGGTGCGCGGCGGAATGGTCCTGCCTTAAGGAGATCTGGTGGTGCATCTCCAGGCTTCGCATTGATGGCACGTTTTTGTCTTCCGATAAGACCCATGCGTGATAAACCAAAATCGGTGAGCTTCAAATGTCCCTTCGCATCGATCAACAGGTTGTCGGGCTTCAAGTCTCGGTGGACAATCTGTCTGCTGTGTAGATGTTGTACACAGAGCACGACCTCGCCAATGTACTTTTTAGTCCAGTCCTCAGGCAGGGCGCCCAAAACCTTGATCAAAGATGCGCAGTCACCACCGTTGAGGTACTCCATAACTAGGTAGAGGTAATCCTTGCTCGAGAACGTCCAGTAGAGCTTAGCCACGAAATCGCTCTCACCTTGCCACATCATGATGGCGCGTTCAGCCTTGACGTTGGTGACCTGATTCTTGGCCACCATGTCTGCCTTCTTGAGTACCTTGATTGCATAATAATCTCCAGTCGATTTCTTCTTCGAGAGGTACACGCTGCCGAATGCGCCCTTGCTTATTGGCTTGATGATCTCAAAATCCTTGATGGAAGTTTGCACAGCACGAGGCTGAGGGTTCGATACCACAGCGCTCAACCGAGGAGATGCAGGACGACCCAGTGCCTCTGATAGCGCGGCAGATGACTGCCGCCTGTGGTGATGATGCTGTGCTCTGATTATCGGTGAATTGAACTCACTTTGAGTTAGGATGGGGGAAGTGATTGGGGATGGTAGGCTGTCCGCGCTGCTGGGAATGCGAGGCTTCGCCATGCGCAAGGGCGACGATGGTGCTGGCGGCTGTCTAGCAGGAGATTGGTGGCGGCCAATGTTTTGTAAACTTGGTAGCACCAGACTCTTGCGTTTCGGGTCGCGTGAACGTGAACTCGCCGCCCGACCGAGTGTAAGCTCCGCGCTCGGCGAATGAGCACGTCGATGGCTGCCGCTGGCTATCGAGGAGCGCATACTGCTATCGCTCTCGGCACCAGTGTCACTCTCGAGCGCTATGGAACCGCGCTTGTGTAGGAAATGGGGTTCCATAGGACCAGCGTAGGATGATCTAGGCGTTGTTGCACCGCCGTGGGGACTGCTAGCTCTAGAAGAGCTGACGGAAGCCTGTCGCTGCCGCAGAGCTTGGTCCGAAGATTTGCGTAGAGCCATCGCCATCGCAGACGGACTGGCAGTAGACCGGTAAGAGCTCATGGTGAACATTTCATCCGCAGTAGACTGCTCAAGAGAACCGCTAAGCATCTCGTATGACGATTCCATGCCCTTTTCATGCTCGGACTCATCGAAGTTCTCCCCTTCACCACTTCCACTAGAGTCACTGAGTTCACCAGCGGCAATGCGTGCTGCCTTCTGCAGAGCCGCTTCGATGCATTCTTGTACCAAAATATCATACTCCACCCGGATGCGCTCCGAATATTCTAAGACGCGTCGATGGCGGAAAACGGCTTCTACTTTGGCTCTGGCAAGCTGGTGGGTATCGTCACAAAGTAGGGCCAGTCCTTGCTCGTTCTCAGAAAGACCAGCACTTGGCGATGGAGTCTGAATCACTTGTTGGATTCGACTTTCTGACTGGGGAGACTGAGTGCGTAGCTCGCCTGTTGCATAGCCTCTGGTGTCTTTGATCGCTGGCGTACTGATCTCCATGGCAGTATCACAGATGTCCAGTACGAGTTCCACGATCCGCGCTAGCGGTCGTCGAACAGCAAATGACCGCGCGCGATGGTGGCTTAGTCCACTAGCAGAAGGCTCGCGAGAGCGCCCAGAATGTGAAGGGGATGCACGGCCTGAGGACGGTCCTGAAGAAGGCGACGAGCCCAATCCAATGGGCAGTCCTTTGTATTCAGCCTTGAGTCCTCCAGGTGAAGTGATCGGCTCAGCCATTGTGGGCTGTGCTAGACGGCTTTGTGCTTCCATCGCATCTAACACCTTCACAATGGCCGAGCGCTGTTCGTTGAGCGATTCCTGCGCCATTTGCACTTCCATCTCGGCTCGATGCTCCTGAGAACATAGCTCGGTGTGCTTCTCGAACCACCACGGTGTGATTTGTCGTTCACATATGCGGCAAAGAACAGGAAGTGGTGGAGGATGATTGGCAGGGTCGTGGACTCCCACATCAGCGAGCAGCGTTAGGTAATTCGCAAGCATCTCGGCCCCTACCCCCAAAGAGTCCACGAGAATCTGTGGTAGATCTATAGTGACTTCTCGGGACACTGCAGGCTTGACCATCCACATAGTGTGACTTTCCGCACCCGAGGTTCTATCATACACCATGATGCCCTGTGCTTCGAGCTCCATGATATCGACTTTCTGCGTCTCGGTGGTCTCCTGCTCGGTATCCGGCATAGAGTCAACACCGGCTTTGGGCTCCACAGGCGTCCTTTCGTCCCCAGAGAGCGCATCTGCGACAGGTGGGGAGGGTGGAGTGTGAACGGTGAACCGGATGAAGTGGCTCTTTGAGTCGTCCTTGCGCATCGCCTCGACACAACGTGCGAAGACCTCGGGATCTTCCACAAGAATCTCTGATATCGGCTTGCCAATTAAGCTGCTGGCAGCATTTCCTGTAACCTCTTGCCATGACGGACTGACCCAGCGCACCTTGCCGTCCAGATCCAGTTCAATTATCGCGTTCAACGACTGCTCAGCAGCCTTCTTGAGGTCCTCTCGCTCTTCCCGGATGTCCATGCTAATCGTCCTCAGCATCGCCCCCTTGTCGGCCGTTGTGTGTGCGTCCTCCTCTCGCAACGCCGCCACCGCTGGGGGAGCGAGCCGCTGCTCATCCTCCGCCATTGCACCTCTGCTGTTCGTACGTGGTCCCGACTGAGTTGCACAGGGGCACGCAGAGATGGCGCCTATGCCCGCAGTGTCCGCTTGCCCATGGCGTCGACCACAGACCGTGTTGTCGTGTCCCAGGCACCGCCGATCGGCAGAACAATGAACGTGTGGATGGGTGTGTAGTCGGCGAGACGAAGCGAATGACGAATGACGACGCGACGATGCGCCGGCGTGTCGGCAGCAACGAACAGTAGACGAAGTGGGCACGACGCTCGTTATCGAGACAGAGAAGGGCACACTCCCGCAAGGAGCACCAGGTGTGTTGCTGTTCTCACACTCGCGCTGCCACATACACTGGCGCAACGTTATTCTCAGCACATGCGGGGTCTATTTGTTCCAAAAGAAATGTACCGACGGAACCAACGTGGAATTCGACAACCGAAGCAGACTAGCCCACCTCCCTTCCTCGCCATGAGGAAGAGTAATATAATCCACACCTCGCAAGTCTCAGATGCTCTTGAGTTCAGAGTGACCAGGACCCTGGTTTTCGTGGCAGCTGCCTCGTTCCACCGCCATGTACCACGACCTTTGCCTGTGAGGCGCACCACTACTACTTCTTCACGCATGCTCATCCGACGCTGTCGCCTGCACCAGAGTCGCCTGCACATTCGGCCACTTGCCGGCGAATGATCCGGACCAAGCTCTGAAAGCTGTCCAGGCTCGCTGCTACACCATGCAACGTTTTGCATACCATAGACAACAACAGGCAGGCCAGCCGTGCTACCATGCTCGTTTGGAAGCACGTCTTGCTCAACGATACTTATCAGCTCTTAGCTGCCCAGATGTTACAGGGCCCCGGCAGACCTGGCCGTGACGACTTGCACGATTGGCACGGAGCTTGAAGGACGAGTCTGACTGCGTACCATTATTCAAGGTCTCACTGCACGACGCACAGCCAGAGCGGCCGTCCAGGGATCCGGAGCTCGTTCCATTGATAGCTCCTCTTAGCGAGGTGTGACCGTAGCCAAGTACCATGAATGCAATATCATCGAGCAAGCGATCACGCGCTCCAGCAAGGCCTGCGAGACGCCTACTCCAAATGGAAGTATTCTAGAAGGCAAGCTGATTGAGTAATCCTCCGTAGACACCTATTCGTGGGCCGCTCGCGTGTTTTTGATGGTGTGCAGAAGCTCTCGAGATCGCATTGCCCTGGTCTGGTAGTCGAAGTGTACTGAGGTACGGCGAAGCACCGGGTCGCGGAGTTGCGGAATTGGGCGCAATTGCGTGTGCTTGACAGTCGTGGCAGTGACAGAAGCCAGGTGTTTCATGCCCCGCTGAATGTAGAAGCAGTTTCCAGACCGCTTATCATCCGTCAAGAGGATTCGTGAGCAATGGCGGAGGAATGCATTCATGCTTGGCTGGCTAGTTGCAGCGAGTGTTCCTTGCTGTGCTGACTTTGTTGCCTTCTCGCGCCTAGCGGCTGCTTTGCAATTACTCGGCCTATGTCCGCAGCTGAATGTGAGTGTCTGTCGACGTCTGTCGTCTTCTGTCGTCACGAGGTATGAGGTCGCCGGCTCAAACCTGCATCCCGTCTTCCCTGCGACGCCTTGATGCGTAGAGCACTACAAGACACGAGTGCTTGACTGCACTGCTTTCAACGTCTTCTTCCCAGAGCGTCTCGCACTCGCGACTTGACCACGCAAGCCTGGATGTCATCGCACTGGTTGGCGCCTTCTCCCACGAGCGCGCGATATGAGCGACCGAATGACGGGAAGGCGTCGCCACGTGGGCTGCTGGTGTTCGCTGGAGCGAGCATTCTGATTCTGATCGCGCGAAGTCCAATCTTTTCTTAGTGCTGCATTCACATGTACGAAAGCCGAGAGTGAATGTGTACGCGGACTGTCAGCGCCATCAAATCACAGTGAGCCAATTTTCGTTTCAACCACAGTCAGAGATTTTCGCTAGTTTTTGACTCCGTAAAACCCTTGCACCCCATCTGCCAACTACCAGCATCTTGTTTACGCAAGAACGAACAAAGCTGCAGGTCATGGCGTCAACGAACACGAGCACCTCGTGCAAAGTGGTGCTAGCGAGCGCGATCGCCAAACGTCTACTCGAAGAAGTTGCAAGCGGCATCAAGGCGCTCAAGCAGCCTCCTCGCCTGCATGGCTTCCTCGCCAATGACGACCCGGCTGCGGAGATGTACGCGAACTGGACCAAAAAGACATGCGAAGAAAAGTGAGGCTCTGTGTGATTCATGTAACTCGATCAGACGACACTGATACAAAGTAAGTGGTGTTGATTTCACGCTGCGCAAAGTTGATCGAGAAGCACTCGAGGATGAACTACGCTACGCCAACCAGGATCAGAAGGTGGACGGAATGATCGTCTATTATCCTGTCTTCGACACGATGCGAGATTGCACTTTGCAATGGACTGTCAGCCTGTACAAGGACGTCGAAGGACTTTCGCCGCAACTCATCAGCAACATGTATCAGAACATTCGATTTCTGGATCCACCAGAAAACACTCGCAAGTCGATACTGCCGTGTACACCGCTTGCAATCGTCAAGATCCTCGAGTACCTGCAAATCTACAATAACATCCTCGACTACGGCAAGCGCCTCCACGGAAGACGAATCACAGTCATCAACCGCAGCGAGGTTGTCGGTCGACCACTTGCGGCACTGCTTGCGAACGACGGAGCTGAAGTCTACAGCGTTGACGTTACTGGTGTTCAACAGTTCAGCAGAGGCTCCGGATTGAAGAAGCAGAAGCACGAGAGTCGCGACATGCCAGGCTGGGCTCTCGAGCAATGCTTACCCATCAGCGACGTGGTTATCAGCGGTGTGCCGGGAGAGAAGTTCAAGGTGCCCACGCATCTTGTGCGCGATGGTGCTGTTTGCATTAACTTTTCGAGCGAAAAGGTATGATACCTGTGCTTGCCATCTTGTCTTTGGCTAATGAGTTGACCTTTTAGAACTTTGACCCGGACATCAAGGAGAAGGCTTCGATCTACGTGCCTGCGATTGGAAAAGTCACGATCGTCGTGCTCATGCGTAATCTGCTGCGTCTGGTACAGAATCAGCCACAGGCGAATGGTGACCATTGAGCTCCCGCTGCACGATCTGTCCCGTTCTGGGCTCCATGCCCCAGAATCTTACACCCACAAATACGAGCGCAGATGGCGGCTGATTTGCGGCTTCCTCGACAGTCGGGGCGACATCGTGTGATACGCAGTCGCTGCGAGGGAGAGCACACGACGAATGCACAGCAGTCGCGGATTGACAGTCATCGACCTCAGATAAAGGAAGACTGTATTGGTGAAGCCATCGAGTGTAGTGGGTCAAATAGAGCCCCAGTCTCGTGCAAATAACATCGGCCTCGTCCGCCTTTCGTGTCCGCGCCTTTCCGGTCAGCGCAAGTTGAGTATTCTGCCCATGAAATCCCAAAGCTGCAAGCTCCAGGTGTGAAAATATGTCCTTCAACGCCGCGCTAAATCACCAAGTCTGCTCGTCGTGTAGCTCACGAGAAATCGCGCAACTTGGAGATCTCGTCGAGAACCGCCTGGAGTTCATCGTCGCTGATCTTGCCCTCCAATGAGGGAATGAGCGTGCGAGCTTCTTCGGCAGCATCACAACATAGCGTTGCTGCAACAAAGAGCATTGTTAGCGATACATCCATTTTCGAAAGAGCCGATCGCATAGCTAGCCTGGCCACGCTCCATGCCCGAGAAGTCGGATGCTGCAGGCCGGTAGTGCTTCTACTCACCTAGTTGCGCCCTCTCGAATTCCACTATCCCGTAGCCTCGCTGCGTCAACTGTGTACTGATTTGATTGACCTGCGTGATCGCATTTGCATCCTTGAATCTGCTGAAAGCCCTGCAGTATTCCTTGGTCTTGTAGTAGATCTCAGTCTGGTTGCGGCGTTCGCCGTGTTCCTCGATTCGCTCAAGCATGAGTGTGACTTCCGCTGGGGAAAGGGCTTGCTCGTTGGTCATGTTGCCGAGTTTGAGCACTGCGGTCGCTTCCTCGTCGCCAGTTGGAGGTGGTCGGCGGCGCGACGTCTGCGCGGTCGCAGCGGGGGCGCTGGGTCCTGCCATACTGCGTGGAACGTCGAGTACTGAGCAAAGGCGGATGTGCGTGGTCGTGAGGGAGCGTGGGGACGTGGTGTCTGGAGGTTGGTGGACCAGCAAGCGGGAGACAATGACTTCAGACACGTAGGCACGTGACAGCCGCAGTGGCGCCTCGTAACTGCGAGGGCGAGGGCGAGGGTTGTCGAGGGCTGCTGCATTGTGCGAATGGAAAAGCGAGATATTCACCTCACGCATTGTACTGTCGGCAAATGCGAAGCCAGTGTTCGCACATGCAGCGTTCGTGTGAACGTGAGGAGCGATGTGGGCTTGCAGAGGCGCGCGATGGCAGTGTGTAGTCAGTCAGTCTCCAGTCGGCATAGTTTAGAGCGGTTTCACCATCTCCATCTCCATCGACCAACACCGTCACTAGCACAGCACCGCCCTCCGTCCGCGCCACCCTCCACACACCCGTGCCCAGCGACAGCTCCGCTCGATCAATACCGCTGCGCGCACGGTGCTGGCCGCCGCACGAGCCTTCTGGTCGCGCCGTCTTGCCAGTGCACCACCAAATCCGCAATCGCTGCTACGAGACCGCCCCCCGTAACTTGCAGCGCCGCTTGAATTACCCGCGCAGCCTGCCTTCTACAGCGCTGGCCACCCCTCTTGCGTCCCCGTGGCAGTGTGCGCACTGTTGGCAGGACTGCGCAACGACCGCTTGTGCCAGCGCCGCCTCGCGCAGGCATGGCGGTGCCCACAGACAACGACCGGCCGCCGGGCAAGCAGCAAAGCTCCCATGACGACGAGAACAGTGGCAGGCAGAACGGATCCCCACCAGGAAATGGCCAAACCGAGCTCGCCCTCCGACCGCACGACCAGAATGCGCTGGGTGGGCTTGCGCCCGCACCGCAAGACAGGTCACGAACTTCTCTAGACAGACCGCACGAGCATAGTAGCAAAGAGCGTTCCAAGTCAAATGGACGAAGGCCAAGCGGGCAGCAGCGAACATGTGGAAAATGCCAGAGGCATCTGACCGGACAATTCGTACGAGCATTGGGCGACACATATCATCTGGAATGCTTCACATGTCACGTAGGTCTCGCGATACGCCCAGAGCTGCTTGTCGAAGACTTGCTGGATAGCTGACATGATTACTAGGATTGCGGGAAGATTGTGGCGTCGAAATTCTTTCCCGTGCCAGATCAACCGCCGAATCAGTATCCTCTTTGTGAGACCGACTATTTTCGAAGACTGGATCTGCTGTGCTATGCCTGCGGAGGGGCATTGCGAGGATCATACATCACTGCGCTGGAACGCAAGTACCACATCGAGCACTTCACGTGTTCAGTTTGCCCCACGGTCTTTGGTGCACAGGACTCATATTACGAACACGAGGGCAATGTGTATTGCCATTACCACTACTCGACCAAGTTCGCGCAAAAGTGTAACGGATGCCAGACCGCTATCCTTAAGCAGTTTGTGGAGATCTTCCGAAATGGAGTGAATCAACACTGGCATCCCGAGTGCTACATGATACATAAATACTGGAACGTGCGACTGCACGCACCTCCACCTAAGGGCTCTGAAGAGGAACAGACTCTGGAGCATCACAGGCAGACAAAGGCTAGCAGTGAAGGTGATGCAAGCGAAGATCAACGGCGAACCGTCAGAACAGAAGAAGAGGCGGTGGAGTACAAAGTCCACTGGATTTGGCATACTTTGTCGACTTTTGAAGAGCGCTCCGCCACTCGAATTTCCGACATGTTGCTGCACGTCAGTAATGGTGCATACATGGATGGAGTCGTCGCCGCGAAAAAATTCATAACTCACGTTG
Organism: Cercospora citrullina; assembly: GCA_013365195.1. Lineage (NCBI taxonomy): Eukaryota > Fungi > Ascomycota > Dothideomycetes > Mycosphaerellales > Mycosphaerellaceae > Cercospora > Cercospora citrullina. The sequence continues at coordinate 50,575 of JAASFF010000449.1, read as the reverse complement.
ACCTACTCTTCGGAGCAGCCGATGACCTGGACCACAGACTCCAAGTACGGCCGACCACGGGCGCAGACAAAACAGTTCGCACATTTGACGCTATCGTGCACCCGGGTCTGAGTTACAGCAGAGAAGCCAAGTTGCTGTGCAAGAAAGTAGTCGCTTTCTTCCAGCTTCTCGCCGAAAATCAGGATAATGGCGTCCGACGGCTGGGTGTTACGCAAGAGCTGCTCTCCCTCGTGACTGGTCTGGCACACTATTTAAAGCTCATGATACGAATATGCCTTTCAGGCGCTCTCAAGCTGGAACGAGAGACGTCCAGCGCAGAAGGACTGGAGGGATTCTTGAAAGACATCAGCAAACTTGACGAGAGGTTAGATGCGGAAAGCCAACGAGATTCAAAGGCCGATGCTGAGGCCTACGTCGACAAGAGCGCAGACACATGCGCAGTTTGTGATAATGCTGTCGAGGACAAGTGCTTCCGCCGAGACAATCGGGTGATCCACACGCAATGTTTGAGTTGTGCCAAATGTAACAAAGACTTTGGCGACGATACAGCAAATGCGCGGTGGAGCGAGCAAGGACAGAAAGCGTGGTGTGAGATTCATGCGCCCTCTGATGCGACGACAGGTGGTTTCGTGGCCGTATCACGCTTACAGCAATATGTCCATCTGCTTCGAGTCGCGCACGCAAGGCTCCTCGCCACATTGAGGACAAGCGGAGCGTTACCACATACCAGCGACGACCCCAATTTGCTCGGATACGACTCTCGAGAGGGGCACAGCCTCGACGGCCAGGAACAACCTCCGCTGCTACGTTCGAATACAAGATCGAGATCGTATGCTGGCAGGTCTCCAGGTCAAAGAAACCAGGGCGAGCCCAGCTATGAGGATACGATGGGAGACATACGGCGCTTACGAAGCACGAGAATGGACAAACACCTTTCCAATGCCACCAAGAAGGCTCGCACGTCTCGAATTATCGATGGCCCCGAAGGCATGCGGCCCGGTTCAGCAGATGGAGGCGATAATCGTCGCAAGAGCACGTTCCAAATTATCGAGGATCGAGCTGCGCATGGGGACTCCGTCACTCAACTCACGTTTGGCAAACAGGATGCAATGACTCTCGATGACATTCCTAGAATTGTGCAAGCGCAACAGACGAGGGAACAACGACCAAATGCGTCCCGGTACGCAAGACAGCCAATGATTCCACAGGACCCCGTGCCCAAACTAGTCAATGGCCATACCCGCGACTTTTCGGGAGATGGCCAAGAGAAGCTGGAGACAAGGCCGCCTGGCACAAAGAAATACTTCTCAGAACTGACAGCACTTGAGTACTTCATCGTCCGTCATGTTGCAGTTCTGTCAATGGAGCCCTTGGTCGAAGGGCACTTCAACCAGGAAGAGCTCTTGGACCTCATCGAGACCAGGAAGCAGAACTTCTGGAGCAAGTTCGGCAAGGCATTCCAGGGTAAAGAGAAGAGACCTCGGGCTGCCAAGAACGCCATCTTTGGGATACCTCTGGAGCAGGTCATTGAACGTGACTACGAGGAAAGTACTGATGGCGTGGGCCCTGGCTCGTTGAAGATTCCGTCAATCGTCCAGGAGTGTATTAGCGCCATGAAGACCATGGACATGTCCGTGGAGGGCGTCTTCCGTAAGAACGGCAACATCAAGCGACTTAACGATGCCAAGGAAGAGATTGACGCCAAAGGCGCCGTGCAGGTTGATCTGACCAAGGAGAATCCAGTGCAAGTTGCAGCGCTGCTCAAAAAGTACTTGCGTGAACTGCCAGACCCGCTGATGACAAACAAGCTCCATAAGCTATGGACGACGTCCTCGCGCATCGAAGACAACGAGAAACGGCGACGACTACTGCACCTAACGTGTTGTCTCCTGCCTAAATCGCACAGAGACACGATGGAGGTCTTGTTTACCTTTATGAATTGGGTGTCGAGCTTCAGTCACGTGGACGAGGAGAGTGGCAGCAAGATGGACATCCACAACCTTGCAACGGTCATAACACCCAACATCATGCACAGCGGCAAGGACGTTGTACCTGTAGAGGACAGTTTCCTGTCGATCGAAGCTGTGCACAGCTTGATAGAGTGCAACGAAAGCATGTGTGAGGTATGTACAGTTGCCAATCGTGGACTTCGCTGTTCCGAATGCTAACGCCCAACAGGTGCCAGAAGATCTTGCCATGATCTTGAACGACTCTTCGCTGTTCAGCAACAATGCAGAAATCACGACCAAAGAGATCTTGAAGCGCTATGGCGACCGTGCAAAGGCGCCCACAGTCAATAGCGGGCATGCTGTCGCAGCACAGAACGGCACTACCTCGCCGCCGTCATCTGCGCCAGTTGTCACGCGTGTCGACACTGATCCATATCAGCAGAGTGCGTGGCAGAATGAGAGCTCAGTCAGGCATGTCGGCAGCGATCGAGACCCGATGACACCACCAACACTTCCATATGCGAATCCCAACGCATCCACCGAGTCACACGGCAGTCCGAACCGCGCGAGTCGTGCAGGCCCGCAACAACAACGACCTGTTGGCATGGCATAGGCAAAGGTCTCCTCGCAGCAGAGCACAACCCGAAACCTAGCCAGAATCAATACAGACTTTGGAAACCACAATCAGTGAATCGGACACACACCTGTTGACACCTTCAGAACAAGACAGGACAGACTACTCTTACGAATCCTTTGCCGTCGACGCAGCGGCGCAGCGACTATTTGGCATCCAGGCGGCCCGATACGGGTCATGCGTGCACAGAGAGACACAAAAACTAAGAGAGCAGTAAGGAAGAAGCGTGTCTGCGCCACCCTCGGTGCATGGCTTTTGACTTGTTTCCAAAGGGGAAGAGAGAATCGGAGTCTGGTGTACATGTTGCCCGTGAGTGGGACAGAAAGCGTGACTCTTTGTTTTGTTTGTTTTTTTTGTTTTTGACTACCCCATATGAGTGATGTAGCGGGTCTGTCTGCTCAATCGGCGACAGAGAAGAAGATGAAAAGGGCCAGTAGTGCTAGAATATAGCGCATGTGAAGTAAGGCAAGCGCGCGAGTTTTCAATGTGGCTTTGCTTTTCTACCAGTTAACTGGTTCGTTGTGGTCACTCGTACTGTTGTCTCACATGGTATGGCTCCTGGCAGCGTTGCACACTCCGAAACACATTTCTCATGCTGCGTGGGATCGATTACACGGTTATGGGACCATCTACGGTCAACTGTTGGCAAATCAAATAACACTGAAAGGGAGGAAATGGTGAAGGGGTGCTATGACGTGAGCTTGCCACCCCCTGTGCTCGTGGAATGGAACGCGAGTGTGCAGCGTGAACATCTTTAATGCTGTGGAACGGAAACATTAATTGGCTCGATTAATTGAATTTTTGGACAAGTATCGTGTGACAGTTCGTATAAGCCTCTTTGAACCCAGAAATGCATAACGCCGACCATGACACATTACTGAGACTGGCTTTGAAGCCATTCTTCGCTTTGGGTAAATTAGACCATGATGGCTGCAACGGCACCGAAGACAAGTGCGACTGCGCTACCGCCAGTAAGCAGAGATGAAGCGCCACCAGTGGACTGTGCGCCGGTGGAGCCAGTCTGAGAGCCCTGGAAGCCGGCATCGTTGGTGTTGCCTGGTGTGGTGGCGGTGCGGGTGAGAGTGGCAGAGCTCAAGGTGGTGTTGCGTGGGATAGTGACGTTGCCGGTAGCGTATGGTGGCACAGCGGTGATGGTGTGCGAGGTGGTGCTGTTGGCAGGAGCAGAGATGGTAGAGTAGCCAGCTGGAGTCTCAGCAGAAGAGGAAGACGAGCTGCCAGTGCCACTGCCGCCAGAGATGGAGAACGGGCCCAGGTAGTTGGTGTTGCTGCCCTGTGTGATTTGCAAAGCATAATCATCGTCCGACTCGAGTCCACTGTCCACGTTCCATGTGAACTTGCCGCCAGTACCAGTGCTGGTCAGAGTGCTGACGGTCTTGAGGTCGTTTGCGTCCTGCGGTACGTTAGAGATCGCATATTCAATATTCAGGTCTGGATATTACTCACGCCCTCGCGCAGGAGAATGGTCACTGGAGTGCTAGCATCGTTGGTTTGCCAGGTGAGCTCGACAGATTGACCGGCCACAGCTTGCGGCAGAGGCTACAGGGAAGAAAGTCAGCATGTTTTCTCGCAGTTCCAGACTTTGTCTCGCGTCGGCCGCCTCGAATCCCGATATTCGAGCTTGTACCCAGGGTGCAAGAGAAGTGACAACCGAAACAGCGTGTGCGAGAGCCGACATACGTTGGTGAAGCTGATGGCAGCGGACTGCGCAGCGGCGAGGGCGGCGAAGGCGCCAACAAGAATCGACTTGACAAACATGGTGGATGGTTGGTACGGATCTGGCGATCGAGAAATGTGTTGGTGATCTAGCGCTCGAGGGTCGATGTTTTGAGGAACGAGTGGATGTCTGGCGACGAAACGAAGGTGGTGGTGCACAAGGCTGTCACGGCGGCGTGGAATGTTGAAGACAAAACCGACGGGGACGTTGGAAGGAGAAGAAGAGGTTGCGAATCGCCAAGATCCCTGGGTCGTCGCTTCCAATCCCCGGAAATGAGGCCCACTGGCAGCATGGATGATGGCCGCCGGGGGTTGCTGCACTCCACCCAGCCCGTACGACTCGAACGGCCTGCCACGGCTGCGGTGCCACCAGCGCGCGCAGCCATACCACCGCCATGGCGCGCTGCGCCGCTGCCAGCCGTCGCCTCAATGGCGCTCAACGACGACGCTCCTGCCGCCGATGGATGGACGAGCACGCGACATAGGGAGACGCGCAAGCTTCGGCTGACATGGCTCATGTGGCATTGCGCTACGCCCATCTGGGGCATGAGAAAACACTGACGGGCGCCCCCTCCGGCCCAGTCCGCCACCACGAAGCTAATTCCAGCTCACCACCAACAGTGGACGCGTTTCAGCCTGCCTCAGGACGCTCCCCTTCCACTGTCGCCGGCGGTGGGAATCGAGGCCTTCATATACCAGTCCTTGTAGCTACACACCCTGTCTTCTCGAGTGCTGCCGGCTTTGACCGCGCAGAACGAAGAACTAGCGGCGCGCCATTGAGCTGACGAGCGGTGGAACTTGGATCACAAATTCACACCAGCCTGTCACCAGGCCTCCTCGGAACACACGGTGCAGAATCGTGCTCGCTGCGCCGACAACCTTTTTCTCACCATCCATGGCGAATCTTCGCTTGTTCCTCCTGATGTTTTTCGAACAATCGAGACACAGACTGGCAGTGGATTCCTGCTTGGCATTGCCTTCCATTCTGGGCAACGGACGCGGCAGAGCGCTCATGGGATCTCTGATTGGGAAAGGCGACTCATCTCCGGCCAATCGACCCTGCGCAACCTTCGACCCACGATCCTCGTCGCGATTCAATCTTTCCTGGGCGGCACGTTGTTCAACGATATAGTGTTGTATCGATGCACTGTTCAAACTTCACAGCACACCACATTTTGCAACCCCAGATTTGTGGAATGCGCGCCTCACAACATTGGTGCGCAAGAACTCTCGCTGCACCTACGTGAAATAAGGTTGATCTAGCTCCAGCGCCTGCTTCGCTACTCTCGCCAACCACAACTGCAGCAGACTAACTCCTACTGTTCATTATTGGCTGTCGCCATCTCCCAGTGTACACTAGGCAAATTCGCAGGGGGGTTTAACTGCTGAAGAGCCGCCCTCTTGCTCGAGCACTTCGTATCCTCCGTCGCGTGGCTCTGTCGAACACTTCTACTCCAACCTTCTTACCACTCGTTTAGGGAACAGTTCCATCCTCGACTACTTTTCGTATCCTTATTTCATATACCCACCATGCAGATCTCACGCTCTTTGTTGCTTGCGCTCGCTAGCGCCTTCGCTGCCTACGCGCAAGTTCAGTCCACTGGACCGAATGCCTTCACGAACACGGCATACAACGCCGTAGCTGGCGAGACACTGACACTCACATGGTAAATGACGGGGAAGGCATCATGCATCCGCGCCGCCAGCTGACTGGGTGTAGGACTCCTAGTACTGAGGGCACCGTGTCGCTCATCCTCCGCACAGGCGCCAACAATGACTTGGACACTGTTGAAACCATTGCGTCAAACATCCCCAATAGCGGTTCTTACGACTGGAACATCCCCGAGAGTGCTGTTCGTGGTAGCAACTACGTAAGTAGCATCGCTAGCTCAGATCTATATGCAGAGGCATGTTTGGAGTCTATACTTACCTTGCCTTTGTCTTCTAGGCCATTGAAATTCAGAGTGACTCGGACACATCTGTGACCAACTACACTCCTCAATTCGTGCTCGAGAGCGACAACGTCGGCCCTATCCCTACCGAAGGCAGCTCTACTTCGGCCCCAATCTCATCCTCGGTGTCCACCGCCGCGAGTTCCTCCGCCAGCGAGACCGTTAGCGAGACCGCGACCGGAACTGAGAGCTCTGAGACTGAGACCTCCTCGGCGACTACCGGTATGTGCTATTATCCTGATTATATCAAAACTGAGACTGACATCCAATGTGCGCAGGATCTACCAACAGCAGGACTACCGGCACTGCTGCCCCTACCTCGAGCAACGGTGATCTTCAGGCCACCCAATCGACAACATCCGACTCGGGTGCTGGAGCTCGTGCAACTGCCATGGTCGGCATGCTCGGTGCTGTCGCACTCGGTGCATTGGCTTTGTAAGCTGGAAGCCTGGGTAGAGCGAGAGGTGAAGCGGTGATGCGCAGAAGAAGCCCACATGTAATGTGCGAAGATTGGATGTAATTCGAGATACCTTGTACAGTTTGCGCGAGAATCTTCAGGCCTTTGCAAGGTCGATTGATCAGGGCGCTTTTTGAATCGACAGAACTGCTATTTTGAGCAGGAAAACTTTGGGCTTTGCTGAAAAAATGTCGATGAATGGATTCACGTTGTCCCACAGAGTTGAGGTGAAGTGTGTCGTCGTGGTTTGACAGTCGTATTCCGGGGAGTTTTGCGTCACTGTGACCCACTCCGCACATGCATGCTGCGTCTGTGGTGAGACGTGTTGCGCATTGGTGTCTCCCATGTCCATGCTTCTTGATGCGCGAACAACGAGTCTACAGACATACCGCAGCAGCATGGCAAGGAATGTGACGCGTGCCTTGTAATCTCATATGTCTGATGACTGTGCTAGGTCTGTCTTGCATGTCTACTCGGTCACCAGCGGCCTGGTCATGCTAGAAAGTTATCGAGGACAGTCGTCGAGGGCGGTGAACTTCGCTCGCTTGCCTGACTGTCTGCTGAATTGATCGCAAATGGCCGGTGCATTCACGTTCGCCATAGATCGTAGCAATGGTGACTAGCTCGCGCAGATCTTCACCACAGCTCCAGCGCCGATGTGGGTAGACTGCACTGGAAGCTTTGATGCAGTACTGCAACGGTCTGGTAAAAGTTGCTGCCGAACGATCTTCCTGCTCGTTAACCTGCAAGGTGACCAACAAGCAGAATTGATTCTGAGGTGAGAGACGAGTCTGGTTCTGCCTGTTGTGCGAGGACACACCCGTTCGGTTTCTCGCATGCGTGGATGGTGGAGCTGGCGGTCCGAAGAGTCGCGGAAGGTGATGCTGCCAAGCGCAAGCCGTTCTCAGTGACATCTTTGCCGACCAATCCTCGCGCCGAACTGCTGAAGTATAGAACCCCATTCTTTGCGACGTGAGAAGCAGCTGTAGCAGCAGTGAGGTGCAGCGAACCGTCACCGTCGCAGGGCATTGACGTCGCTGTCCTCTCCGCTCCGCCTCGGCCAGGATCCGCCCCCGACCAGGGCAGCGCCTTGTTTCACGAAGCACCTCCAGGCGTCAGCTCCCTACACCCACTGCCGCTTGTTGACCACCGTCTTGTCCGCGAGCGAGCGCCGTGCGTGCAAGATGCCCTTTGTCGACGTCGTCCGCGCGCTTTACGACTACGCTGCGCAGAGTGCCGAAGAGCTCGAAATCAAGGATGGCGATCTACTCTTGGTGCTCGACAAGAGCGAGGATGATGACTGGTGGAAGTGCAAGAAGAAGGCCTCATCTGACGAGGACGACGAACCAGAAGGCCTGGTGCCGAACAACTATGTCGAGGAGGTGCGGCCTATCGCTCAGGCCAAAGCACTCTACGACTATGCACAACAGACGGACGAGGAGCTAAGCTTCAAGGAGGACACGCGCCTCAATATATACGATGAGACAGACCCGGACTGGACGTTGGTGGGCCACAATGGCAAATACGGCTTTGCTCCCGCCATCTATATTGAGCGTCTGGATGCTGCCTCGACTGCAGCTCCTGCTCCAGCTCCACCGTCCCCAGCAGCTGCGCCGCAACCTCGAGCTCTGGCGCCACCCCCGATGCCAACGCGTCCCGTTGCCGACGATGGGCCCATTCCCGGCGAGGCCGACTATGTCCCGCCATCCTCGGAGCCCCCGGCCAACAACCCAGCTGCAGCGCTCGCGGGAATAATAGCACAAAGGACAGGAGGCAACCCGACTTCTCCGCCCGCAGATCGCTCACTCGCCTCTCCCCCGCTGCCTCAGCGATCGCAACTGACTGCCGATGAAAGTGACGAAGAAGCTGCGCCCTCACTGCCTCGTCGACCACCCTCGCAGACTATTGCACCAGCGTCTCCTTCGTCCCCTGTCCCGCTACAGACACAATATGCAACACGTCTCTCGCCCGAGCCTTCAGGGGCACAGCCATCACCGTCCTACAACAGAGCCGGTCCTGCATCACACGATGATTATGGGGACGAAGCGTTGTCGCCACGAGGTTTCCACCTGTACAACATTCATGAAATGGTGTCACATATGGGCAAGAATAAAAAGATGCCTACCACGCTCGGCATCAACCCTGCCAAGGGCATCATCATGATAAGTCCCGAAAAGAGCAGAGACGGGCCGAGCAAAGAGTGGACAGCAGAAAAGCTCACGCATTACAGCATCGAGGGCAAACATGTGTTTGTGGAACTCGTAAGGCCGAGCAGGAGCATTGATTTTCACGCGGGAGCCAAAGACACTGCACAGGAGATAGTTGCTGCACTCGGGGAAATGGCGGGCGCGGTACGACAAGAAGGTCTGCGGGAAGTTCTAGCAGCCAGTGCTGGGACAGGACTGTCGGGACTCAAAAAGGGACAGATGCTCTACGAATTCATGGCCCAAGGAGACGATGAGGTGACCGTAGCCGCTGGAGATGAGGTCGTGATTCTGGACGATGTCAAAAGCGAGGAATGGTGGATGGTCCGACGAATGAAGAACGGCAAGCAAGGCGTTGTGCCGTCCTCGTATGTGGAAGTGACAGGAATCATCTCGCAAGGACCAGAGGCAATCACCGGTCTGGATGCAGCTCGAAGTACTGTGGAACAGAATCGATTGGAAGAGGAACGACTCACAAAGGAAGCAGCACGGAAGAGCAAGGAACGCGAGAGTGAGGTCATTCCGCCCGAGAGGAACAGCAGCCTAGCAGGCGACACACGACGTACATCAATGCGTGGAGCCGACAAACGAGGTTCAAAAGATCAGCCGAAGGCGAAGCCAAACCAGAGTCGAGTCAGGACATGGACAGATCGCAGCGGCACGTTCAAAGTTGAGGCAGAGTTCATTGGCTTGCGCGAAGGGAAGATCCACCTGCACAAGCTGAATGGCGTTAAAATTGCTGTTCCGGTTGCGAAGATGGCTGTTGAGGACCTGGAGTATGTTGAGCGTGCCACAGGGGCAAGCCTGGACGAGGACAAACCGCTTTCTGACATCAAGCGCCGGAGCACGCAGAGGCAAGCTAATGGCTCTCGATCTGCCGCAGGGGCCAGTGTGCAGAAGAAATCAGACTATGATTGGTTTGACTTCTTTCTGCAATGCGGCGTCGACCCGCACATCTGTGAACGTTACGCGGGCTCCTTCTCGCGGGACAACATGGGCCCAGAGATTCTTCCTGAGGTCAATCAACAATTGCTGCGGACGTTAGGACTCAAAGAAGGCGACATCCTTAGGGTAATGAAGTTCTTGGACAACAAATACAACAGACATGCTGATGGAGGACCCTCTGCAACACAAGAGGATGGTGCTGCCGGAGGATTGTTTGCCGGTCCCGGTGGAGTCCTCAAGAACAACACGCGCAAGGGAAGACCTGCGCCAGCAGTCCAGACAAATGATGTGGTCGACGAAAGCGCGTTCAAGGCAAAGGTCGACAGTCCAGGTGTGAAGGCTCCGTTGGCAGATGCAAAATCAACATCTGCTACTGGTGGCCAATCCACAAATGGCTTTGATGATGACGCGTGGGATGTGAAGCCTCCGCGGGCACAGACACCAACTAAAGCTGCTCCTGCTGCCAAACCTGCTGCATCTACGCCAGAGCCACCCAAGCCTCTAATAAACGACGACATCGCTTCCTTATCTATATCTGCGCCACCATTGCAGCCAACACCGGCCTCTCAGCCCTCGCCTACACCGCCAGCTCAACAGCCTACCCAGACAGCACCGTCTGCAGCGCCAGTCGCGAACCAAGCCATTTTCGACAAAATTGCTGCTTTGGCACCCGCCAACCGCCAGTTGCAGTCACAGCCGACAGGGTATCAACAGCCACTTCAGCCAGGATATCAGCCGCAGCAGCAATTGCAACCGCAGCAGACAGCACTGCCACGACAACGTCCTATAGCTCCTCAGCAGCAAACTGGCGCGGGCACGATTGGATTGCCGCCACCTCCTCGCGCGGCCTCGGCGCCTGGATTCCCGCCTCAAATACAGTCCTCGTTCGGTCCACCGCCGCTACAGGCACAGCTGACTGGCTATCAGCCTCAACAAATGATGCCACAAATGTCCCCGCCTGGTCCAGGCATGCAACAACAATTTCAGCAGATGCAACCGCAGCACACGTCTTTCCAACCCCAAACGTACAATCCAAACTATCAGCAGCAGGGCGGTATCCAGTCCCTGCAGCAGAACTATCCGGCAATGCAACCACAGCCTACAGGTTTTCAACCACAAAACCAATATGGCCAACAACAAGCTCAGCAGTACGGGATGGGTCAGCCCAACTACCAGCAACAACTTGTCAACGGAACTCAGACTGGGTCACCTTTCGCCGATCCACCACGACAGCCCTTTCAACCCGTTCCATCAGGTCTATCTAACTCTTTCACCGCACAGCAGACTGGTTTCCAGCCTGCATTCAATCTATCGCAACCCACTGGTATGAACGGCTTTGGTGCTCAGCCAACGCAGCCTGCGCCGCAATTGCCTCCTCAACAAACAGGGGGCGTCTTTGGACCATCGCAGCCACTTTCAGTGCCGGCAGCTCCCCTTGTACCCCAGAAGACTGGCCCACCACCTCCAGTACGCTTCGGTGTCCAGCCTGGTGCGAAGCCTTTAATGCCGCAGCCTACTGGCAGAGCCAATCTGGCGAAAGCGAGTAAGTCTGTCCCTATACACTGAGCTTTCCACAAGCATATGCTGACCGATGCACAGCTCCGCAAAATCCATTCGGCTTCTGAGCATCCATCTGAAGTGTAAATTTTTGTAAGATGTGAAAGAGCATCAGGATGCCTCCCTGTATATAGTGTAATAGGTTCGCTACAATAAATGCAAATCACGACTGGCTGTCCGAGCCATCTCTCATGATATGGACTCGGCATCAGCTGCTGTGCTGTAGCGGATTTTCCGGCTCGGCCCGTGCACTAAGCGAGCCCAAAATGACGAACGACTGGTGATGAATTTCATGTCAGTGAACTTGCGTGTTCGGTGAGCTTGTGTTCACAACGCCTCTCTGCAATGCTGCAATGTCGGACATACAACTCTACCTCCTCGAGGTGGACAAGAATAAGGCCGAGGCTCAGACAATAGCAGCCGGAAGCGCCGAGAAACTTGAGCAGAAACAACTCAAACTCGTCAACCTCATCACCAGTCTTGAAGAGTATATCAACAACAAGGACGATGGCGCTCTCCGTGCCAAGTCAGTCGCATATCTTGCGGATGTTCTCGAGAAAGTACCGCCCAAGGTCTTCTCACTTCAAGAACGTCGCTTGCTCACTGATTTTGTTCTCGGAAGGATCGCAAGTGATATCGAGGGAATCGGCGCTTCTGCAAGGGCGCTCCTGGCGCTCGAATCGCTGGGCAAATGGGACGTAGATACTGCGCAGAAGGTGATGCGTACGTTCATGGATCATACACATCCATTGCGGCAGTTCAAGCTACAGACCGAACGATATCCCATAATTCGACTCATCGACCGCTTGCTAGCCAATTATCGATCCGGCATGAAGCAACTACATGAAGACGACCCCGAGTTCATGCCAGGATTTATCTCCTATTTTGAAGGCGAGAAGGATCCCAGAAACCTCATGATCGCCTTCTCGCTTCTGCAAGTACCGATGGCGGAGTGGGATATTCACGCCTACGCACACGATATGTTCGATGCAGTCTTCAACTACTTTCCGATCACGTTCAAGCCACCTCCCGATGACCCATATGGCATTACAGCTCAGGACCTCAAGGATCGGCTTCGCGATTGTATCGCTGCCAATTCGGGCTTTTCGCCATATGCTTTCCCTGCGCTACTGGACAAGTTGGATTCGACATCAATGAACACAAAACGTGATGTGCTTCATACATTACAGGCTTGTGCTGTGAGCTACTCGGCAAACACTGTCAACCTCTATTCGGTAACTCTTTGGGACGCCCTCAAGTTTGAGATCATCAATGTGCAAGAAGAGGATCTGGCGGAGGAGGCCCTGAAGGTTTTGGCACTCATCGCAGCTAAGCTCGCGCCAATAGACAATGCACTCAGTGCGTACTTGGAACCCATCGTCAAGGAATGCAATGAGCATCTAGAAGATGCACCCACAAAGCAGTCTCAAGGCGCTGGACGGATCATTTTGGCCGTAGCCAGGACGAATCCTACCGTGGCCGACAAAGTGACCAAAGGAATACTGCCTGTTTTGTTCTCTCTATACGGGTCCTCGACATCCATTGCGAAACGACGTGGCTTGTTGGAGGTATATAACAGTCTGGTACAAGCACATGCCAATCTGCAGGCTTCGGGACACGAGGTCTCTGTAGAGGGTCTCCAGGCTTTCCTTGATCAAGCAATGACTGCCATGCTGCATGCCCTTGCACGAGCCCCAAAATCGGAAGTTTCGTTCCGTCTAACTGCCATGAATGGTCTCATACAATTGATAAGCGCGAGAAAAGTACTCTCTCCGGAGCAATTGGGCCTGGCCGTAAGTGCTGTACACGATGTTGTTCTCCATGAACAGATCGAAGGGCACGGGAATATCAGAGCAGAAGCCATCGCTGCATTGGTAGAAATCGCTGCTGCCGCACCCGATGCAATACGTGACCAAACAGTACCAGCATTCATGGTTGAGTTGCCCGATGATGCCCCAGATCGGGCGACGTATCGAAGCGCATTGGAAGCCTTCGCTCAATTAAGTCATGAGCAACAAATCTTCGATACTGTGGTCTTGCGACTCAAGAACAAGCTTAAGGCTGCACAGTCCCGACCAGAATCGAAGGAGCAAGCGTCGGACCTACTACTGGCCATTCTGTACTGCTTCACGAACGGAAGTCCAATGAAGGAAGAGAGTGGTAGCATCAGAAGTGACTACTATACGGACTACGCCGAGTATATGATCCAGCGTCTGAGGGACACTTCAGCCCTTGACGCGGAAACCTCTACAGCCGCCATCGTTGGACGTTTGACGAACCATATCCTCCGCCAGCAGACGCCCCATTTCCAAGCGACGGTCTACAATAAAGATCTGGAGTGGCTGTCGCCAGCCAAAGCATCCGGGCCGGACGATGCGACCAAGCGTGTTCGCGACTACGCACCTTTTGCGCTCTACTATTACGCTGCTGTTCGACCGGAGATCATAGACCCCCAGGACATTATGACCACTCTACAGACACAGGCGGCGTTACTGTTGAATGGCGAGCCGGATCTAGTAATTCGCGCGTCCGTGATACGGCACCTATCACAATTGATCAACAAGCTCTTGGAGCCCAAAACATTGGAATCGTCGCTACAACTCGGAGGAATTGATGTCGAGGCTTTGCTTTCAGATCATACTAACATTACAAAGAGTAGCATATCGTTCGCCGTTCTGAGAGCAATGATGGTGCAGGGCAAATGTGGAGCGCTGACTTCACGATATATCGAGGCCCTTCTACGCACGCTTCCTGAAGCCAACAAGGCTTTCGCCCGGAACTTTGTACTTCTGCTCTCACCGGACGACATCCTTTCGAAGGAGAACCACTGCATCATATCTGGTCTATACAAACAGCGAGCATTCAACCAACTCGTGAAGCCGATTAATGATCGTGTGCGAGCTGCGGAAGCATCGGCCAAGGTTAACTATCTTATTGCGATGTCTGGAATTCTCCAGTGGCTTCCATACTCAGTGATCGAGTCATCACTAGCAGACTTGATGCCGGCCCTGCTACAGTGCATGGATCTGAAAGATACTGGCGATCAAAGTGTCAAATACTCAACACTGGTCATCTTCGAATCTGTGCTGATGCACGATCCCGCAGTAGTAGCAGAGCATGCTCGCTCGCTGATCAATCGCTTGCTAGACGCAACGTATGGCTCTCCGAATGAAGCCAAAGTCCGGGCCAAGGCGTTGAGATGCTTGACACTGGTGCCTAAGCAGCTGAAACGCGAGGCAGTTGTTCCGTATCGTCGACCTGTGGTCAAGAAGCTCCTTTCCTGCCTCGATGACGGTAAGCGGAATGTCCGAATGGAGGCGGTGAGATGTAGAAGTGCTTGGCTTGCTTTAGATGAGGGGACAGAAGAAGAAGAGTGATCTGAATACGAATGTGCAGCATGTAGACAGCAGTATAGAGATGCATTGCGTAGAGCATTCTTTTGTGAAACCCAGACTTCTGCATCTGGTCTCAAGTGCCTTGAACAATCCATCGTGCTACACTCTGTGGTACCTGACCCGCTGATCGCATTGCTGCGTGTGTAGCATGTGCTGACCCGAACTGAAGATGTCCCGGGTTGCGTGAAGAGTCGGGTGGATCAGCTGCGCAACATCGAGTGATCGGATTTTAGGTTTCAGTCGGACCTGGTAGCATTGACATTGGCACATGATGGATGCAAATCATCCAACTCCTTCACCACGACGCATTCGTGGCCACGAGACGCTGATCCACGACCCGAAACTCTTGAGCATCCTGTAAACCACACGCACAGCCCACGCGGCGGGCTCGAGTCCGGCGCGGGACAGCACTTCGCAGCTTCCGGCCACAAGCCCATTATCATGTGAAGAGCGGTACAGAGAATAGGAGAGCAACGGCTTTTTCTTTTTGGAGCAAGAGAACAGGGACACTCGGACAAAACGGCCAGTAGCGCCTCGCCTTCAACGCCCTTGTTCTGTCCCGCAAGCAATCAGCAGAGACATGGCAGCGGCCGAAGCAGCAGCCGACATGCTCAGTTCGCAGGACACGCGCCGGAATCGAGCGGTACGGGATTCGGGCGAGTCCTCTGCGGATGAGCAAACTGCAATCTACAGGAACACAGCGATCCGCTATGGCACGACAACGGGCGCGGCGGCAAGTGAGGATGCTCAGGAGAATAGCAGAAACCACACTGGCGGGCCAGAATCTCACTCGATGAACAATGGCTCAGTCAGGTCACGAGCTCGTCGTTCAGATGGTGCTGTGGGCGGTTCAGCACAATTACAGGACCCGAGCGTTGGAGCTGGTGCTCATCAACAGCAGCAGGCTGGCGAGCGGTGGTGGAAGACGTTGGTTGATAAGTACGGTAGTGTCGAGCTCGAAAACAAAGGCAGTGTTGCTCGAGATCACCTCGCTCTAGAACGCACTTTCCTGGCCTGGTTGAGAACTTCTCTATCGTTTGCGTCTATCGGTATAGCTGTCACGCAACTCTTTCGACTCAACACTGCCATTCAACCTGGATCCGACGTCAACGGGACAACTACGAGGTTGAGATCTGTGGGGAAACCGCTCGGTGCAACGTTCTTGGGCATTTGTAGGTTTCATTTGCAGTTGCACCTCGACCATGTATGCTGATGGGCTCTTCTAGCTATTTTGATCCTGCTACTGGGCTTTCATCGATACTTCGAAAGCCAGCACTACGTGATTCGCGGCAAGTTTCCTGCTTCGCGAGGAACGATCATCATAGTGTCCGCCGTCGCTACAGCCTTGATAGTAGCAAGCCTGGTCGTCGTGTTAGCCATTGCACCCAAGGCATTCGAGACGTGAGACAGACGTCTACTACGGGCAATGATGGCTTTGCAGACAGTATCAGCTCCAACCCCATGCCTCACGTCGTCGGGCTCAACGGCAAGCTCATTTACATCTCCTCGAACACCTGATGATCGTTTTGAGGTCTATGGCACGCCTCCTGACAAGTCGATCATGGAGCGAATCAACACCATTGCAGACTTCATTACCGTTCAAGAGCAATGCGCCGCCGAACTACATACTCGCCTCGCTCAGCTGACTCAACGAGTCACTGAACTTGCTTGCAAGCTTCAAGACGTGAACTCAGCTCCGAACACATACGCTCTGCCTAGATCATCGGCAAATGCGAGCGTTCTCTACGCACCTCAATTCGGCGTCCCCACGACAAAAACGAGGTGTCAAAATCTTGCACGACAAAGAGGGATGGCGAAGCTAGATATCCCATGCTATGTTCCTCCTCGACCGCACCGAGCAAGAGGTGTGGCACAACAAGCCTGATGAACAAGCACCGTATGAGTAGGGTTCGCAGTTGCAAAGCCTTCCGGGTTCGATATCAAGACACGCCTCGAACGACATCTTTGAGACCCGGAACGGCGTGTTCGCAGCCCGCAGAGCGATCGAATTGGCAGGATCAGTGGGCTTGCCATTGCGTGGATGATCAGAAGCATTTGGCTCTTCAGCCCCAAATGCCACTCCTATGGTTAACGGCCTAGGGAGATGTTGATGAGAGACGACGTCGGTGGGTGCCGTGGAACTGCTGCCGGAGGTTATTGGAAGAGTTTCTTCGTCGTTATTGAAGGCGCTAATATACCCTTCATGCCTTGGATGGAATCTTGTTTAATGCATGACCGGTGGAGGATTCAATGGCGTTTCGCGGACGACGCGGGCCTGGTTGGATTTATGGCGCATGTCCAATTTTCGCAATCCGTTTCGATATAACCACGGGCGCGAGAGATCGCATAGCCCTTTTGATCTCAGCTCTGGAAAGCATCATTGAGATAGTCAACAAACAGATCGCGTATGCGAGCTTTACTCAAGCTGTGTTGACGATTCAAACCAATGAACTGCCTGCGCAATCGTTGTAACTGCGGCACTGATGGCGAGTTCACGGGCAAGATGATCACCAACTCTGTGTCAGGGTACTGGAGTTCACCGCCGCCTTCTCCAACATGGTCTTGTTGCCAGTTAGTGATCAGCGATATCACATCCGAGGTGGTTTTGTCGAGCTCATAGAGATATCCTTGCTCGGCCGCTGGCTTTAGCACCGTCGCGGCATTTGGCCGCACGACCTTTGCTTTCCCATCCGACCCGATTAGTGCTTCCCAGATTGCATCATATGGCAGCTCGGCATCCTCGAATGGGATAGTGAACAGGGGAGCATCCCATCTGCTCATGCCGTTTGGCTCTTCGTAACGGAAAACCAAGTTCTCGAAGACTTCTGGAGCGTAGCCTCCAGTTGAATCCTTGAGTGCCTGGTCATTGAGCTCACGACATTTATCCGCTGGTGTTCCAACGTGAATCACGCAATTTGTTGTCTGAACGGCCTTGGCTTCGCAGTAGAGTTGGTAGCGGAAGCCTTTGATATAGTTCATTGCATCGGCTACCACGATGTTATCGCGTGTCAGGATGCGCTTGATGGCCGACGACAGAGTCGCGCGAGCATCCTTCTCGGATCGTGCAGCAGCGTAGACATCTCGAGTAAGTCCCAGGCTGTCGTCATTGACATGGTGGATTTTCAGGCGCTTGACTCTTGGCTCGCTGGATTCGGATATTTTTCGATTGAAAACTTCGATGAGCTGCTGGCTGCGATATGTTTTGCCGCTGGACGGGTAGCCCGACAGGAGGATCAGCTGCACGCGCGGATGTTAGTGAAGACATTCTCCAAGCCGTCGAATGCGGTGGACGTGCCGGCATTGTGGTGTCGGATATGGTCGATCTCGAGCGTGAGTCGATAGGAGCGATAATGTCCGCGTGCCGGCTAATCGTGGTTCATGGCTGCCTCGGGGACAAGTCGCTGTGACTCGGAGGGCAAAGCTTGCTTGCTTCGTCACTGCTTTGATTGCCTTCTTTCTGCTGCAGCTGCCTCGTTTCGGGTGCTGTCGCCCGTGGGGAAAGAAGGCATGATGCTTCCAGCGTCTGTGACATCCTCGCGCCCGCCTGCATTTATGCACACTAGACCGCGGCAACTGAAGGCGCCAGAGAAATGCCTGCAAAATACTCTCCCTCTTCCACACACTTGCACCTGCTTCCTCCCAACTCTCCCCCAGTGTAACATCGACGACAAACGTGTCTCCCGTGCAATCAGCCTATCCTCTCTTCTGGACTAGATCAAGAACGTCGTTACAATCCTGCCCCGGCATCTACACATTTGAGCAAGTGCCTCGGCGGCTCTTCTGCAACTGCGAGACGGCACAACTGACCCCCACAAGAGCCTCGTGACACGCCTGTGCAACCTCTTCCGTCCACCTTGCTTCCAAGAACTTGCCCTCTTCCTCCAAAACCGCATTCGAAACAAGCAGTGGTCTGCGGCTGCCGCTTTGAGAAACAACCGGCTGTATCCAAACTCTGTCGTCGGAGCTCCCACGGATCAGCACTCTACAGCTATAGATTGGGCCAGTTTCTCCACGTCGTCCTCGGCATCTAGCATCGTATCGCCTTCGACGCCGTTGATCCAGGGTGCTGTTTCACCGCACAGACAGACATTGGAGAAGTCGTACCGTCGCGCTTCTCATAAAGACGGTTGGAGGGCAAAGTGATGGAATCGCGGCAACACAGACACGCCCACCAGCGACCTTCGTTCCCACAGCACACCTCACAAGCGTCCACCAGCTCGTCGGCGTTCCAAAGTACGACCTCCGTGGCCTCTGTCGCATCCGCCACTCCTTCAGCTATGCAACGCACAACAGCAATGAGCCTGGCAGGCTCGTCCGCCCCGTTGCCCTCACCATCAACACAGCAGCCCGCAAATTACTTTGCGCCGCTAGCCGCTCAATCGCCACTGGCTGCGCAATCGAGTTCACAACAGAAAACATTTGCTGGCCAACGACACTCTGGCGATGCTCCAGAAACAGCACCGTTTCTTCAAGGGTTCAATCTACTTGCTGAAGCAGCGAAGAGGGCTGAGATGGCTTGTCTGTCGCGGGATTTGAACGATGTTGGGCTATGAGGAGGCGAGCTGAAGACGGAACAGCAGCATATTGTTTCATGATTTACGATCGCTCATAAACGACGTGCTCACCACAAGCAGTCTGATGATGCGCAGCATGATACAACAGCATTCAGCACTTGAGTGTGGAGGATCGAGGATAGACGTGTAATATAGACACATAGAGGGCAGTGGGCCGCGCAGTGCGAGGTGGTTGTTTGGTAGAAGATAGTCGAGAAATCTCAGCTCGATCGCCATCGCGGAAGATGGTGAAGCAGGTTTGGAGTCAAGACCATGTCCGACATTCCTGGCGCTCTGCTGCATCAGACCACAAGTTCGTGCAGGACCTTGACTGTGAGGCTCCACTTCCCACGTGCGTTGCAGCATGGAGCCACAAGCTTGCAGCACTGGGCCGACGCAGGATTCCACTTTCTGCAGCGATTCGTCGTGCCTGGGGACTGTCCCATCATCATGGCCTTTGTGAACAGCAGCGGTGCTTGTCGTCTTCTTTCGAGGTGCCGCGGTTGGCGGCGCCGCTGCGATGACGCTGGCTCGTCACACGATGCCGGAGGGCGGAGCGAACGGTTGTGACCGGGGTCATCCCAATGCGTCCCATGAGGAGCGGGTGCATTGGAACGTCGAGGGCGGATTGTTCAGTCAGCACGCCGGCATCCTACTGTCCGCTGCTGCTGCCACTGGTGGCGATTGATGACCTCCGTCCGTGATGTGAGATGTGAGATCATTTCGCCGTGCATGCGTCCGTCTTATTCAGCCAGCAGAGCGTCCGTGATTATAGTCCGCCCTAAGCCCAAGCTCCAATTACCGCGCGACTCCAGCCACTGTCAACCTCAACGCACCACCGCACCCTCGCGCACCACCCCGACCTCGAGAGCGCACGCGGCACCTTTCGCATATCGCAGGCGAGCATCATAAACGGTAGCGCGCAGTCGGGCGGGCGACATGAGCAACTACAACCAATACTCCGGCTACGGCGGCAATCCGTACGGTGGAGAGCAGCAGAGCTACGGCGCCTCCAATCCATACTCAGACGAGGCGGGAAACCCCTACGGCGGCGGGTACGACGGGCAGGCAGTGGTGAGTGGAGGTGCGGAGTGGCAGGGCGACACAAACAGGCACAGCTGACCGACCGATACAGGCGGGCAATCCGCGACCAGGCAACGCAACCGATGCGAATTATGGGTACGTCTACACCCCTCGGCCACTGCCTCGCTGTCGGACAGATGTCAGTCGCGGCGGCTATGAAGATACATTCACTGACCAATTCAGCAGCACAGATCCTGCGCCGTCCATCCCGGGCCAGCCGCCGCAACCCGGTCAGAACGTGCAATATGTTACCGCAGGGCCATCCGTCATGTCCAATTCGGACTTCTTGTCGCGCGTTGAGGCCGTCAAGGCTGACATCCGCACGCTGACCACCCATGTCGGCCAAATCGCGTCCCTCCATCAGCGCGCGCTGTCCTCGCCCGATAGCACATCATCGAGCCAGCTCGAGTCCATGATTACTCAAACCCAAGTTCTCAACACATCTATCAAGGATCAGATCAAATTCCTCGAAACCGATGCTGCGCGCAGCAAGGACAACCAGGTGAAGAACACTCAGGTCGGACAGCTCAAGACAAGCTTCACCAAGCAACTGCAGGAGTACAGAGTGGAAGAGGCCAATTACGAGAAGCGCTACCGAGAGCAAATCGCACGACAATACCGAATAGTCAACCCAGAGGCTACCGAGTCGGAGGTGCAGGAAGCAGCAAATGCCGACTGGGGCAACGAGGGTGTCTTCCAAACTGCGCTCAAGACGAACCGATCCGCAACAGCCAACACAGTCCTCGGCGCCGTGCGAGCTCGACACAATGACATCCAGAAGATCGAAAAGACTTTGATAGAACTCAACCAACTCATGGAGGACCTGGCCACTGCAGTTGTGCTCCAAGAAGAACCCATCCAGCAAGCCGAACTCCACACGACAAACGTAAAGAACGAC
Organism: Cercospora citrullina; assembly: GCA_013365195.1. NCBI lineage: Eukaryota > Fungi > Ascomycota > Dothideomycetes > Mycosphaerellales > Mycosphaerellaceae > Cercospora > Cercospora citrullina. Next base: position 29,214 of record JAASFF010000449.1, on the reverse strand, counting down.
ACAGAAGCCGGCAACGTCCAACTCGACAAGGGCATCGAATCCGCGCGAAGGGCACGAAAACTCAAATGGTGGTGCTTCTTCATCTGTGTGGCAATCGTCGCAATCCTGGCCCTGGTTCTTGGTCTATACTTTGGTCTGAGGAACAATTAATAATCGATATCCCCGAAGAGCCGCAAATCCGAGAGCAACCAGATATCAGCATTCAGAGGACGTGGTAATAGCGGAGAGTGAGAGAGTATGTGTGAGAGTGAGCGTGCGCACGCATGTTCAAATTATCTGAGAAACCAAGAAGAAAAGAAAACACGAGGAAATTGCTATTCTCGGTTTAGTCCCCCTACGGGCAAGACTACTCAAGCGGCTGCCACAGTCGCTACTTTGTACAGAAAAAATGAGGGACGAGAGTGGCGATTGTAGCACAGTCAGGCATAGCGGAGTGCGTGGTAGGGTAGGGTAATTTTCGTAGGAAAATCTCGACCATTAATGAACATCTTGATACGGCACATAAACAGGAGTCCTTTTTTCTTGACATTTGGTCTATATAAAAATGCTTGGCCATACCGAAACTTGTCCAGTTCTCTTCGTCATGTGTTTTCATACAGCGACGACGCGTTCCTGCCGCATCGAAAGTGCTTTCGCAGCCATGCCGTCCTCCCATTGAACGTTTGGCCAACACCGTGTATTGTCTTTGACAAGTGCCTTCCGAAATAGTGACTTTTACCAGACCCTCCACGCGATGCTTTGGCACAATTTATCAGACGCAATATGCCCTGATTTGTTCTGAGGTCAGCGCTAGCAATGATCGCGCTCCTTGCTGCATTATGCGATCATGATGGTCATCTACAGCAGCATCCATTGGTGTTCTGGTCGTCGTCTGGTGGTTCTGCGTCCAGGTCGACACTCAAATAGTCGGCAATATTCAGCGGTGCACTTCCATCTGGCATCACGAACTCGTGATCCAAATCGAAAGTATCGAAGTCAGCGGGGATCACGCCGCCGTTGCCGAATTGTAATGGGTCGTGTTCGCCGTTGGGTTCCTGTTGGGATGAAGAACCACAGCAGCCACCCGACGGTTGCTGAGCTCGTGCATGCTGATGTATCCCACGGCTACCGTCGTAGTTGGAGGAGCGTTGGACCTTGTTTGGAACGGCGCCGGGTGTCGGCTCTCGAGCATGTTTTCGACTGCAGCACTGCGCCCAGCTGCCCGTGCCTGGATTCTGGAATGGCGGCGGGCAATTCTTGCAAGTACATCCACTGACGCCACAATTTTGGCATATGGCATTTGGAAATTGGTAGTGGTAATAGTCGGCCCGTAATCGTTCGAAATCATATGCAGGTGACTGGGTCGATGATAGAACTGACGGTGGTATCGTGCCGTGCACATCGCCTACTTCACCCGCCCCGTTGTATTGTTGAGGCAGGGTCATGTCGTGCAACGGCTCCGGTTGTATGAACGAAATATCCGGTACTGGTAGAGGCGAAGCTGTGTGTGATATAGTCGTAGCAGGCGTTTGACAGCAAGAGCTGCGAGGCGGTTGCGAATCGACATATGGTGCCTGGAATTCTCGCGACGGTATGGGTGCATTGTTATCCCAAGCCAGTACATCAATTCCAACATCGTGGGATCCTTGCGGCGCGCCGATCCCCATTAGACCAAATCGAGGTGTCAAGGACGTGGACGACGGGCTAAAAGCAGAAAAGGGCGCGGACATAATGTGTGATCCAGGTGTGTGAACGATGGGCCCGGGTGTGCTGGGTAGACTCGCCCTTTCCGAAGGGCTTGTGATGGTATGCATAGGCGATGGTGAGAAGTGCTGCATCGATATGGCGGCTGCCGCTTGTTTGGCCTCGAGCGCCTCTCGACTGGGAAAAAACTCCACGTTGGGCTTTTGCAGTGCGAACAGTGCGGACCAGTGATCCGGCTCGAGCAGACAGCAGTACCGCCCTTGCTCATCGCAACGACACTCCCCGCTGCGTTTCTCGCCTTTCTTTGACTTGTGCGGACATGCTGATCGTGCCACAACACATTTGCAACCGCCCGTGGCCCCGTAGCGGCATGTGCACGAATTCGAAGGCCGTCCTGGTCGTTTCACCGTCCAGAAGATCTTGGTGCGACAGACTGGAATTCCGCATGAAGTGGTACGGTGGCCTCTTATGCACGACATACAGGCCACTTTACATGTTTGGTTCGTCTTGAAATCAACGACCTCGATGGCCTTGAACGGTTTCTCTTGGTCCATTTTCTCGCCACCGACGTCGGTAGACTACAGTACTCCGTCTAGGCTGAACCTGGTCAGCAATGTAGGCACAGAAGTTGATCGTGACATCGAAGTCCCGATCCATGTTCCGGGGTCGATGGCGTAACGGAACGGAAGGCTTGCCAGAGCGACTATCCTCTGCGGCCAGCGTCAAGAGCAGTATGGCGTACCGTCATCGCCAGGGACAAGCATGCAGGGCTCCGCGCAATGTGAAAACTGACCTTATAGTCGAGGTCCGCCGCAATGAGCAAGTTTTCGGGTACACCCGCAAAGGTCTTTATTGAGCAACGAATGGGGCGTGGGGGCGGTCAGCGTGAGGTGGAGCGGTGGCCTGGTCAGTAGTCCGCCCTCGGGGCGCCCATGGTGGAGGACCGCGGCGGCGGGTGCGGGCTCGTGTGGAGGAGTGAGGTTGAGTTTGGCGGGCGAGTTTGAGAACATTCACGCAGGTGAAGCAGGAGAGGTGGGTCCCAGGCGAGTGCCTCTGCCCGAGGGCGGCAACTGGTGCCAGACCTTGCTTACGAGAGTTGCAATGGACTGAGTCTTACCCGTCTGCCTCGTGAGCCTCGACTGCCTGCGCGCGTGCGGATCGCGAGTGCATAGCGCGTGTTCAGTAAGCACTCCAGCATGTGAATTTTGAGTGATGGAGGTCCTGGGCCCTTTCAGCGCAGCAAGTGTCGGCACTCTTCCAAATCGCGGGCCGTCTTTTGTGACGTCTCGCATCGAGGCTTTTCGACTTTCACTTTTGCCGCTGCGTAGGAGAGCTCACCTTGATGGACCATGGCTCAGACGGACAACGAAGAAGACACATTGGATTTGTTCCAGGAGCCTGAAGGTTACTACAAGGAGCGAGAAAAGCCGGCGGACGTCACGCACAGGACCCTCAGCGGAAACGTCCTCCAATTGCACCTCAGCTCGCAAAATCCACTATGGGTAGGTGAAATGGGCACAGAACGCACACCTCTGATGAATAGACGACAAAACACAGCGCGCGTGGACACTGATGTCGCACACAGGGCCACCTTCTCTGGCAAGGAGGGCGGACGATTGCGGACTATCTAGAAACGAACAAAGCTCAATATGTTCAGGATAAGACTGTCCTGGAGCTTGGCGCAGGAGCTGGACTACCAAGCCTCATCTGTGCCATCAATGGCGCGAAGCAAGTAGTCGTTACTGATTACCCGGACGCCGAATTGATCGACAACCTGCACGCAAATATCCGGGACTGTTCCTTGCTGCCAGAAAATGCGAGCAACATCGTGGCCACAGGGTATATCTGGGGCGGCGATAGCTCCGATCTTACCTCCTATCTTGAGCCTGGTCAAAGAAGCCTGGGGTTCGACCTTGTCATCTTAGCTGACCTGCTGTTCAACCATTCGGAACATGGAAAGCTGCTGCAAAGCATTCGACGGACGCTGAAGAGGTCAAAGGATGCCCAGGCACTCGTCTTCTTCACGCCATATCGACCTTGGCTGTTGCAAAAAGATCTCGCGTTTTTCGATCTAGCTCGTGACGATGGTTTCGTCGTGGAGAAGATTCTAGAGAAGCAGATGGATAAAGTCATGTTCGAGGAAGATCCTGGAGTAAGCATTCGTTCCCAGTACGCTCGCTGTACCTATCCTGACCTCGCGAATCTCAGGATGAGACCCTTCGTCGGACTGTATTCGGTCATCGAATTCGATGGGGCGATGCTGCCTTTGAGAATGCCTGATGTCTCGAGACCATTGTACATCCGCTCGGAGCGAGAGTTTGGTCGTACGCTAATGATGCATTTTGTACATTAGTAGAGAAGAGTATCATACGTCCGTGCCGTACTGTGCCGTCGGTCCGCACCAGTGCTGGCTGTTGCTACATTTTCCTTGCACACCTACGCCGTTGCACAATTTATGATCTCAGCCCCAACAGAAAGTTTCCACCCTTGCCGCCATCTTGACCACCCTGCCCACCACCTGGCAGATATGTGACGTTCGGGTTGTTTGCGAGCATCTGCGCCACATCTTTCTGTGTTTCGATTCTTCGAATTTGGATCAGACCATCACCACTCTTCGCCACAGCCTTCGAAATGACTTCGGCGGCCTCTGATTCACCCTCTGCGCGAATGACGTTCGCCTGTCGTTCTTGTTCGGCCTTCTCCACAATGAATCGTGCGCGCTCGGCTTCTTGTTGTGCGATCTGCTTCTCCTCAACTGCCTTGGTGAACTCTCGCCCGAAGGTCATATGTGTAATGCTGACATCCTCGAGTGCAATGTTGAACTCCGAGGCACGCTTGAGAAGCTCAGCTCGTATCCGGTTTGATACCGCCTCACGTTGGGTAATGAGCTCTGCAGCGTCGAATTGGGCCACGATGGCCTTCAGCACCTCGTTTCCGATCGAAGGAAGCACGCGCTCGTCGTAGTCTTGTCCGAGATTCTGCAAACAACTTAGATCGAGCCTCTGACTAGCACCGGTATAGTGGCGCGTCTTACCTGATAAATTTTGGGCAGCTGCTGCACCTCAGGACGGTGGAGCACTCTCAGCGTCAAGCTCACCATCTGCAAGTCTTTGCTGCCGGTTGTCGTGCTGATATTGCGAGGCTTTGTCCGTACGTCGAACGTGATCGCTTTCTGTAGCCATGGCACGAGGAAGTGTGTTCCTTCATTCACGACTTGATCCGAGACACCTCGCATACGGTCGAAGATGACGGCTCGAGTGCCGCCCTTGACATCGTAAATTGAGGCGGAAGCGAGGGAGAAGGCGGCGGCTGTGGGGATCGCCCATCGATAGATACCGTTCAATGCGTTGGCGGCCATGATGCAGTTTGAGCGGCGAGGAGATGAACGGAAGCTGGGCGTGATGCTTGCAGTTCGTTTCGCGAAGAGGTAGCTTCGTCTGTGATGAGGTGTGGAAGACGCACGGATCAATCGGCTGCTGGAAAGTGCTGACCATCTTTCGCCTTCTCCTCCGACGTTGGCATTGAGAACGCCATTCTCACGACACGACGCCCGACATCACCCCTTCGGACGATACTCCCTCGAACGCCTACACAGAAGCGTACCCGCTCGACGTGCGACGAGATGCGTGCCTCTCAGATCCTGCGCGCAGGCGGTGGTGAGAAGAGGCCAGGCCAGTGAGTCTCCCGAAAAGATGATGGAGAGGATGCGGCAGCGACAGACATGAAGCAAGCAGGCAGACAGGCTTGCTAATACTGCGCTATAGATACCTTGGACCATGGGGTGCACTGGGATCAATGCCTCAGAAGGGCATTGTACACTACGGAATCTCAGCAAACCGCACCAACCCACTCGCTGGCACATTCAAAGCAGCCATCTTCAACACTTTCCGACGGACACGTGGGCAAATCCTGTACTGGGCCATTCCCATGCTTATCGCATATGAGTCCATGAACTGGGCAACTGAGAAGTGAGTGCTTGAACATTCGGATTATCCTCAAAAGCATATATGCGCATGCATTTCGCAGCGGCGATGATGTGAGATCGTGTTGCTAACGAGAATGCAGGAACGAGTACTATAACTCCAAGGCAGGACGTGCAGAATTTGGTGAGGAGGTGTAAGCGAGATGGACGGCTGCAACGAGGGCGAGCACCCAAAGATCCGTGTACATATACAAGCGTGTATCAAGGCATACCACTTTGTCTTCAAGGTCCAGCAGCATTGCGCAAAGCGAGCGACCGGTCTGTGCTGTACTTCGAACAGTGAATCAGCTTCACGGTGAGATGCGAATCCTAGCGATCAATTTCTTTATGTTAAGAAACTGTCTATCATTGGTACCGACATTCTCTCGTTGACCCTCGAAGACACCGGATTGATATATTCTCAACTGACTGGGACGATCGTATTTCTGTCGACACGCAGTAGGACATTCCGCTGGAAACGGAGGCGGAACACGTTTCGGCGACCCGACAGCTGCGCCAGGCAATGCTGATGAGTATATCACAACTACTTTGCACATCGATGCTCATAACTAATGTGCTTTCCGCGAACCTGACGTTCACCATAGCGCACGTTGACCAAATCGCCGCTGACATATCTGAAACAAAGCAAGGGTGTACGACAATACGAGATCTACGACCGACGTCGTCTCATGAGCCTCGTGCGGACACAAGACTGCTCTACTCATCTATGGAGGCACTGACAATGGAGAGGCATTTGGTCAGCTGGTCTGGCCTGACTTCATGAACTATCACTGGAAAGCAAAACCGAATTCTGGGCCAATACTGCATACTGTGCCTGGAGAGCTGGAGTGCTCGTTCGATATTCGGATCTCTACCTTGTGCCGTGTAGCTAAAGCACTCTCGAGACGCGTGGCAGACTCGAAGGTCGCGACGAGGAAATAAGGTATAGGCGTTTCCAGATTTCCATTCTGTTGTCCGTGGACCGCAATCAGGAAGTCTTCAGCATGCCAATGGCGTACAAGCATTGGAAGATCGACATGCCAGTGTGTATTCTCGCCACTCCGTCGGTTCGCAACTTCACATATGAGCCTATTGACAGAGGCTATAGAAAATTTTATCACAGGAAATATTACAAGTCGCTGAGAAGATCTGCGTCGGCAACGGTGGCTCATGCAAGAGATTGGATTGCCGTTAGAAAAAGCATCTGTCCTGCTAGCGTGGCATATGGCGCGCTTGTAGATTCAAGCCTGGTCGATGTGCAGACGTCTGGCGCATGCGTACAACTATGTACACCTGTGTACTATTATGGCAGCATGATCGTTCAATGATGAAAGATGGCATGCGCGATGTGTTGTGGTGTCTATAAGACATGGAATGAGGTACATGCATCGCGGTACCTGCACTAGCGTGACAAAGCTAGCGTCTCGATGAATTCTCCGAGATGGGGACGATTATTGCGCGACTGTTGCCAGCGCGACATGTTGGCAAGGCGCAAATCATACAGATGACTAGGTTCAGCAGGCTCTGAACAGGGCGAGCAATCCTTGACAAGCGTGCCACGAGATGGAAGGTGTTCCACCGCAGCAATGCGTGGAACGTTAACATCTGTCAAGTGATGGTGTACAGCAAACGGGACAGGGAACTAATGTGCGCATGAAATGGATGCACGCGGCAAGGCGAGATCTGCTGGCTACTGTTGTGCTCAATGTTGTGTCATCTCTCGATGGCCATGTGACCATTGACATGTTGCCGCCGTGTCGGTTTGCGAACAGTACATGTTTGCAATTTGCACCTTCACAACCATATTGTTGCCGCGGCACAAATGTGCTTGCGAACCGGCCAGTGTGCCGCTAGAGCGCGACGTGAGTCGTGGCGCGAGAGAGGTGATGAGGAGTGCTGTGGTGGTGATGGACCGGGCGAGAATCTAATAAATAAGTAGATTTGTTGGCAGATGAGTGGAAGGTTGTAGCTCGTGGTAAGCGAAATGAAGGCAGGCACAAGCCCCAGCATCTGCACCACGCTCAACCGCCCTTCCCTCTCTTTCTCCTCCGCTCGCCTTTGTGCACGCATCGTCGTCAGAAGGCCAGCCAAATGCTGTGAAAGCGTCGACAATCCACTCGCTCCGCAAAGACCATTATTCCACCCGGAGTCGTCGCTCCAATTCGCTCTTTGGAATCGCTATTGACCACGCGCGCGCCGGCCGACACATTCTTTACCACAACACGCTGCGCGCCAGCCAGCCATCTGCCCCAGATCTCGCCGATAACACACGCAGCCGCCACGAGACGTGCGTTGTGGTCCAAACGCTGTCGATTTTCAACAGGAATCACGACCGCTCGACCTCGAACAAAGAGACATTGACCGTGGCTTCGCCGGGACGAGAAAAGACGACCAGGCCCTCACCACTTGGCTGACCCACAACCCACCACCGGACCGACGCGACCAGGCACACCAATCAGTGGCAGCGTTGCTCAGTTATGAAACTCTCGATTGCGCTGCTCAGTGCAGCTGTCGCATTGTCGGCTGCACAGCCTGCGCACCAACACCATGGACACCACCAGCACCTGCACAAGGAGAAGCGCAACCCTGTCGCGCACCCGGAAGCCGACTATGTGACCGTGCCAGGGCCCACGAAGGTCCTCTATGTGCTGAACGGACAGCCAATCTCGGAGGATGAAGTCCAGGAAGGCATTAGGAATGGCACATTAGTCTTCTCTGAGGGCGGGCTCACCAATGCTGCGCCACCAGCCTATGCGCCGGCCCCATTGTCAAGCGCACCACCGCCGCCTCCTCCAGCTCCGAAGCCCGCTGAACAGGCAAAACCAAGTCCAAAACCAGAACCAAAACCAGAGCCTGCACCGGCCCCACCCAGTTATGGAGGCGGAAGCAGTGGCGTCGATGCCGAGTTTCCGGATGGCAAGTTGTCTTGCGACACCTTCCCATCGGACTATGGCGCTGTACCTGTGGAATGGGTTGGATTGGGAGGTTGGACCGGAGTGCAATGCCCGGGCTCAGGTTCGTCTGGTTCCGGCATTGACAACATCAGGACGGTCACCTCCGGCGGCAACTGCGAAGAGGGCGCCTACTGCTCATATGCTTGCCCAGCTGGATATCAAAAGTCTCAATGGCCTACTACTCAAGGTGCCACAGGTCAATCCGTTGGCGGAATTCTGTGCAAGGATGGCAAACTTCACTTGACGAACCCAGGCATGTCCAATAAGCTGTGCATGAAAGGCTCGGACAAGGTGCAGATTCTCGTCAAGAACAAACTCGATAAGAACGTCGCTGTGTGCCGTACGGACTACCCGGGTACGGAGAGTGAGACAGTCCCTGTTGACGTTCAACCGGGCCAGACTTCAAACCTCACCTGTCCGGAGGCCGACAATTACTACACATGGCAAGGTGGAAAGACCTCGGCGCAGTACTACGTCAACCCGGCAGGAGTGGCTGTGAAGGACGCGTGCCAATGGGGCACGCCAGATAAGCCATGGGGAAACTACGCCCCGATGAATCTCGGGGTTGGTTACAGCAATGGAGCTGCTTGGCTCTCCATCTTCCAGAACGCACCAACAACAGACGCCAAACTCGAATTCTGTGTCGAAATCGTCGGCGATGGCATCAGCGGCAGCTGCAAATACGAGAACGGGCAGTACTGCTCAGGCACATCTTGCAGCTCGACTACTGGATGCACGGTAAGTGTCTAACCTTGAATCGGTTGTGATACCAATGCTGATTTGATATCTCCAGGTCTCTTTGAGTTCAGGCACGGCGACCTACGTCTTCTCCTAGTCGTGAAGTCGTGGTCCCGACAGCAGCTAGGCCATGGCCGCTCGCCGATCCAAACGACCACGCGGAATTCTTTTGGCACATGCTTCGTTCACGAATTTCATTTACGATCAAGATGAGTAGACGAGGTCTTCAACGAACTGCGCAATGCTTCGTCCCATGCTTTGCGCCTTACGAGCATGGCAATTGGTCGGCATCGTGCTTCGTCTCCTCAGGCTGCTGGTTCGATGCTGAGCGCTCCACGATTCATCTACTTTTTCGAACGAAACATGCTTTTAACACACTTGATCTCGTGTGGGCGAGTGGCATCGAAGTGAGCTGGTTGCCATCAGCCGCCAATGGCCGCAGTGGAGAGTACATCTGAACTGCTTGAGTTGCAACGACAAGAGCTCAGGGCTGATGTGATGAGACCTGCCGCCAAGGTCTCGCGAATTTCGACCGGTTTGTGTACATAATGTCTTTGTTAATTCTCGTAGCGCGCCTCTCCGTTGAAATGAAGTTCTCGTTTTCTGCATCCTCGTTGCCGCGTGTTCAGAAGCCAATTGTCGTGAGTCGTCATCAGAAACGCTTGAAGGTGTGGGGCCGTACCTGCTTCCCGCTTGCGATTTAGGCATCTTGGAACATACAGCAACCCACTCGAGCTGCTGTTGTCACTTCACGGCTGACACTACAAACCTCGCCACAAGCAGCACATACAAACCACAGCGATCATGGCGGAGGCGCCAATTGGTAAGCGACAGCGCATGGCGGTTCTGTCCACGTAACTAATGCGCAGTATAGTGCTCGATGGCGGTACGGGCTTCCTCAAGGCTGGCTACGCCGGTCAGGTATGGCATGGCCGGAAACACCTCTGACGGGCGACGCACACTGACGCGAACGATGCACAGAACTTCCCGGACCACCAATATCCCTCGATCGTCGGTCGGCCAATATTGCGAACAGAAGAGCAGGCACCCGGCGACATTCAACTGAAGGACATAATGTGTGGAGATGAGGCAGCAGCGGCGAGATCAATGCTACAAATCACATACCCGGTACGATGAGCATATGGGCCATGAAGCAAATGCGCGCCGGAGGGCTGACTGAATCGTGTTCGCAGATGGAGAACGGTATTGTAAAGCGGTGGGAGGACATGCAGCACCTCTGGGACTACACATTCTTTGAGAAGATGCAGATCGATCCGACCGGCCGCAAGATCCTATTAACGGAACCTCCGATGAACCCGCTCAAGAACCGAGAGCAAATGTGCGAGGTCATGTTCGAGCGCTACAACTTCGGCGGTGTATATGTTGCGATCCAGGCAGTACTCGCCCTGTACGCACAAGGACTCTCATCTGGAGTTGTTGTCGATTCTGGTGACGGTGTTACCCATATTGTGCCTGTATATGAGAGCACAGTCCTCAATCATCTTACGCGAAGGCTGGATGTTGCAGGTCGCGACGTAACTCGAAATCTGATTTCGCTGCTACTACGACGAGGATATGCGCTGAACCGTACCGCCGATTTCGAAACGGTTCGTGCAATCAAGGAGAAATTGTGCTATGTATCATATGATCTTGCACTGGACCAACGGCTCAGCGAGGATACCACGGTTCTTGTCGAGTCGTATACTTTGCCGGACGGACGTGTCATTCGCGTCGGTAGTGAGCGCTTCGAGGCTCCAGAATGTCTTTTCCAACCACACCTGGTCGACGTTGAACAGCCTGGAATTGCTGAATTCCTCTTCAATACAATACAATCAGCCGACATGGACATTCGATCGTCGCTTTATAAAGCCATTGTTCTTTCCGGAGGAAGCAGTATGTACCCGGGCTTGCCATCGAGAATGGAAAAGGAGATCAAGCAGCTGTGGCTCACAAAAGTACTTGGTGGCAACCCGGAGCGATTGAGCAAGTTCAAAGTGCGAATCGAAGATCCGCCCAGGAGGCGACATATGGTGTTCCTCGGCGGAGCCGTCCTTGCGAACATCATGGCCGACAAGGAGAATATGTGGGTATCGAAGCAGGAGTGGGAAGAGCAGGGATCTGCAGCCTTGAAGAAGCTAGGCGAGCGATGAGACTCAATCACAGCCTTGGAGACGTAGCGGCTGCCTTTTGCCGCCGCAAGGCGGAGGGTGTGTAGCTCATGCTTTGGCCTAAATAGAACGCCTCGAATGCATAAACGTCCATACTCATCAAACATCTGAGCATGTTCAAGTTCCTTCCATGCGATTTGATTTCTGTACAGTATGAATCGCTGACCCTGTTCAGCGCGTCATCTAGAAGACTGGACATAGTCCACACTTAGCAAATATACAGGTGTTCTACTTGGACGCGCTCGCAAACATCAACTCTGTGAGTGAGACGCTCGCGGCGCCCAGTCCTTATCGCTCAGCGTGTCCGGCTCCATTGTCTCTCATATCAAATCCACATTTTTCGCAGTCCACTGTGTTCCCACACTCAAGGTCTCAGTACTCGGAGGCCGTCGCGCGATGGTGCTGTGGCACGCTTGAAGCTCTGAGCGAAGGTCAATCACTGTGCCATGAATCCCGGAGTCCTATACATACGCTATCACACTCCTCCCAGGCGCGTCCAGCACCAAATCCAAGGCCAGCCCATACTGGGAATGCACGACGCTTGAACAGGAGTACTGAGAAAATGACGCCAAAAGATGCGCCGAGGCCGGATCGGATCAGCAGTGTGCTCAAGCAGTGGTCCCACTATGCCTCTATGTCAACACTTCGCGTTCCTCATGTCCTGTTCTCTTGCCATGTCCCACCTTCTCGTTCAACAATGCTTCGCTCATCGGTCGGTTGGATCGCGCTGGGGGTGGAACAACGGCGTTGCTGCTTGAGCTTGAGTCGGCCATGGTCGCTGATGGGTCTTGATTCTGCCCGGTATATGAGCGGCGATGACTCGCGAGGTAAGTCGAAGATGTGCGGTGCAGATGGGCGTAGGCTGTCGCTGTCGCAGCACCAGCACCTGTTGTTTGCGAGCTCTCAATGCCAAAAGCCGGAAGCTGGCGCGGCGGCGGCGCCCGATCGGCATCTGGCCCGAGCTTTTGCGACTTTTAAACATCTCGACTTCAAAAAAGTCCACCAAAAGACACCACGACCTTAAGGCCAATTGGGGCCGAGGATGAGGGCCGTGGCAATGGAGAAATCAACATCGCTGGATCGCCTCAAGGCGCTGGACAAGCTAACTACACTTCCCCTACAGCTAGACGAAGCACAGCAACTATGCAACCACCCTTCTCGAGCCGAAATGATACTGCGCTGGCTGGTGAACAAGTTGAAAAGCTCACAAGAAGCACGAATTGATGCTGGATCTTGGGGCTTGTTCACACTGTGCCTGCGTTTACTACCAACGCAGAAGATCGCATCAGTCCTTGGCCCTGGACATTTTCAGGAAATCTTACAGCTAACATGTGCGGAAAGAAGCCTCCCGGAACGGACTCTACAGGCTGTGGCGGCTACATGGGGCTTGCTGTTGCAGCAGAGCCAAGCCTTATCTGGCGCTGCAATAAAAGCACTCTTGAAGACGGATGGCGCTGCTGCAGCGAGAGTCTCCGGTTATTGGTACCAGCACGTCTATGCAGTTCTGCAAATGGAAGACTCTGCTTCCCGCGCTGGCACTGCTACTTCTTTGTTGAAATTTGGGCTACAGCTCTGGGAATTGCGTAGGCGCTCACAGTCTGATGATGCCGCCTTTTCGGAGCATTGCTTGTTGCCTGTCTGCCAGTTGGTCGTCCTTCTCAGAAAGAGCATACCTGCTGGAGCAAAGCGCAAACGAGCTAAAGAGGGGCTTGAGCCGTATATTGATCCTTTGCGCTCCCTGGAATCGATAATAGCCCAGCATAGTGTACTGCCCGCGCGCTCAATATTCACAAGCACGCGTCAAAAGCAAGACGGGCACAAGAACCGACCTGCATCGGGCAAGACCGAGCAGTCACTAGAAGAGATGCTCGAGCCATTCAAGGGCTCCTCGGTGAATTGCTACGAGATAGCACCAGTCCTGATGGATATTGCGCTGAGTGCCGTCTCTACTCCAACTCCTGGACTACGCAACCGCGAAGCGCCCTGGATCGAGGTATGTTCACTCAATGCTCAGTCGTTTGAACAGCGGACACCTGTACTGGCATATTCGAGACAACTTTATTGTGCTCATCTGTGTCGCATGGTTGGCTGACTATGTACAGGCTTTGTTTGATGCTTTGCTCAATCTGTTGGACAGTGACAGCAAGGAGCAAACATCTGCGACCATTGCGGAAATGATTCGTTATATTCGCTTGCGCAGAATGCCGTCGTCAACGCAGAAGCTGGCGAGTTTAGCAGAAAGTGTACTTTCTGATGCATCTGGACACAAAGGTCTGCACCATTACCCATCATGTTGGCCAGTGCAATACTTGCTGACCCCTTCCAGATTCTGGACGCACCTTGGTCGCCGAGATCATGGCCTTCAACGCTGGTGCTCTCACTGAAGTTTCTATCGCTCGAAAGTTATTCAAGGCTATTGTGACGTGGCAGGCGTCTAACTCGACAGTTGACACAGTAATCATCAGAGATCGTATCGTCAATCCAGTCATTGAGGCGTTCGCCCAGAAACAACAGATGTCAGAGCTGCTCGAGCTATGGCATCAACAGCTAATCGAAAGCAAGGACCACGAATCTGCTGGAATATGGCATGTCATCGTACCACAGATGAGTGATGCATTAGCATCGCCTACGGCTAACACTGTAGCGATGTCCGCTCTGGCTCGCTACTCGACACTACTCCAACAAGTGGCCGATGCAAAGGAAAGCCTGAATGGAGACAATATGGCTAGTCGACTTCGTTCTGACCTCGTTCTTCTTCGAGCAGTTCTGCAGGGACTGAGAAACAATAGCCACTTGGTTGAAGTCCAGCAAGAACTTGACGCAACCCGTGCGAGACTAATGGCCATGAGGAAAATCGACAGAAAGCAAATACCTGCCTCCTGTCTGAACGAGGTCTGGCAGCTTTGCACACTAGTTCTCGAGCTCTGGTCACCCTCATATGTTGCTACTCAGCATGATCAATCCGCGGTGAAGGATGTCCTGGAAAACCTGGTGGCCAATGACTTGTTCGAGACGGCAGTTGAGGATTGCCAGAGCACATCGAAGTCCAGCTTCGCGGCACAAGTCTTGATGGGTACGATTTGCATTCTTGCGAAGCCATACGACATGAGCAAACAGTGCACAAAAGCATTGAAGCGGGCTGTCGAAGCACTTTGCGAGCGCCCTTCTATGATGGTGAACTTCCCTCAATTGATCACTGCACTGTCGTCGAAACAAACTGGGACTGTGCTACAAACGGCGCTCGCTGCTCAAAATGAAGACGCTCAACGCCTGCTGTCTCGACTCTCAGCCAGCTTGCCACCTTCTGAGAACTTCAGCGCCATCCTTGCGGAGGCGCCAATTCACCTAATCGTGGCGTTCTCACCGTCATCTCTGGCTCCAGACCAACGTACCAAGGTGATTATCAGGCTCCTCGATGAGGCTCACGACAATGATAATGAAGTCCCGCCAGCATCTCGTCTGGCTCTCATCGTGGAATTACTGGCATATCCGGTCGAAGCTCTGAGCGTGACAACCGCAATTTCAAAACTGTGTGACTACGTACGTCGCTCACTTGTTGCAAACGTCCTTGGAGATAGCGAGGCCTTTGCTCGCGCTCTTACCCTCGTGCAACCGAGTATGCGGGCGATGTTTCAAACAATGTCTACGAGAACGAGTAGAGACTATCAGGAACTATCTGCTGTTGCGGTGGAAACCATTGGTCTCCTGGAGAAGGCATCAACTGGAACAGAACCCGTTTCGAGTCCAGCAATGCTTGCGGTATCCGTGCTCATCGCTCTCATCGAAGAATCGGCTGATGATGCATCCACTTATGCACATAGAAACAAGCGTCTCGTGAACACGCTCATGGACGCTCTGGTCACATCTTTGGAAAACGTCACACCAAGTCTTGACCGCGACTTCGACTCCGAACTCTTCTCGGCCGCCGCGGAGGGACTCCTCAATCTCCCAGGATCTGTGCTGAGTCTGACCGGTAGCAAGAGCAAGAAGTTCGCATCTAGAATCGTTGCGTCCGCCGAAGGAGTTCAACAAGCACAGTCCAGGTGCCCCCATAATGTCTTGGTGGCTAGCTTCAGACTGCTCTGCAAGTACGATTCTGCCTCTGAGACCTTAACAAGAGCCAGTAGTATCTTGTCGAGAGATCTCGATGCTAGGAGCTCGGGAGCAATACTTCGGATCTACGAGGGAGCACTCGACACCAAGTTTGGGCCAGACGAAATCTCAAAAATCATCGTCTCAGGACCACCTCAAAACTATGCCATAGCGCAGTTGCACCTCTGCGCAATGCGAAAACTTCGTGGACAAATGTTGGAATCAACAACGAACCTCTCCACGAACGATGTATGGCATTATCTGCTTCGAACGCTCCTCGAAGCGCAGGACTTTCGTGTCCGCGGAGAAGCTCTGCAAACAATTGCTGTCCTTCTCAAGGCCAAAGGTCTCGTACTCGATCAGTATAGCCTAGAGCAGACACTCCAGTCACTCCACAGCCTGTTGAGAACAGGGAGTCACATCGAGTCAATCTTTCCAAAAGTCTGCAAGATCCTCAAAGTGCTCATCAACCAATACCGGACCAAACTGCAAGGCCGCTTCCATCTGGTCACCCTTGTCTTCCAGGCACTACTTTCAGGCCTTCTAAATGACACCTCCTTAGCTTCCACGCGCTTGCAAGACTACCACGGTCGACTCGTCGCCAAACTTCTGGAACTTTTCTGCAAGCCTATCTGGGTCCGCAGCACAGCGACAAATCTTGTGGATGCATCACGAGAGGCTCAGAAATATGCCGGTCAATTTGTGCAGCATATTTTACACCATTACTGTGCGTTGGTACTCTCTTCAACGCCGGCCGAAGGAGTTAGACTGGCAGTCAGGGCGGGCATTTTCGCCGTCATCGAGGCCATGGAAGCTTATGACGAAGCGAGTGTCAGATCATTGAGTGCGGCTATGAACAGTAACGAGCGGGCAATCTTGCGCATGGTGGTACAGGATTGGCGACAGTTTGGCAAGTGGGAAGGGTCTTGAGAGAAGAGATGAAAGCTCAGCAGAAGTCATCAGCATACTAGACAAGTGACTGCTATAATACGAGACCGTACGCAGTGCAGGTCGTCAGTGAACAATTGAAAACTCCCCATCATCACCGCCGTACAAACATGTACAAAATGCCCAAACCGTGGATTCAACGCCAGTATCCCCTTCATGCAGTTTGGTATCATAACACAATTCATGCAATCTCCATCGCAGCACCAATTTCTTCACTCATACCTCTCACCTCTCGCGATGGCCAAAACTCCATCTCGTCCTCGTCGTAGGCCTCGTAAATGGGGTCTTCGTCGATGTTATAGCTGAATCTGCCGTCGATTAGATTATCGCGAATTTCATCCAGGTCCATGTACGGCACCTCAACTTCATCGTCGTGTTCAGAAATAATCATTTCGTCATCGTCATCTTCTCCGAAGCTGACAGTGTCGATGCTTCTTTGAAGCATGTCGTTGCCCAGCCAGAACGCCGCGCGCTTCCCGGCGCCCTCGCCGACCGAAAGGCTTGACACTTTGCGTTTCATCGGTCGAGGCCGCTGAGCGGTCATTGCTGCGGGACTGTGCGAGATAACACTGAATGCGCGTAAGTATATGTAGCATACCCGTTTCTTGTCCTTGTTGAAGAAGAAATAATGCATGCTCCATATGGCGCCTTCCTCCCCATCGAAGGGGTCATCGTCCGGTGTCCATGAGTATTTCTCACATTGTCGTAGGCCCATTTCCTTGTCAATGAGCTTCCACATGTTTTGGTTCCATACATCATTCCCACTTCCTGGTCCAGGAGATGAGCTGGACAGAGACACTGGGCTCAAGTAATTCGATATCACCGTCTGCCTCGGCCGTAGGTGTTGCAGCGTGCTGTCCAGATTGTGCATGATGGCCCGCAGACTCCGCTCTTTACGGAAATCAGCTGGCTTCAGAAGGTGTGAGAAGTCATAGTCCGGATGTGAAGCATTCAAAGTCGCGATCAAGTACGCGAACGTTCTCCGTGCATTCCCCTGTGATAGACTGCCAAATGGCGATGCCCGAGAAAGGTCGATCTCTGGAGCATCGACGGTCCGACTTCTTCGAGTTCTTGATCCCTTATCGTTACCTTTACCATTCTCGACAGGCAAACATGGCGGGCTTAGCGAAGCGGATAGTCTCACCAGAGATTCATACTGTGACTCGAGATTGTTCTCAATATTCTTGTACAGCTTCTTATCACCACCCGCGGCTTTCGTGGTATAAAGGTCGCATCCGCCTACAATATGGCAGTCCGGGGTAGAGAAGTTCAGCGCATTCGTGACCGTGTCGAGTTCTCGTAATTGGAGATACTGCGAGGAGGTTAGCTGTTGTTTCTTGCTGGGGGACCGATAGCGGCGCAGCGCGCATCGCGATTCACCAACTTGCGACCCTCGATATCATCTCACTGGGCCGCATGTTGTACGATATCGCTGCGCGCTACGCCCGCCGTGATCTGGGTACGCACCTTCATCGTGTCTGCCGGCTTGTTGCACAAGCGCAAGCTGTTCTTCCAAGCTGTTTCTGATCCTCGTCCGCGCCCCCAGAACCACTGCCGGGCGATAAGGCACCTATGCGCCTCGCAAATATACAGTTGCTAAAGCCGCTGCAGCCTCAGCTAATGCGCAGGTCGATGCGCGCCGCCGGTGAGTCGTAGTGGAGTAGCTGGATGTCGGATGTGCCTGATATCACTTCCCTCAGTCGGAAGCCGGTCGGTCGCGAGACTGTAGACTAGACGCTCGATGCGTCTAGCAGGCGCAGAACGCAATAATGGTCGCCATAAGAATCGTGGTGGTGTCGGTGTGGTTGCGCGCGTTGTCGGGGTTGTGGAAGTGACGGCCGATGAGAGATGTCGAGATCCGGACCCCATCAGCCCCATCCGCTTGGCGAGGCTTGCGACAGACCAATGAGCTAGAACTCCGCTGACACGCCTCGTTTGGCTTACGACGGAGTAGCCGTGTGTCAGAAGATCAGTCGTTGCTCACATCAGTTGACATGGTGTCACTCGTCACGGTGGGCAGCATGCTCGGCTGCCTCGCCGCTGTGCCCGGTATGTTGACGGACTTGAATCACGATAGGTAATTTAGCACGCAGAATCAACAGGAAGGAGTGGGAAGAGTACCTACATTCTTGACTTTCCGGACTGGTATTGCTGCCAGCTTGAGATATGACATGCTCTGAAATGCTGTTCATGTAAGTGGGCGAGATCGTACGGAGATGATTGCGAGCCGGTCGTAGATGCTCATGGCGCATTGCCGCGAAAGTGATCATTATATTGTCATGCATGCGGTGTGCCGCTTGCTCTGCACTATGTGCAGATTGATTTGCTATACCTACAACAAGCAGGCTGGATTGAAGTCGACCATCGCGTCATATAATCTGGGTATCTCCAGTCTCCAGTAAAACGCCGACCAAACGCCACGCACTGGAAGCGTACTGTTTCCACTCCCAAGCAGAAAGCCCTGAAAGAGTACTAGGCAGCTAAATGAGCCCAGCAGCTCTGAGCGACTTCTCGATTTCTGCACTTTGCTGTTCATTCGTCTGTACGCGAGAGCGTATGTTAGCCGGATCTTGAGGAGTCTATGGGAATGCAAGTGGGCAATACAAATGTGCGGCGTGGGCTTCTTCAACCGATCTTCGTGACAGCATCGTCCTCGACCTATGGGGCGAAGGTATCAGTGGGCGACGATCCAGTATTATCGGACTGGCAAGGGAGGGCATGGCAAAGCAGGAACCGTGCCTGAAGTCGCGCCACAACTCACCTCCATATCCTCGAGACTGTCCTGGGCACCAATCACCCGCAGCACGTTCTTCTTGCTGCTTTCTTGCATCTCACCGGCAAGAAGTAGCTCATCCAAGATGAAGTATGCCTTCTGGAAGTTGAAGATGATGTCGAGCTCGCACACGTTTCCATAGTACTTGTCCATCTGCTCTACGTATCGGTGGACAATCTCGAGGGTGATGAGCTCGTTGTCCGTCGGGTCGGTGGCGGCGATGAAGAAGAGCGAAGCATATCGGCGGTAGACAACTTTGGTGTCTGGAGCATCACGTATCAGCAACGTGCTCGAGCGCCACAGGGAGTAGCGTGCTACCTTTGTATTCGAGGAAATTGCACATGCGAGCGCGGCGTGCTAAGACCAGCTGCGACACGTCTTTGATGATCTTGGCCTTATCCTTGGGCGACAATGTGGTGAACCATTTTGCAAGGCGCTGTTGAGTGCAGAGTGCTTTAGTATGCTGTGTTGTGTGCCGCCCGCAGACGCTCTCGACTGCAAGTGAACGGTCAACCTACGACTTTGCCCTGCCGCGACAGCAGGATGAGATATCTCGAGGGTCATGTCAGCCAGGCGTACTCAGTCGTGGTCGCGGTCGCTGCACGTACCGAATGGCCATGATTTCCTCGACGTGGCAGCGAGGCACGTGGAGGAGAAGAGAAATGGTAAAGGACGAAAAGTCGGCCCCACCAGGAAGTGGACTGAGCGCGGGAGAAGGTATCTGCCGACGGGGCACTACTTTCGTCGATGATGTCCCGCTGACAATTGCACGCCCTTCCTTTTGGCCGCTATTTTCCTTCGTGTCTGCTGCTGGTCGGACGGTGTTTGAGGAGCAGTGTTGCGCTGGAGGAGACCAAACACTCGCCCAGCCAAGAGACAAAGCCCGTGCAGTGTTCGCAAACTGCCACCACCTGCACGTTCGTTCGCACGTCCACCTGCACGCCCGCCATGAAGCTCATTCTTTCCACCTCGTGAGTCGACCTCGGACGACCGCTGCATCGCCATTGTGGCTGACCATGCAGTAACATCATGGGCGTCGGGTCCTCGATCCGCAGATCGCCCACGTCCAAGTCCAACACCGAACTTGTCTCGTCGTTACGCGCCAACTTCGCAGAGCACTCGGGCGCCGATCTGAACGCTTCCGACAGCTCGGCGAACCAAGCCAATGGGCAAAAGAATGGCGACAATGGCAGCGATATCCAATGTGCCGCTCCACACTACAGCACGTGGACCAAACGAGACGGCGACGCTCTGCAAGTTCCAGCGCTGGACTTCTCGCAGTCGGCATTGCAGGAGGAGCGCGAACAATACGATATCACCGTGAAGTTATTCTACTTGCCTGGTGGTACCAATGCCTCCCGAGAGGCCCAGACACGGGAAGCATTGGACTTGGTTATGAAAGAGCTGCATGTAACATCGATCGACCTCTTGATCGTCTCGTTTCCTGGGATATACTTTGATGAGGAAGAAGATTGCCCTGAGAAAATCTCCACCCGCGGCCCCATAGAAGCCGAGCCTGAACCTCTCGAGCGACAGATCGACGCATGGAACGCTGTAGAAGCGCTCTTCGACGAGGGCGTCGTTGCAAAATTAGGAGTGGCCGAGTTTGGGAAAGAGCGCTTGGAGACCTTCTTGGACAAGGTGAGAATCAAGCCTACTGTCGATCAGGTCAACCTCCGTGATTGCTGCTCTGTGCCCAAGGAGCTCATGGCGCTCGCAAAACGACAGAGCGTCGAATTACTGGTACACAACGATTGCTCAAACATTCTGCCCCGTGGCACTGTGCGCGAGCTGCTCGGTCCAGGTCACACCGGCGCCCGAGTCCTGGCGGAGCAAGCCAAGACCGGGAGCAAACGCAAGAGCGTTCACGTGGAGGACAAACCAAATGGACATGCTGGGGACGGTCTCACAGGGGAAGTGCAACCGCAGTGGGTAGTCAAATACACCGCTGTGGTCAAGAACAGAGGCGTTGTGGAGAACAAGGGCTACTTCGCGGTTGCTGAGTTAACCTGAGGAAGCAACAATCCTGCTCGATGACCTGAACAAACCACCTACGTTAAGCTTGGCGTCCTGCGTGGCAGAACTGTCGTTCACACGCCAGGCATTTTACATCCCTGCGAAGCCCGGAAGTCAACCTAGGAAGCGAGACCACCAGAAACTGATGTAACCTGCAGTCGCCAGCATAAGTTTCGTCACAGAAAGCAACGTCGACGATGACGCCACCAGCTAGCTTCGCCGCTATCGACAGATCCTTGACGAACGATATGCAGATACGAGAACAGGCCAATACGGCCGAATGGTGCAATGAGCTGCTGGCAAGTGGCAGCTTAGCGCTTCTGCGACGTCTGGGTCGGAAAGGCAACTGGTAAGCCTATGTGGTCGGCGCCAATACTGAACTTCAGAGGGATGGTTCCTAAAGCTGCGAGAAGTAGTCTCTGATGAAATGGGAATGCGCTGCTTCGATGCAGTAAAGTACTATAGGCTCTATAAAAGCCTCGTAGTCTTGTGCATCGAAGCCAAGTTGCGAAGTGCAGATACATGGGCTCTGTTGTATTGTACAAACTGGTCTATCGCTCATAAACGCCGGTCAAGTCAAGTCTGTCGATGCGCCTTTCGATCCTTCCAAAACCTCAGCTGCTTAATGCTCATGCGGCCGAATCTTCTGTGACTCCCGATCTTCTTGGTTCTGCTGCTTGCCCTTGCCCCATCGCTGCCTGACCGTTGCCTGTCGCTGCCTGAGCATTCTCCGTCGCTGCCTGGCCATTCCCTGTCGCCGCCAGGATATTCAAGTTCTTCGCCGCTGCCGCTGCTGCCAATTCATCCCACTTTTTCTTTGGTTCCCAGACATCTGCATCGGGGCCATTCCAGACAACACCTGTTGACCCATTTTCTCCAGGCCAGATGTTATCCACTAGAACCTGGCCTGTTTCCTTCTTGTGTTTCCATGCCTCTACCTCGGCCTCGTTCACCCAATCACTCCAAACACCTGTCTGAGGTGCTGCTCCGTTAGGCTTGACCCATTGCACCGACTTGGTGAGCAGGATTGTTTTCCATAACGCTATGGTGAAGTTCTCGGATGCCGGACCTCCTTGGACGCCTTGCTCCTTAATATCGAAACACGAAAGGTCCCAATGAGATCTTTCCGGTAAGGCTGCTGCTATCCAATGCGCGATGTTGATGAGGACGTATGCCCCGGCCCAGGCAAATTGCAGTTCTAAAAACATCAACATGATTAGCATCCATTTTCCGGGAACGTGGCTGCTTGCACAAGGGAGGGGTGATACTTACGTAGTTTTGCGTTTGCCAGAAACACAATACCCAGCATCAGAAGAATTGTGCCAAGTAAAGAGAGCATTTGATACGCTACTGGGTGTTGAATGTAGTAATCGATCTCCTCGGGAGCGAAATACAGGGCCCTAGCGACAATCTCCGAGCATTTGACCACAAGGTAGCTGCCGTTGGGGTATCGAACCACCAGATCTCCCGGTGTCGAATCGCTGGTGGCTTTGGGCAACCTCAGAGTCCACTTATTGCTAACACCGACGACAGTAGACAGCAACGACAACGAAATGGTAGCCAGGAGCGACATGCCGTCGCCAAAGAGGATGGAGCTTACTAGAAGGATGATCGTCTCCAAGAAACCGAAGAGGGCAACCCAGGTCTGCGGTCCAGTGGCTTTAGCCTTGACGAGCGGAGCATTAAGGGCGGTGGCATCCGCTGGCTGGCCTCGAAGGGACTTATCCAGGAAGGTCGGTACTCGCATTCCGTTCTCCTTAACCGTGAGCTCGACACATCGAACAGTGTATGATGGCATTGGTTTGGTCTGAAGCAGAATGTGTGCGACATGATGGACATGCGGCTTCGTGTTGCCAGAGTGCACACCAGTGACCCATCCCGCCGTACGCGGGAGTTCGACTGGTCGCGTAGTCCGAATGAGAGCTTGCGGTGCCGGTATCAATCTTGGTAGGAAGGACAGACGCGACAGAGCTGAGACCTGTGCGTTAGCGAGTACAGCTCCTTCTCCCAGCAAGGCGAGGAAGCCGACAATGTCCAGCTGAAAGTTGTCGAATTTGGACCATTGCCACCAAATTTCCCAGTTCGGTTGGCCAGGCATGGCAACTGTGACATTGTTGTTGCCCGCCATTGCCTGAGATGGAGGCTTGTTTTGAGAGGAAGTTGTATCAAAAGTGGTATGCAGAATTCAGTTGAGCGAGGACAAGAGCAGGTTGAGTGCTTGCTTTTGCAAGGGAAGAGAGAAGTGGGAGATGATGCTGAATGAAAGGTTAACAGCTCGACCTGATGCGAGTGAAAGTCGCGATGTCTAAGACTGGCGGCCACGAATCTCAGCCCTTGGCGTTCCGCCACGCTGCATGGCGTTTGCGAAGAGCTCGCAGTGCATGCATGATGTCTCGTTACCACAGACTTTGTCGCCCATCAGTCGCCTCGTCCGCGGTGGTTCGCATGCGGTGCGACAGTCTGTCACAAAAGATGGGAGTGCTCAATGTTGTTGTCTCTGGTAAGCTTCCGCCGTGAAAGTGACCAGGCAGCTGCATGGTCTTGGCGGCAGATTCTGTCTCGGAGAAGGCACTCTTCGTCTCCTAACTGCATCACTGCAAACATGCGTGCAATTGCTATACAAGCTTGCTGACCTCGTCGCCATTCACCCTTCTCGAGTGAATGGCAGTACCCGTGACGCAATGCGCCCGCTTGGGTGAATGTGCATGTGGGCGCTTGTGCTCCTTTGTTACAGTAACTCGGCTGGCGAGGCGCAGTCGAAACGCCTCAAACCTGAGCTGAGCCCGCACATCCACCACGGCGGCCTCAATACTCCCCAGCTAGAGCGAGCCGCCAGCATCCCACTCACGTCCAGTATCGCAGCGCATAGCGGGCGATAGTGCTAGCCGCCATTGGGGCTGAGGAACCAGCATTGCCGAGTGCCTCTCTAGCTCTGCTCCACAGCTATGGCGAGTAAATTCATCGACAAGGTATGTAGGCGCTTTGTCCTGCTTGCATTGTTGTTTGTTTGGAGTTGGGCTGTTGCTGCAAGTTTCCCGTAGGCTAATTTTAATTCTACGACACAGCTCACCCGCCGTACCTCGCACAAACACAAGACCTCACTCGACAACGAGTCCAAGGAACCGGTAGTGCAACCACGAAAGAAATCCTCAAGACTTTCCCTGTTCCGGAAAGGAGCTCCAACTCAAGTTGAGATGGGCTCGAGTGACTCGAGCGATGTGACTACCCAACTGGCACGCCAGATTGAGCTGCTTGAAAGATCGGAGGCCTACGCCGTCGACAAACAAAAGCTGCTAACAGAAGAGCGCGATGTCGCCTGGGATGAGCCTGCCCGAAAGGCTGCGAGCAAGGCAGAAGTCGCTGCGAACTCGATTGCGATCGCAATTCGAGAACACGAGCGATATGCAGAGGGCCTGTTCGGCAACCGCCCAGGTGAAGCCGTACCGGGGAAAGAAACTCGCGACATGGGCGGTCGATTTCTTGTAAACAAGGACCGCATCGATCGTAGCAAAGTCTTTGAGATCGCAACGCAGATGCCCAAAGGCGCTCATCTACATTTGCACTTCAATGCCGAACTGCCAGCGGAAGTCCTGCTACCCCTCGCTCGATCAACAGCAGTCGAGGACACTATGTTCATCCGGAGCACCAAACCGCTGTTGGAAACAGATGACTTCGACGACTGCGAGATCGTGTTTGATGTCCTACCCAAGGACACTGCACAAGGCGATCTCTTCTCCTTGGACTATGATCCAACCTGCAAGACGAAAGACCATCCGAGATGGCAGCAGGGGACCGCTTGGATGTTGTGGCGCAACTTCCGTGAGCGCTTCCCCGACGGCGTGTCCATTGAGAACTATGACCCCGACGACACCTCGCTAGGTGCAGCCGAGCAGTGGGCACGAGACAAGATGATCATCACGCGTGACAAGGCCTATAGACCAGGGCAGACTACAAACGGCGTCTGGGCATGCTTCAACCAGGGTACCCGAGCTTTCAAGGGCCTTCTCAACTACGAGCACGTGTATCGATGGTACATTGGGCATGCTATCGACAGCATGATCGCAGACAAGGTCATGTACGCGGAATTGCGACCGATGCTTCTGGACAAAGATATCCCGGCGAACGACGGCATAGGCCGGCTTGGTCATGCAGCGCAAATGACGATCATTTGCGAAGAGCTCGCCAAGAAGGAGGTCGAACTCAGAACGGGTAACAAACTGCACCTCTTTCCATTCGGGATCAAGATCATCTACTGCACGCCTAGAAGCATACCGCGGAAGCGAATGCAGACTGAATTGGAGAACTGCATTCGGCTGAAGCTTCGGTTCCCACACCTGATCTGTGGCTTCGACCTCGTGGGCGCTGAAGACAGACCGAACCACATTGGGTTCTACGCTGACCTGCTACTTGCTTTCGTCAGCACGTGCAAAGAGCTGGACATCAGCATACCGTTCATGTTCCATGCCGGCGAGTCTCTTCTGGATACAGGTGGATCTCACAACCCCGACAACAGCAACTTGTACGACTCGTTGCTGCTCAACGCAAAGCGAATAGGCCATGGGTACGCTCTGCTCAAACACCCGACTCTGCTCAAGCCATTCAGAGATGAACAAATCTGCTTGGAACTCTGTCCCGTCTCCAATGAGCTTCTAGGGCTGTGCGGTAATATTAGGGAGCATCGCTTCTACGAGTTGCTGGCCGCAGGACTTCATTGCACCCTCAACGCCGACAATCCGTCGTTGTTCAGGTAAGTACTAGCATCTGTGTTGGATCTTGCGCCATACTAACCTTTCTCAGGGGCCCTTCACTCGACAACAAGTCCTTGTCATATGAGTTCTACCAGGTTCTCGTGGGTGATCCGAGGATGAACATCCACGGCTGGAAGCAGCTCGCGCACTGGAGTATCGACCACTCGTGTCTCGACCACAACCAGAGAATGCAGCTGAAAGCCACATTCGATGACGAGTGGGAGATGTTCTGTCAGTGGGTCGTGGAAACTTATCAGGATTTTGCTGCGACGTTGCCGAAGCTCGAGTAAGGAAGTTAATAGGCGAGGCTTCATTTCTCACGGCTGAGATGCAGTGTCGAGCCCAGCTGCACACTTCGGGCTGAGTGCAAACGCGCATTACGAGACGATGCGGAGCTATAGCAGCGCGTGTCGCTAGAAGTAGGTCAGAGAGCTTGAATAAGCTAATGTGTATAGCCGTTGGCCTTTCTTCACATCGATATGCAAGCCACAGTTTGTAGCTCTCGACACAATACCCGCTTCACTTCAGTTCAAAACCTTTGCCACCTGACAGCACTCCAAACTTCCTTTTTGATCACCCACACAAGTGAACCATTTTCTCGACCAACTCGCTCTCCAGAACTGCAGCAACAATGGACCAAGTAAGTACAACCAGCAATGGCGTGGCGGCGGCGGCAGGCGGCGGAGTGAGCATTGGGGCGGCGATTGGAATCGCCTTTGGCGCATCTGCGGTGACAGCAGTCACCATCCTTCTTCTCTGGTGGAACTCGCGGCGCCGAGCCAACTCGAGGGCCCGCCGCGGTGGCGTGGAATTCGGCATGATGAACGGAGAAGACGACCGTCGCTCTCTCTCCGTGGAGGAGGAGGAGGTGGATTCCTCCAGCCCAGCGCCAGAAGAGACCCGCTCCCCCTCGACCTCCTCTCTCGCTCTCGAAGAAATGCTCGATCTGGACGGCACCAGAGCGACCCCAGCCTCTGTCCGCATCACGCCGTGCAGATCGAAGCACGAACCAAATTTGGACTCGATCTCTGAGGCAAGCGAGCCTTCTACGACCTCTTCTCCAGCTACGACTCCTCCTCTATCGAATTTGTACACTCCATCACTGTACCGAGCAGCACCACCAGACAGTATTCAGCAGCAGACGCGCTTGGCACCACCAAATTTGACCACAGAGTATTCGATTGCCTCGCTGGAAGGATATGAGGAGTTTGCACCATGGATTGATCCCGAAGCCATTCACGTACGAGACGAGCAGGATGAGCAGGACAGATTGTAGCGATCACGACATTAAGCGGCATGGCAGCGAGTATTGCGGCAGAGAAATGGAGAGGATTGGCCAGTACCAGACTTTTTTCAGGCGTTTGACACGAAATTGGGCACGGGAGCAACAGTTTGCGGAGACTACTTCAATTGAAGGGCGACAGAATCCATTGCCAGGGGAAAAATAATGCATCGATTGATATGATGCGGCTCGAGACCAGTATGAGCCTACGAAATGTACACTTTCTTCAACTCCTTTTCATCCCACTCATGTTCCATATCAGTAGGGTCCTTGATCCTTCCTGGCTTCGTGCCTAGTTTTTCGTTGAGCCTGTTCAACCTCTCCCGCCCGAATACGCGACCATTTGGCAATACCACCGGATCCTCCTCCATGTGACTCTTCGTATGATGTGCATAGGGAACACTCCGTGCGAGCTCGTTGAGCTCAGTACTACAGATGGGGCAAACCGGTGCACCGGTGTTAGCGCTTGTTTGCAGAGCGTATTGTGAGTGACAACTAGGGGTCTTCAGTGCTGATAGGCCAGCGGAGAGTGCGATATGGATGAGTGGGTGAGTGGGCAAGTTGAAGAGCTCGTGGTGAGTTCTGACGAAATGCTCTGCGAGGTAAGAGTAGCGATCAGAGTTGTACATGTCCTGCAGAAGTATTAGCATAGGGAAAGGAGGATGAATGGTAAACGGAAACTTACCTGGTAAGGCTCAACAGGAGTGTCTGCCGGATGGGCGAGAAGACCAGCGGCCTTGAGACCAAACGCTGGATCTTGGTCGCTAGCCAAAAATTTACGCGCGTGAAAAATGGCATCAACCTGTTTGCCACTCCGCGCAAGCTCAATGCATTGTTGAAGGCGCAGCTCGAGCTCGAGTCTGCTGTTAATCTTCTTGAGCGCCTGCTTGTTCTCGCTGCACCACGCCAGACACTCCTGAGTGCGACCTGAACGCAGACTGTGTTCTATGCGTCCGCATTCTTCAAACACTTCTATGTCCACCAGATCATTCACGTCTTTCTCGGCTGCCAGCTCTTTGGCACTTTGGGTGTAGCCTTGCCGCAACAGATAGTCGACAAGCAGCCGGTCCAGCCGAGTATGTGACCACTTGTCGTACTTGACGTCTGCAAGACTGGGTATCTCGTAAAGCTGCTGGAGGTGTTGTATGCGAGCCCGCTGTTGGCGCTGGATCTGCTGTTCCTCGGCATGGAGGGCCTCCAACTTGCGCTTCAGACTCTGGGCTTTTGCCAGCGTTGCTTCCAGCGAGGCGAGGGTCTGCGTGGGCTTCTGGCCAGCAGCAGCGGAGGCGGCGGTTTGTACATCCTTCTGCAGGTTCTTGCTCGTCTGCTCGATGTTTCGCTGGGCGGCCTTGAGGTTCTTGCGGAGCAGCTCGTGGGGCAGGCGTAGCAGCGGCTGGTCCAGCAGCATCTGCGAGTCCGCGTCGAGTCTCGTCGTCGTCATTTCGGCCATGGCTGCGGCGATGAGGATACCTGGCGATGGATCTCCGTACGGATCGTGGGTCGTGGGCATGGAGTTTGATTACTAAATAATCAAATCAACTCGGCCATAATCATAGTCAAATCAGGAACCTGACTGCATAATTATAATCAAATTAGTGTAATCAGTAATCAAACCTACTATCAATGACGTACCCATTCCCTCTCTATATATACTACTATATATAGCTTAAATATTATCGCTATTAGATTATATAATTAGTAGGTCGGATCGTAAGGTATATAATATATAGTAGAAGTAGAAGCAATAGATAGGAACTAACCGAGTTAATTATATTAGTTAGTTATAAGCTATATCTTACTTCTAAGATAAGTATTAGCTAAGTTATATAACCTAATATTATATAACTTATA
>JAASFF010001716.1:0-259977 GCA_013365195.1 Cercospora citrullina | reverse complement strand
TATATAAGAACTAATATATATAACTCGTAGACAAACCTAGTAGAGTATTATTTTATAATATTCGATAATAATAATTATAACTATAGCGGCGCCTTAAATAGTAGCTAATACCTATTATTAACTAACTTAATAGTTTAGGCGATAGTAGCTCGGAACTACTACCTTAAAGCTAGCTAGGTATAACGATAGAAGTAACTAACTTAATTAATAGGCTATATCTTTTCTATAGTAATAACGTCTTATTATCCTCGACTTCTAATATTTATAGTATCTTAGAATTAACTACTAAACTAGCTAACTACGTTCGAGGATTATAACTACCCCCGTCGCCTTAGAATTACTACCTCTTAAATTAATTAACAAAACCTACCTCCTCCCTTCTACTAAGAACTTCCTTCTTTTTCCTCTACTAGCTAATAGATTCGTCGTATTTTAGTAGTAAATCTAATAGATTAGAAGAGAAACAGGTCGCAATTAAGAGAGGCGGTAAGGCCGCGGAGATCACGGAAGAGACGGCTATATTGCAGGGGTGTTAGATCCGCCTTCTAAATAAGGATAAGCGTAACTAACACACGGCAATTCAGAATTGCCTTCCGATGCGTCAAGACGCTGTATGTCCTGTTTTGCCGTGCAGCGATGGCTACCTCACTTGAAGGGATGGGGCAACTGAAGGGCCATGACGACTTAAGAGAAAGATCGCCAATCTTGAACAAGAGTCTCCGACGATCTAGGGGTTGCGCGAAGCCGAATCGACAACATAGTATCATCTACTACTAGCTCTATCACCATCGATCGGGACTACGCTCAATTCCTCCTCGTCTTCTCGCCCTTTCCCTTCCCCTTATTTCCCTGCTGTCCATTCCCCTTCGCCTTCTTCTTGCCCGCCTTCCCGTCACCACCACCACCCGCCCCACCGACCTCCGCACCCTCTTCCTTTTTATTCTCCTCCACCTCCAACAACTTCAAAAATGCCGGCGTAAAATTCTCCATCTGCCAAACATCACCCACCTTGATTCGCATATAATCAAATGCAACCGCAACCTTCATGTCTGATTGTAACTTGAACTTCACAGCTTTAGATGTCTCATCCACACGCGAGCCATTGTCGTCATAAACCTTCTTGATAGATGGCAGGTTGTACTGTTTTCCTGTGTCGCCTTCGGCAGTGGTCTGATCGGGGAATGTAGCAGCGGCGTCTTCGAGAGGTCCAGAAGCCATTTCGTCCTCACGATCGTTGACTGCTTCGTCTGCGAGGGTATCTGCTGCGGTGTTCGTGTCCATTACGTCTCCGTCAGCTGTACTTGCTTCGACCCGTTCCAGGATTGGGAACTTTTGGTATCGTTGACTGAAATGCGTCAAAATACATGCTCTCGCGTTCATTTTCTGCGCAATGTCGAGAGCTTCCGATGTCGTGCTGTGGTTCTTCGCTTCCGCGTCACCCTGTAGTTCGTCGTCAAAGGTGGCTTCATGAATGCAGACTGTGCTGCCCTTTCCGATTCGAGCGAAAGCTTCGCTGGGTCGGCAATCGCCCGAGTAGGAGACTTTGAAACCGGATGGAAGTGTGACACTCACAGCTCTCGCGCCATGACAATGCTTCACCGCAACAGCCTCAAGCTCGCTCAACTGCAAAGCTGCAGCAGGCACTGTGTGAGCTTCGAGTTTATCCTGATAATCCGCTGTGCTCAAATTGCTTAGCTGAACAGGCGGAAGGAACCAGGACAATCTGCTGTGCCAACGCTTTTGCGGATCCCCAGTCTTGAGGGATAGAGGTGCGATGCGAGAGTAGCCGTAGTCTTCCAACTGACTGTATTCGTACAGCCATTGCTGCATAGCGGCTTCCGAAATGACGGCCAGTCGGTCGCGAGGAGCTAGAATGTCTTCCCAGCTATCGGTTTGAGAAACGCGCTCTCCAGATTTGCTGTCATGCATTTCCTGGTACCATGCTTTGATGACGCTGGTCGTTCCAAGCTGGTGATCCGCATGCATATGACTAATTACCAGCAGTCGGAGATCACGCAGAACTTGTTTCAGTTGTGAAGGATCAAACACACGCTTCAGCTGACCTAGAGTGTTCTCGCCCGCGTCAAACATAATATTACCCCAGCCGGGCACCAAGACAAGTGTGGATGACACATTCCGGTACTTCGATGGGAGCGCAGATCCAGTTCCGAGTGTAATCACTTCTGCCTTGTCTGCTCCGGGTGGTAAAGTCTTCAGCCACTCCAGAGCCTCAGCACCAGGATTCTTCGCGACCTCCTGGGCCTTTCTGGCCTCTTGCATCACTTCCTCCGGGACCTCCGCGGCAGACTCTTCAACGTTCAGAGGAGTCAAGGCCTCCGCAGGCTTGAACTCGACCGAGGGTATCAGCTGTAACCTCTGCCCACGCACGGCGATATGTGCTTTCTCCGGTAGTGGTCGACTTTTCCTTGTTTCGGCGAAATCTGCATTACCACCATACTGCTGCGGAGCATCGCCCTCCACATCATGAACAGGCACTCTATACCGGTCCGGATCGACTCTCTTTAGCCTTGCTGTAGTACCTGCGACCCCATCCATGGCTATGTGGTTCGGGCAGTAGTCTGCGGACGAGACAATGTGCTCCAGATTCGAGAATTCGTTCATGAAAGCATGTAGTCTCGCATCGCTGGCGACATCCTTCCCGCACATCCAAATGACCGCTCCGACACCCTCCATGACTTTCTGCTCTCGCCACTCTGGTCGTGCGATGAGATTGTCGATGTACTCAGGACCAGGCAAATCGATGACAGCAACACCACCACCCACTCGAGGCGCATCCATGACCTCTTCCGGTTTCACCCACTCGCCTTTATCGTTCTGAACCTCTTCTCCCTGCGCGAGCTTGCTGAAACTATGCCCAGGCTTGACGCCTCTCGCTATGGCTCGCTCAGGATGAAACTTGCCACGCTGCATGTGATTTCTGAAAATGTAGCTGATCGCCTGCTTGGCAGGCTTCACGTCTGGCAGATTATTGATAAGGGCACCGGGCCAAGGCTTCCGCACCAGTACCTTCAGACCTGGATTCGGAGGCGGATTCTCTTTATCTCCAGGTAGTGGTCCAATATACTTCTTGATCTTATTCGTTTCGGGATCACGAACGAAAATCGTTGCGGGAAGCTTGACTTGGGCAAGGGGAGTCTCGTAGAGAGTATCCAGTCGCCAAGACGAATTGAACATGTCTCCCACGACTGCCTTAACAGTGAGATAGTCGCGATCCTCTTGCGTCAGGTCTCCATTAATTTGCACGAAGTTACCTTCGTCACCTGCACGCATTTCATCAAAGCTTCGCTTAAGAGGGCTGATGGAGGACGAACGGCTCTTGGTCGCATCTGAGCTAGGCGAAATCGACATGGACCAGACCTTGACGTTGTCATCTGCCCAGAACGGCTGCCAGTCCTGCTCTTTCGGATTCTGCTGCGGAAGACCATTGTCACGAATCTCATGAATATTGATCGGCATGCCTTTCCGGAAGACAAACCGCCTCGCAGTAGCAAGCGTGTGATTGAGATTCGGTGGGCCAAAAATCGTCAATGAACTTCCCACATCCTTCTTCGCCTGCGCCTCAGCCTCAAGCTCCGCCAATTTATCTGGGCCTTCCGTAGCTTTTATCTGTTCAGCCTTCGATCGAAGTTTCCTCAGCGACTCCTCCAGCGAATATTGAGCACTCGACGACAACGAGTCGGCCAAGGTCAGAATCATACCAATCATGCCTCCAGTATTCGTCCATTCCGTCCTTCCAGTAAGAAAGCATTCCAAGACCTTGATCAACCTCGCGCCCATCTGTACACATGCTCTCTGTGTTCCTTCCGCAAGGCTCCCAATCAGGTAGCGCTTATTGTCGAAGTGCAGAAGCAGCGTGGTGCCCGGCGTATCAGCCGTAGGCGTTGTAAGAATCTGTACATGTGATTTCCCCATTCTATTGGCCGGGACCCAACCCGATTTGGCAAGAATCGAGTGTCCAATTCGTGTTGGCGCTTTCAAATTCTCTTTATGATGAGAGCGAAAGACTATGACAGCTTCCGGAGCGACTCTTCCAAGTTTAATTCTGTCACTTGTGCTTTCTGACTCCTGTGTGTCATGATCTGAGGCGTTTGTTCTCGCGCCTAGCGAATGCCTCTTTCGCCAGCGACCGGTGGGTGTGTCGTCGGGGTCGAAGCTTCGGTATTTGGGCTCGAATTTGGTTACAAGAGTCTCATCGCGTGTAGTCTGTGCGGATGCAGATTCGAGTGGCTTTCGTTTCGGAGGCGAGTTGTGACCAGTCAAGAGCTCGTTCAGCGCTGAGACAACCGCTGGTCGTGCTTGAGCGACTTCTGGATCGAGCTGAGTGTTTTGAGGTCGAGAAGTTTTATTCGGTCGGGCAGGATTGTATCGAGCGTAGTATCGCGGGGAGTGTGGCGAGATTCGGTAGATGGAAGCAGATGCAAATCGTGAAGTCGTCAAACTCGTGATGCGCCGGAGCGGGTGCGATGTGGAAGCCAATGTGGCGGCCTTAGGTCGGATATGATAAGAGAATCATGTAGAAAGGTGGTGCTTGGTTCAGCAGGCTGAGAAGGAGACAATTGCTGGGATGAGTGCAGTCGCGAACTTTTTGGCGCGCAGCTCAAGGGTGCTTTCACTTCGCGCCGGAGCCAAGGCCGACCCTTGCTATTCTTGTCAGTCGAGGTCTCTCACTTTCATGTTGCCATCGGTCTACACCACGATGTCACGAAGAGCTGTGATGCTGCCTCCAGCTCTTGAGATGACAGAACAAATTCGAAGAAATCGACACTGAGCTGGTGAAAAACTCCTCCTTTCGTATCAGAGTGTTGAAGACGGGGATCACAATCCATCTCAATTTTCGAATCCACTTCCATCGTACGTACGAGTACATGATATGGCGACGCCTATCCTAGCCCATCTCATCTTACAGGAACAGCACCCACACCCCCGCAACCGCAAGCATCTATATATCTATATAACAACACATCACGAATGCTTCCAATCCAATCTACCCCGCATGCTCAACAATTTCACTGACCAGCTTCCCATCTTTGACATAACTGCGAATTTGCTCGGGAAGAGGCGCCTCGGTGCTATCGTCCTCGTCTCCCTTGGGTGGCAGGACAACATTGACAGAACTGCACTTGCTGGTGTAGACTTCTGTCGCCAGACTTTCTGCACCAAGATAGATGCTCGCGCCGTCAACCTGATCCAGTTGAATTGTGGGAACCGTGTTGGTGATCTGGAGAGCAAAGTTGGGACACTTGATCACGTCGACGGACGAGACGAGTGTGTCTGCCAGGATTTGCAATCGTGGACAGTTGTCGATGGACACCGCATTTGCCTTGCCCTTCAAGATGATGGTGGTGTTTTTGCACTTGCTAATCAGAATGGATTGGGTCATGCTGACTTCGATCTGGATGGGCGCAAATGGGGAGTCAAAGTTTTCGACCAACCACTTGTTTCCGTCCAACTCCTTCTTGCCCTGCTTCGGTGCAGCTTTGGCGGAAGAAGTGCTGTTCTGTCGCAAGGAGCCGGGCTTGGGTTTGATCTCAGGACCAGGGCTCTTGGCTCTCGCGGTCTCGCCTGGAACAGCGGAGCTTGCGCGTAATGATGGGTTCTTGTGTGTCATCTGGCTTCTGTCCACCTTCTTCAGGCCTGCTGTCACCGATTCGCCTCGGTTCAGTTGCTCGAACACTGCTCCCATATCTCCCCCACTCTTTGCAGGCGCGGGCGCACCTCCTGGCGGTGGAGGTGGAGGAGGCACGTTATCGAAGTTGGGAAGCGGTGGTGGGGGCGGCGGAGGGGCTGGGCCACCCCCTGGAGCAGGAGGAGCGGAAGTGCCATTCGTGTTTGGTCGCTCATCGACCTCGCGCATCGCCTGTGCTGGGTCGATACCTGCAGCATGCCATGTCACACCTGTCGGGTAGTGCTTCTTGATGTATTCCTTGAGCGCATTCAGCAGCGCATAGTATGAGCGCACAAACGTCACATGCGCCTGATCGCCCTCTTTGTGTGTCTTCAAAATCCTGTTGCCGTACATCTGAGCGCCTCCAATCATCTCAGCAACGACATCTGCCGGCTTGCCATCCATGACAAGCCACTGCAGTGTGCTGATGCCCTCTGCGATCATGGCCAGGTGCTCCTTCATCGGCGACCCGCGGTTGCTATCCTTGATGTCTCCTGCTGTGCCCAGATCTTGCTGAAGGTCCTTGAGCAGGTCCATGAAGGTCTGCGATTGCGGATCCGGCCGCTTTGCCTTGGTGGTCACCAACAAGAATCTCCTCTGATCAGCAAAGCCCTTTGCGACTGCTGCTGCCTGCTCTTCAACCAAAGGATCCAGCCCTTTAGCTGCCTCTAGAAATGCATTCACCTCATTGCTGATCAGCTCATCCATGTCGCTGATGCGGGGCGGAAGAGGCTCTGCTGGCTTGACAGTCTGCTGCGAGGAGGATGGGGTGACGATGGGGAGCTCAGGAGCGCTGGAGGAAGGCTTGGTGCCTGTGGCGGTTGGGCCATCGCGGGAAACATTTTGTTGGGGGAAGTCGTTGTCGTAGGGTATTTGTGCGGACGAAGCAATATCTTCTAGGCGCGAAGTTGCGGCCTCCAGCCTGCGGAGAAGCAAATTCAGCGGGTTGTCAGATGGGACAACGGACACGGGGCTGGTAGCTGAGCCGTAGCGACTCTTTGCCTTGCCGTCCATAGCGACCGACGTGCTTCACTTGGGGGCCGAGGTGAGGGTGATGAGCGAGGCATACCGTTTGATCAGCGTGGTCAGATTGTGCATCCCATGTGCCGGAGCTGCCATGGTGACTGCTGGCTGCTGGTAGCCAACCAGAGAAACGCTGAAGGACAAGGATCTCCTACCCAAGTGCGGGCAGGTGCAGTCCACACGCTTGCCAGGGGCGGAGTGGAGTCGCGGCGGCGGGGCGGAGGTGCGGAGGTCGGCGGTGGATTGCAGAGGAGGAGCGGTGCGCGCAAGGCAGATGCAAAGTGACTTTGCCAACAATGTTCCAGAAGGAGCGTCGACGTCTCGCCGTCCCCGGTCTCAGCGTGGAACGCGCCTTTGTGGAAAGGCACAGGCCACGTGCCGATCCTCCCTGCTAGTCCTAATGCTCCCGAGCCGGCTTCCGAAGTCCGCTACTACATCATCTTCTTTCTTATCTTCTGCAGCAGCCCAGGAAAAAGCCTATACCAACCAGTCAGTTCAGTCAGACCTTTCTGTATACAATTTGACGCATCCGCTGGTCAGAGGGTGTGGCAGAAGCGGACAATCCACCCCTTGAAGAATTAAAGAAAAGCGAAATTGTCGAGCACCCATTGGGACTTTATACCTTCAGCCCTGGCCAGCACCAACGCATGAACGGGCAACTTCACATGCTGCTCTCTTAAGAGGTACCTGGGATACTTGTACCCTTCAATGTCCATGCATGTCACAGTCAATCAGCGTTGCACAATCCCGGTAAACACAATATCAGACCAGCTTTATTGATCAATCTTAAGTTCGCCAAAGCTCAACACACGGCCGAGACATCTCCACAGCAGCACATTGGTTGTGATTTCTCTGCCAACATGGGGGCCTCTGAAAAAAATGCATCGGCTCTGGGCACCGACTTCTGCACCCTCGGCATGTTCATCATTGACGACATTTATCCTCCCCAGGGTATGGACCAAGACCCGAAACTGAATGTCATCGGCGGAGCGGGTACCTACAGCGCAATTGGTGCACGCCTCTTCTCACCGCCACCCATATCACGCTCGGTGGGATGGATCGTCGATGCTGGTACCGACTTTCCTGATGAATTGACTGAGGTCGTCACGTCGTGGGATACTGGCGTCGTCATCAGACCAAGGCCAGCACCGACCACACGCGGCTGGAATGGATATTCGGGTAACCAACACCGGGCTTTCAAGTACCTGACTGAGAAGAAGCGGCTCACTGCGGATGACCTTACCGATACCCTCGCTGCAGCGAAGTCCTTTCATCTGATCTGCAGTCCGCTCCGGGCTATTGACCAGGTCAATGGAGTTCTTGCCAAGCACAAGGAACCCGGAACTATGGCGGATGTCAAGTCCACTCCTTCGAACAACATCACATCGGAATCACTCGAATCACAGTCAAGACCAATCTTCATATGGGAACCAGTGCCCGATCTCTGCACCCCAGAAGAACTGCAGAACGCGCTTGAAGCCCTTCACCATGTCAATGTAATCAGCCCTAATCATGAAGAGCTCGCTGCGATCTTCTCCTACACGCATTCCGAAAAGCCATCGAAAGATGTTGTCGAAGAACATGCCCAACGCTTGCTAGACTCAGGCATTGGGCCACAAAAGCAAGGCGCCGTCGTGGTACGAGCTGGAGCGGAGGGCTGCTTCGTGCTCACGCCGTATGAGAAGAGATGGCTCCCTGCGTATCATTCTGACGCGAGCCGTGTCATCGATCCAACGGGGGGCGGTAATGGCTTTCTCGGCGGTCTCGCCGTCGGTCTGGTGCGAACGGGTTTTGATGTTGTTGAAGCTGCACGGTGGGGGAGTGTTGCTGCAAGTTACACGATCGAGCAAGTTGGTATGCCCATTTTGACGCCTGCTACGGACGGTCAAGCGGAGTTGTGGAACGGCGTGAATGTACTGGACCGGCTGGCCGAGTATCGGACACGAACTGCTTGAGACCTGCACCCTCTGCCGGACGACTATTGGTTGCTATGAACGCTCATCATCGTTATGATCTGCCCGCCATGCATTCATTTCTTATGCCAGGAACGGATGATGGAAAGCTCCATGTTGCATACTGATGGCATCACTGCTTGTGCCAACGCGGAAGTGAGATTGATGTCTCAGCTACAAGACTGACCGAACGACTTCTCCGACGTTGCACAAGTGGCGCTCCTTACCATCCTTGCCATGAACATGTAGTAGGTTGCTGATTGTCCACTTTTACGTTCACCTCGATTTCGGTCTCGGCCCTCAATGGAGATGAGCATCATCAAAATGCCAGCCTACTGGAATTTTTGACCTGGACACTACAAGAATGAACAACCGATGTTCTACCTTTCTGGATCCCTGGCCCGATGTCCACACGCGTGTCTGTTCATTCGCGGTATTTCACACAAACGTTGTTAGCTTCTGGGCAGCAATGTCCGCGCTTGGCTCTCTTTCGCCGAGCAGTCGAGTCTCCATCACCAAGCGAAGACAAGAACGAGTCTGTGCAGGCAGTCTGGTACTTCAAACCTCCGAGACTCCAGAATCTCTGGGTGATGAACATCGGGATGCTGAACAAAGACCAGAGAGGCGAGTACGAGGTCAGGAATGCTGTCCAGTCGTGTTTGGGTCAACACCACAATATCCAACATTTCGAGCTACTAGCTGTCGCTCGTGAGTGTCATGGTGCTCAGTCCGGCCTTGTGAGGCAGCTGGCGCGGCATCTCGACGCGCGTTCATTAACAGCTCACTTTGGCCATCAACATTGGATGTTCCCTGCTATCCAACAGCGACAGAAGAGCTGTGCACGAATGTTTATACAGCATGATGCCCGGGCTGAGAGAGGACTCACTTTGAATCTGATCATCGTTGCAAGCAGCTCCTGCAACTTACATTGATACTGAACGGGACATTTCTCCACTATACACAACGTCCGCCAACACTATGCCGCTCGAACTATGCACTGCGAGCACAGGAAATGGCGTTGGGAACCCTGTATCGAAACTTCATTCACATGATGAAGTGATTGATATTCGCATTCACCACCTTCATGACAGTGACTTTCAGCAAGACTACCGTCAGGTCAGCGAAGCTTATACTCTCCGCTTCCACTTCTCACACTGTGCTGGGCTTCAGAAACCCCAAGACCAAACACACCGCAGCACGCAAGCTTGCAACGTCACTTGGACAACATTCACAACGTCTGCACGACAGACTCACCTGCAACTCAAACTCGAATTCGAACCCAAGATCTCCCCCTACAATGGACCTCCCAACCAAGCAGCAGTACCTCTCGGACCTTGCGACTCTAGCCAAGAGTTCATTCTGCTCGATGCAACACAATTGGCGGAATGCCGGCACACTTTCTGCCATGATTGCATTTTGGCTTGGGTGCAGACCGCTAACACTTGCCCGACATGCCGCAAAGAGCTGTATGAGCCAGAGCCAGACGTCGAAGACTTCGTCGATTTTCCCATTGAGGCCATGGGGACGATAGAGGCCATTGAGCAAGCAATGGCCCTCCTGGAGTTCGACATAGATGGTATCGGGCCCCAGAACCAGGGCTTACAAGGCTTGCATGAAGTACGCGAGACCCAACACAATGTCCTGGAGGCCGATCAACACGAAGTAGAGCTCTCTGCTGCCGAAGGCAATACGTTCCGGCCTGTTGTATTAGAAGCCGATTACCTCTGGGTCAGAGTCATCGATGAGATCCGACTGCTTCATGCGTTCAACGAGTGGTGTATCCTTGCCGGGATGCCAATCGACCCCGAACCGGTGCCGGAACCACCAGCCTTTGTCCAGGAATTGCTGGATTATCGTGCCCGCTGCAGCTTTTATGCAAAGAGTCTAATCTTCAATACGAGTTCGAATGTTTGACTGTGCGAGGACAGGCCGCGGGCGAGGACGCTTGGACTAGCCCTGCACACCCACTGAACATACTCGCGCAGAAAGCCCGAAGCTACTTCAATTCTCCGGATTGTGAGCAGATCATCACGAATATCGCTCATTCAGTGAATCGTTGCGGTGAAGGTGTGAGTGCTGAGTTGGATGTTCGCTTTTCTGGGACAGAACCTGCATCACCTACGGTTTAACAGCCTACAAAATAGGCGGCCAGCTCTCCTCCAGCTTGAGGGGATGACGACGCATTGGCTACCGCACTGAGCCATGCCGACCTGAACTGAATTTCACGACAGGCAGCGACCCTGAGAGACTGGCTATTGATGGCTATTCCTCATCAACACGAACAAGAGCTTCGGTGACTTCCCCACACTTGTTCACAGGCCTCAGATCCCGTCTTACGCTGATCACAGCACTCCATCGGTACTTTAGCAACAGAATGTCTATTACACAGTATCATTCATGTCCAAAATAAGTCTTTCACTTTCCCAATAAGTTTCCCACTCCATCAATCGTTGATTGACCTTGAACAGTACAACCTTGTGCAAGTTTCTAAGAAGTCCACCTCTCTCCATACACGCCTAAGACAAAGGCATTGTACAACGTATGTGATTCGCACACCCTTTGCCCACCGGTAGACATGGCCTAGGTGCTCAAGCTTTGTCAGACTCCCTGGTATCCAGCACTTACTTCTTTCAGCTTTGTCTTCTGACACTTGCTCGACTTGGACTACCTGCCACTGACGACAGTACTCTCCTCGAAGGACAAGACGAACACGAAAGACCCGAGAACCCACAGAGCAAGAAACCACATCGAACGAAACTCGAAGCTTTTTCTGTAGCAGCAACCATGAGCAATATCAATGTCGCCGCTGGCGGAGCGCTTCCAAAGATGTCGCCCAACAATACCAACTCAGCCATGCACATCCGTGCCATGCTTCAAGTCGACGGCTTCGACGATCCCCTATCGATCCTGGGTCTCTATTACCAAGCTTCCGTCACAGAGAAGGACATCATCGTCGCCTTCCGCAAGCTCGCCCTCGTCCTACATCCGGATAAGTGCCAAGATGCAGGTCAATCTGAGCTCCACGTCCGTCTGTTCCAGAAGCTTGAATCAGCCAAAGAGGCCCTTCTGAACAGCGATGAGTTGCTTGACCTCGCACCGGAACCTTTGGCAATCCATGAAGGCCCCGAAACCCTCCGCATCAGAATATTCGACGCAAGAGAGAAGCTGAAAGCCGCCCGTGCGGAAGCGGTCGTTTACAACAGGCTACCACCAAAGCTTCAACGCGGTTGGATCCGAGCCAAACTTGTGCGCGAGTTCAAAGCAGCGGGCGCCCATGCTCACGAGCTTCGAGAAGAGGGCAAGCAAAGCGAAGCTCACACAATTCTTACTGCTGCCGAGGAGAAACTCGAGGGATTCAACCGCGTAGATGAGAATGGGGATAGAGTTTTCGATGACCCGACAGTGAGAGACCACAACTGGAGCAAGAATCTTGTTAAGGGAAGGACTTCCACAACGACAGGCGTCAGTTTCGAGCTGAAGAAGCGCCAAGAACAACTCTTCGTAGCTCGGGAGTTCAACGAGATGTACAAGATCGCTCCCGAGCGTCTCGATCAGACGGAGGAGGAGATGTGGGAGAGATGGCTAGACCAAGACTTCAAAGGCTGGACCAGAAAGGTCACTGATGCCAATGGTCAGTCATGGTTTCTTAACAAAGCTGATCTTGAGGCCGAAATGCTCGAAATCGCACAGCGAGTCGCGGATATCAGATGGATAGAGTCCTCCGACGGATGGGAAAGGTGGCTTTATTGGGAGGATGATGAGGATGACGACGAGGAGTGATAAATTAGTGTGGCGAGCAGCATAGGAGTGTAGAGATTTACAAGCGTCGGTCCAGCGCAGGTAGCTAGCCGCTGGAGGGTAGACTCTGATTCGGTCAGGCCGTCTCAATCCCTTTCTTGGTAGATAGGTCTGAAGTCCGGCCAAGAAGAAAGCAATCAAATACCTTCTCACAATAAGATCACTTGTCTCAGACCACGATAGCTCTCAGAAACATAAGTAGTTGCGTCGCTGTCCAGCCTCTGCTCGTTGAGAGACTTCGCTGAGTGCGCTCTTAGAAGTGTTGGCGGAACGTGAGCAATAGCTCCATTCGGAAGCAACGTCACAATCGTGTCTCAAAGCTATGCCAATGTTTAGCGGTCTTTGTGTCGACTGCGAGGGAAGTTCAGCTGCAATTCAACCTCCAGGTACGGTCTATGACACTTTCCTAGCTGTAGCCCACTTCGCAAGGAAAGATTCAGGAAATGCTGGGCGGGTCGGCGGCTGCCACTCATTCGTCCGTCGCTCGTCATCCGCCATTTACCACAGGCATTGCGGATCGCCTCTTCAGCTGCCGTTCGCCAGCTTCTTGTCCG
The DNA here is from genome assembly GCA_013365195.1 of Cercospora citrullina. Taxonomy (NCBI): domain Eukaryota; kingdom Fungi; phylum Ascomycota; class Dothideomycetes; order Mycosphaerellales; family Mycosphaerellaceae; genus Cercospora; species Cercospora citrullina. Next base: position 246,964 of record JAASFF010001716.1, on the reverse strand, counting down.
TTCAGCTTCGTCTCTCCCCTCGGATTTGTTCAGACAGGAACACGAGCGCCGCTCCAGCGCAAGCACTAGCAGCTCGAGCCTGACAGCGACTTTTGCGCGACGCCACGCCGCACTCAACCAGACTGCAGCCCACCCGTGCGCTTACTCAGGCTCAAATATTGACACCCAGCACCATTGCCGACACCCGCAGAATATCAGACTCCTTCTCCCTCACGACTCAAGATCAACAACATGGCGCTTCCGACCAAGGCAGAATACCTGGCAGACCTTCGGCCATTGGACGAGAACGAATGCGTAAGTGTGGTCGCGGCAAGGCACCTCCGATCCTCGACATTTCCACTGACCGCCTTCGGTAGGGCATATGTCTCGAGCTAATGTCTCAAGCCGCGAAGCCAACGCAGACTCAATGCCGCCATACATTTTGCTACGAATGCATACACAGATGGCTTCAAGACCAAAGCAACTGCCCGCACTGTAGAACCGAATTGTATCAGGCAATTCAGGACAACAATGAGCTGGTCACCTTAGGACTTCGGAGCATCGATCATGGACCTATCATACTCAGCGGTGCGACCCTCCACAATGAGCTATGTGACTACCTACTCTTACATCGCATGAGAAACGATCATCTTGTCAGCGAGAACCCCCTGTCGCCGTTGTGGTACGTCCCAGACGTTCCAAGTTTCGTTGACCGCTTGTTGGACCACAACGTGCGCTGCACTTTCAGTTGGCGTTCCGCGATACAGGTTTACGGCTTCGATCACCTTTCCGTCAATGGAGATATCGCTCCTGACCTCCCTATTAGAGCTGTGGTTCATCTTCTGAACGTACTGTCGGACCAATTGCGGAAGTTCTTCAATGCAGTGGATAACGAAACATTCACGACTAAGTTGGTCACAGTAGCCAATAACGCGGCAATGAGCGAGCATGAGGAGTTCGACATCCGCTTTCGTGGCAAAGGATTTGCAAGACTCGCTCTCGACCCTGACAGAGTAGAGGCGTCTCAGGTCAAGGTGATCCACGCACCTATGCCACCTGCTTCCGGATTTTGCGACGTCTATATTCCAGATGTTATTCTTCCGGGCCAAGTCATGCACAGACAGCTAGATGAAGAGATCGACTCGATGGCACGGCTTAACAGGTTCTTCTTATTCGTCGAAGCACCTCGCCACATCCCGTTCGCAATTCCAGACACACCAGACTTCATGGACCAGCTCTCACAGCTCGACGCTGGCTATAGCTTCAAGTGGTGTCAAACGGCGCGATCTTTCAAGCTCTTCGGCGTCATTCTACCTGATGGCCGACCCACGGATGACGTGCCACATGCGCTGCAGCCATTTACGGATGCTGTGAAGACGTTTTTCAATGCAGTCAACAATGTCGATTTGACAAACAAGGTGGTCCAAGTGGCACGAGGGGGAGATGAATGTCAGACTTACTCTGACTGGATGCGCCGCGACCAGCCGATCATGTCGATATAGCATATCCGGGACAGGCGCTGAGCGTTATGAATTGAGCAAATCAATGGCACCATGTCTTTCCGGAGAGATGAGCTTGGCGCACTGTTCTATAGCCAATGTTGAAAGGCATGGGGCGGAGTTACGAGTACAGCTGGAATTTACAAGGCCGCCGAAATGGCAGCGATGAGCCAGCTCACTTTCGCTGAGAGGGCGTTGATCGATCGTCAGGATCACTCACTTTGCGCACTTCATAGGACACTCGCTACTCTCAGACAAGGAGCCAGCAATACATCCGTGTTCGAACGTAATCAACTCCACTTTCTGATCTTCACACGCGGTATCTCCAGCCGAGCACACACCCGATTTGTTTTCAACGCTACGATACTGCTCCCAGTCTTTGTTCTCTAGAGACCATTGCATGAATGCCATTGTCTTTGTCACTCTTTGTGCGTAGACAATGGCATTCTCAAGCGATGATAGCGGTCGGTATGATCCTCATACATAAATCACCGTCACCTCCCGTATCGCCGGAGGTGTATTTGATCCAAACACAAAGCAACAAGACTAGCACAGCACCCGCTGTTCCTTCAACTTTCGATCCTCGCATACACCACCTCGACACACATCATGGCTCTCCCGACGAGAACTGGTTTTCTTTCGGGTTTGCAACCATTGGTCTGTGATGTGTGCTACCTCGCGATGACTACGCCGGTCCAATTACCCTGCCGGCACGTTTATTGCCAAGATTGCATTCTGCCGTGGGTGCAACAGAACAACTCTTGTCCGGGCTGCAGGACCGAGCTTTATGTTGGGGATGCACCAAGATACTACAACAGTGTTCTCGACATGACTACCGAAGTAGCGCCAATTGTTTGGGACGATCACGACAACCTCTCTGTGGCAAATATCGGAATCCTTCGTCGAGACATCCCAAGTTTCGGCGCAATGACCGATGACGAGGTCAAAGGGCTCATCCCAGGCGATTTTGGCCCGATGACCGTCAGCGGTGCTGTTCTGCATGAAAGCATCCATGCACACATACGTTTGAGAGAAGAGGTCAATAGTGTGTTGTGCAACAGGGCCGGGACCATAGCCCGCCATTCGATCCCGCAACTACCGGACTTCTTTGACGACCTGCTAGATCACGATTTGCATTACACATTCACTTGGCGCAACGAGCTACAGGCTTACTGCTTGGACTACGTGACATCAAACAGGGAAGCTTGTGAACGCCTCAAAAGAACTGAACGTCCTTTGCAAGACTTTACGCTGGAATTGGGAGACTTTCTCAATAATGCTGAGCTCAATGGCATGATTAGAAGCATTGCCACGGCATGGAAGAGGGAAGGCAAGGGTTTGGACGGAGAGTACTCGAGTCGGTTCTACACACGAGATTAGGGTCGGTTCAACAGAGCTCGCATTGACTAATCCGTATCACAACTTAGGGCCCCGCTGACCGACTGACTTCCACTCCAAGAATGTAGTCGATGATCGACATTGCTCAGGATTCTGTACCCAAAAGAGTCGACATGTCTCACATGCAATGCCAACAACCAGGACCAGGACGGGGAGGCTTTCGAAGTTTCAAATTTTCGCAACTGAAGCCCGGCTCAACAGTATGTAATGACTTCGTCCGTTAGTTAGCAATCAATCACTGGTTCCATCCCAAATTCCTTTCTCCTGCTGTGAATAAGTCGTATCTATGGCTGACGGCCCGTATTTCCGCCGCCATAATATCATTCTGTCTGGATGCGTAGCATCAAAGTGCACTGGCATTGCTATCGCGAGAGATGCTCGTTCACTGAAATGAATCTTTGACACTCGCCGAAAGCAAAACGGCACTAAGTAGGGCGAAAGTATGGAGAGTGTTTTTCAGACTGACCGGGCATTCCCACTCTCTCCATCTCGGTCTGGTGGACAAGACACGTTGGATAGAGAGCACAACATCGAGACATAGGCACGAAAAGGATATTGTGATAACTTCGTCGAGAAAACACGATTGAATACATGAGATCAAAACCTACTCCACATCCTGCTACCCAGCAGAATCCATCACTTCCCTGTGCTCCCTAAAAGCCATAAACAAAATTACTTCCCTCTAACAAACATATAACTCCTCCAAAACAGCGGCCTTTTCCCACGCAGTCAAAACCCTGCCCCGCTTCTTAGCCTCCCAAAGCAAGTCAAAAGCCCAAGTCGATCGAACGCAATACGCCAAATCATCACCGATATACGGCAAATGTACGTCCAAAAACCCGCGAAGTTCCGGAAATTTGAAATGTCCCAAATTGAAAGCATCAAATTGGAATTCCACACTCGTGAGGTACAATTTCGGAAACGCGTGGCGTTTGTTGATGACCTGGGGGATGCGGAGAAGTTTGTTGCCGCCGTCCTTTTCTTTTGCGACCAAAGTGCTCAGAAAACCGTTGCTGTTTTTCTCGTCGTTTCTTGCAGGCAAAGAAGGAGGGAAAGCCGGTAGAGCCGGTTCCTTACGGGCTTTGATATCGAGGTAGTTTTGACGAAGTTCTTCTCTGCTCAATGGGAGTCGGAATTTCGCAAACGTGGCTGTAAGATCGAAGTCCTCCGACCCGACAAGATACGGGTCCGTACAATCGACAATCTTCATGAACTTCTTGACCGTGCTGACGTCGCATAATTTTGGCGTCAAAATGTCATGGGTAGAAAGCTCCCAGATATGAGTGTCGATGTAAGCCTGGATGAGTGCCACTGCGATGGTGTCCAGGATGTTGATCAAAGCATCTGGATATTCTCTCCAGGTGACGTTCAGTTGGTTAGCAGGGCGTTCGCTTTCTGGGAAGTACTGTATTGCAGCTCCGATCTCAGGGGCCCAGTTGATGAGCCATTGGAAAAGGCATCTGTTTGTGCTGCGGCGAATGTACTTGGGTTCCTTCCAGATGCCGCGCTTGGATAGGTACCAGAAGAGGAACTTGCAGAAGCTTGGCTCCTGTGGAGTACCATTGTAGTATTGCGCGTCCACTATGGCTTGGTATTGTGCTGGAGCGGCTTTGAGGAGAGATTTCTGGTTGTCGTCGATCACATCACGGAAAGATGAAGACACGCCGCGACAGCGTTGGATTTCTCGTGGTGGAAGATGGGATACGATCCCGAGAATCAGCTCTGCTGGTAGACTCTGAATCGGTGCCTTTGCATCCTTCTTGGCAATGGAGGCATGCTGCTCTTCAATGTAATCAGCATCTCCACGAGCTTGGCTGGGCTTGATGACAGCGTCGTGGTCGTGGAACGGAAGTAAGGTGAAGATGTTGCTTGGGAAAGAGTCCATCTTGACGGTCTTAGTTCGTGTGCCGGCTGTCCAGCAGCTGGCGCGTGAAATCGTTGTTGGTCATGGGTGTACTGCGGGAGGTCGTTTTTGGAAACAGTCTCGTCTCGATGCAGTAGATTGTTGTTGGAAAAATCTCACGTTGATGCGTGCTCATCGAAGCTCTAATGTACCCCAAGTGAGCATTGTGCAAACAGAACAACTCTGAGGACGAGAATAATGGCATAGTCTGAGCAGAATGGAAGGGGACAAAGGGCTGGTTCGAGCGCAAAGCCATGGTACGAAACGTACAAAAGACAATAAAGCGAAACAGCCGCCACTGAGACTCCACACATAACGAGCCGTCTATAGCTGTAGCTGTGTGTGTGCACGGCAAGCTGTGGCGATGATGGCCTGGAATATGAATTGATCGAAGTTCATCCATGTTCATTCTATTCGTGTAATCTAGGCTGTCGAGCAAGAATCCCAAAATCAATGCAATCTATCCCAGAAACTCATCCTGTGTACATCCCATCCCAACCATTATTTTCATCGGCATCATAGAAATCATAAAAGTCATTACAACCAGAACCCATCACCAACCCATTCCCACCCCCGACCATTCATACTTACGTCCCACCCACAATAATCCTCAACAACCTCGGCTGCGGACTAGCAACCAACCCACTCTGATCCCACTCTCCCTTCAACGTAACATCGTCATAAGCAAAAGCATACCCGCGTCCCTCATGCTCAATCTCATGCACAAATTTCGAATAATAATTCTTTGGCGGGTTGTTCGAATTCGGTCCACTTTTCGGCGTTCGGTAATAATCCTTCGGACTCAGTCCCGGTTGGACATTACCTCCCTTGAGGAACAACGTGCTCCGATGAAAAGCGGCGCATAATCGAGGGACGACAGCGAGATGGACACCGTTGTCACCGGATTGGATTCCAAAGGGTCCGGTGTTGCAGCCCATGATGTCGGATGCGGTTGGTTTGGCGTAGGGGCGATTATCGCCTTTACATTGGAGGAGATTATCTTTGACGCGACAGGGAACTTTTCCGGCGTCCGTTTGGGTTTCGATGATGAGGTCTTCGTTTGCGTATTTAGTCCAGGCGTTTTCGACGTAGCGGTCGTAGTAGCCTTTGAAAGCGTCTGGCTTCTGGGAGATGAGGTTTGAAGGGGCGAGGACGCGGACTAATTTGTTTTTAGAGTCGCGGTAGCAGAGTTGGTCCCAGGGTTGTTTGTCCTTGCTGGCTTGGCTTTTGAGGACGTCACAGAGGTGGTCGGCTGCGTTGGAGGGAGTGCCGAGGATAGAGTGTTTGGCGTTGTTGGCTTCTTCGAGTTCGATACCAAGGGGTAGGCCGACGAAGTCGACTGCGGTGATGTCGGCGTAGAGGCCGTATGCTGCAGCCCAGGAAAGCTCTGCAAAGGCGTAGTTCCTCTGAGAGTTCGGGTCGGCGGCATTGACCGCTGCTGGCTCGACGAGACCTGGCCCGTTCGGTGTTGCGACGACGAAGAAGTCCAATTTGCCATCCACGATCCAGACTCTGGAGCTCTCAATGTATCCGGGAAGAGTCAGGGTCAATGTTGAATTGGGCTTACCCAGTGGGATGGCGATGGGACCTTTCACTGGCTCAGGTGTTGCTGAGCTGGTGGTAGGATTCATCCATTTGCCATCCTGACCAAGCATGACGAGAGCACCTTTGGTGTCCAGGCCGGAGACGTAAACAAGTAACTTTTCACTTGGCCACTTGTTTACGATGCTGAGAGTCAGAACTCCATTTGCTGCTGCCTTGGATAGCTCGTCAGCATCGGGAGGAAGCGCGGTTCTATTCGTGCGTGTGCTGTTTGCTGCTGCCAAAAGTCTGGGAGGTGGGAAGGGTATGAGGCGTCCAGTTCCGCTTGTCAAAGTCGTGTTCCCGGTGCCGTTGTTTCTGGCAGGAGTCTCTATGACATATGTTGTGCCATTAGCATACTGGCCTACGGTCCGAACGTTGCCGCCCAGAAGAAATCGTGGGACCTCCTGTCCATTCCAAGTGGTTGCGTTGAGTGTGTTGTAGTCGCGCACCAAGACTTCAGGTGTGAATGTTTCGTTGCCCGCGAGTGTCTCGTTGCCTCTGAATGTTTCGTTGCCTGTGAGTGTTTGATTGCCTAGGGATGTTTGGTTCCCTGCCCATGATTCATCGCGAACGAAGAGTGGTGTGGCTGCTGCTGGATGTGACCAGGGCAGCAAGAGTAGCAGTGGTAATGACAGAAATTTGTGCATTGTTAGCATGCGCATTCAGAATGTTGGAATGATTGTACTGACGATCTGGAGTGATCAAGCCTGTTCTTATGTGTTATGTTTGGCTCTTCAGATGTGGCAGACGAAGTGGCAAGTTGCGTTGTTCTGGACTGGAGGCTGTGATGTGAGGAGGAAATGAGATGGCAGGTCTTCAAAAATCGCAGCGGCTGCACGCCATATATTCGAGATCGCAACAACGTTAGGAGTGCAATGCCGAGAGGCGTAGAGATTCAGAGCCTCGTATCACCTGGTTTGTAAATACGCCGCCATGTCTTTTCATCGAGCGATGGCTTCCCAATACCATGAACACAGAGGCTTCGAGATCACGCGGAAAGCCGAATTTGGCAAGCCTGTTTGTACCGCTTCATGCAGGGCCGGAACGATCGTGGCGAAGATCTTGGTAGCGATTGTGAATTGGCACTCGTGGACACATATGACGCGCAATGGCAGGGAAAGAGGCTCCTCGTCGCCATCGGCAGGCATTGTAACGAGTCTGGCGGGCGTTGCCACATGTATCGTTGCTGGGTGATGAAAATTCCAGAGTTCGTGGTGAGACTGGCCGGTGCAACGGAAGTAACGTCTTAACGTGTCGACATGCGAGTAGATTTATCGCGCCAGCTATCTGCCATGGCTTCATCGTCCGCGCAGAACGTCGTGGGTGAACAGTCAATTCAGACACTGAGATAGCCATCAAATGCAGAATTCCCGTCTATTTCGCCGCTAGTATCAGAATGGTGAAGTCAAGACAAGTGTAGAATAGGTGGCGGGGAATTGATGGCGCAATCTCCCGTAGCCACGCGGCTGGCCGACCGTTGAACGGTTCGTGGTCGGCATGGATACGGCCAGGCCTCGATCGCTGATGGCGTCGTGTCTCACAGCCGAACTACACGTGTGCAGTGATGTACGAATGGCTGTCGACTTCGAGAAGTGCTTGGCTTCCTGCGTGATGATCTGCCAGTGCTGGCGACGCCGTTTGGACAGCCACGGAGCCAGACTTCGTTTAGTGCTGCGCAAAGCCACTCGCTGCGATATGAGTGAGGCATCGCGTCCTCTTCAGTCGTTCGTCTTGCTCTTCTTCCGGGCGGCTATCGTGAATGCTGGACGCCAGGTTTCTTGCAACTATGCTCTTCACTCCTGCAATAATACTCATCCATGGCAGGATCTCACCTCGCGAGCTTGTGATTTGATCATCCTGGAAAGATCATCGCGACATTGCGCGTTCGCGAGGCGGCCATTGGTGCAGACACCCGATGATCTGTTGATGGGCATGAGATGAAGTCGTGTCAAGGAGTGAAGAAAGGGGAAGACGCGTGGAGTGAGGTCATCGCGCGGGTACCTGCCAAGCCACGTTCAATGCCTCGAATGCTGCCTTCCCAAACACATTCGACGACTTCTCATTGCAAAACACATCAAAAAAGATCGCAGAAAACCACAGCCAAAATGCCTGCAGAAGAGGAACTCGCCCGAACAGTCGAATCCAAGACGGTAATAAGAAATCCCCCCACAACATCCCTCCAGATGATCCCGAAGAATTGCCCCAGCTGACCCACCCACCCCCAGGCCGTCGAAGCCTTGGATCCCACTCACGAACCCGAGCCATCCGACTTGACAGGACTGGGCACACACTTCCGCAGCACCTTCGATCCAGCTCTGAAGAAGAATGCGCCAAATCTTCCAGACACTGCCATCGCTCCTGCTCCGGCCTCTGCGAAGCAGAAGCTGCAGAATACGAATTCGACCATGACGACGGCTCAGTTGCAGAAGGCTGCGCAGGAGGGAGATCCGAATGGGTTGAATAGGCAGTGAGGGAGCAGTAGAAGAGCGGATGCACAGGCATATGGCGATACGAAGGCATGAATTACATGGATATGGGCGCAAAGAGGTATACATGAATGTGGGAGAGCTGTGGCGATACACACCAGTCAAGATGGTGGGTTGAGATGATCGTATCATGTGCCGAGACGCATAATGCTTAGAGCACTCAAGCTACATGTATGGCACCAGCGGGCAGCACGCCCGTTAGCAACCCCGAGTCCACGCGCACATAGCTTCCTCAGCCGCTTCGTCGCTTTCTCGCGTATTGATCGCGTATTGACGAGAACGCCAGTTTGGAGAGAGCGCGCAGCACACCAGAGGTGAAAGCAGGATCGGCCTCCCCCCTGTATTTGGCGCCAGTCGCCGATGCAGCGATACTCGTGTCCATCTTGCCGGGGCGGAATCTCGCAGCTTGGGGCTGCTCAGCGGTATCGAGATCAGCCCACCTTCATTGGGTGGACGCATGGCGCTCGTCTTGCAGCGATGTGGCTGGCTGAACACCAACCCGATGCTGACAAGCGAACAGAGAATCGGGAAAACCAAGTGCGCGGCACACTGACTAGCACTGCTAAGAAGCATACAATACATTGGATATCAAGCTGACAACACATCCAAAGGATCGCACCATCACAAGATCGACACAGTCAAGTCAATTGCAAGCAGGAACATCAAGCTCGAGCCACAACGCCACGTCAGAATGCACGATTCTGTCACCGCCGCTCGCCAAGCAAAAACAACAACTTCCACTTCCAGCAATTGCTCTCGTCTTGGACGTAGAGTGGTTGTATTTTTTCTGATTTCTGCACCTCCCAGCCATCCATTCTCGCCAATGGCCTCGCTTTTGTCTGCCCGATGTCACAGCACATGGCCTGCAGGAACCAATGCAGGACCCATCACACGCGTGTCCGCCGGGTGGTGAGCCCTATGGACGAATGCAGGACGCGATTGAGATGCGGTGTCGGCTCCTCGCGCCTTCGACGTGATGCGAGATGCGAACCTGTTGCTTTTGACGCGAGCTGAGTTGAAATGTGTGTCTGGCGCACTCGTCGGGTGCAGAAGGTTGGCGATGCGTTTCTGATTTGAGTACGCGTGCTGAGGGAGCGTGTGGACTTGAGCACAATGTATACTGTGTTCGTCGGCTTGTGGTGCGCTGCTGCTCTAGTGTCAGCTGGCAATCATCCTCCAGCTGGCTATCACGATGACAACTATGCGCCAGAATACGGCCAAGATGGGCATGAAACGCCAGCAGCAACAAGTCATGCCGGGCACGAATACGGTCCTCCACTTACCTATCCAGCCAGTCCCGAGTGTCCAACGTATACTGTGACGAAGACGGGTCGTCCAAAGCATATCACTGTGACAATCACATCTACGATTGCCACAAAAGTCACCATAACGGAAGGACAGAAGTACTGCCATCCAACGACGGCCACTGTCACCGAGCATCCGCAGTGCCATCCCTCGACAGTAACTGTCTACAAGGAAAAAGATGGAAAGCTGTATACCACCACAGTCTATCCCGACAAGCCATGCCATCCCATCACTTTGACAGTGACTGCTGGTAGTACAGTAACCAGCACTAGCTATATCACGCAATCTGGTGGGACAGTTACGAATACTTTGACGGTGACTTCTGGAGGAACAATCACAAGTACCAGCTATATCACGCGCCCGCCTGCAACAGTCACGAAGTCCGAAGTTTCGACAATCTACAGCGATCGAACAATCACGACAGGAGCACCGATCTGCGGAGGTGGAACAACATACATTAACAAATACAATGCTACAATCACTATTCTTACCACAAGAACTTTGGCCAACACGACTGTCACATCTACACTTTACTCGGAAACCACGACTTCGACTACTACAGTAGCCACCCAGACCGTCACGTCTACAAATTTCTCTACAACGACCAATACTGTGACAGATATTTCTCTCGTTTACCTGCCGAGCGTGACAACGGTGACAGCAGGAAATGGCACAGTGACAGAGACTCGATACTTTCCGAGCGGCACCGCAACGATTACTTCATATCTGTTGAGCGTGAGCACGACAACGGATGCTGGATCCACAGAGACGCAATACATCCCGAGCGGCACATTGACGACAACGTCCTACATCTTGAGCGTGAGCACCACAACCAATCCTGGATCTACACTCACGCAATACTTCCCAAGCATAGTCACTGTGACTGCAGGTGACGGAAACGTCACAGACACCGTCTACGTCCCAGGCGGCACAGCAACAATCACTTCCTTCTACCCATCAATTACCACCATCACTGAACCCGGCCAAACCGCCACAATCTACCTCCCATCAAACGACACACAATACATATGCTGCAACAATACAGGCGGCGGCGGTGGTGACAACGATGGAGGAGGCGGCAACAACAGCACAAACACCTACAACCTGATCGTAGGCTACCTCGAAACAACCTACCTCTCCCTCATCGACCGCTCCCTCACCAACATCACCGAAACAATCTCCAATCGTCTGCGTCTCGACTTACAAAACTTCTTCTCAGGGTCCAACTCCTCCCTCAACATCAACGCCACAATCTCCCTCAACACCACCGACCTCAATTACCTCAACCGCACAATCAGCGGTACAATCATCAATTTCTTCGGGGATGAATTCAATAATGGTTCCTCTCCCATAAACGAAGCAATACGAGTTGAAATCAATGATACACCATGGTGGGCGATTGTTATCTTGGTGCTTGTGATATTGATCCTGTTGGGGTTGCTGCTGGGTTGTTGTTGGGCGTTGTGTTTTGGTGGGAAGAAGGGAAAGAAGAAAAAGGAGAAGGAGCATTCGCCTCCGCCGGCTGCGCCGCCAGGAGGGAATTTGTGTATGAGGTGTAGGAAGCCGAGGAGTGTTTGTGGGTGTGCGGAGGGGCCGCTTTAGATGGAGAGGACAGAGGAGGAGGATGATCAAAATGAGCTATGAAGGGAAGATGGAATGAGGATATGATGTAATGAATGGGTGATGAGGAATGGGTCTTGCGCATTATGATACCCTTAGATTGTATTACGATTTGTCTATCTATTCGCGATAAGATTGGCTGCTTTTCCTACTAGATCTACGTCTCTGAGATGGTTTCTTGCTGTCATCTCTTCGTCTTTGTTCTTCGCTGGGCCACGGCTGGGTGGGTGTGTTGAGCGCCCTGCTTGGGGATCTTCAGACGAAGCAGCTCTTTACTCATCACATCTGCTGTGAGCCGCGCGAGATTCCCGAATTAGTGCTGACAGATGTACGGCGTGTCGGATCGGTGCCAGATCTCGCCATTTGTAGCCTCGTGTGCGTTGTGTGCTTTGAGATATTGTCACTTTCTGTGACATCTCGCAGCCAGCATAATCTCCTTGTGTTAGATGTGGAAGACTCATAGACGCATGATTCATTGCTACTGCTTCGGAGTATGCAAAGACGGCCTAGATAGCAGGCAGTTCACTTTAGCTGATTCTTGATACGAACACAGCTGATTGTCAGGGAGCGCAACTGGAGCTTTTGAACTAGACGATGTACATTTGCATAAAGTCGTGTACTTAGTGGCCAAACGTCGCCTGGCTAACCTTAGCCAGATGCTTGTTGTCCCTCTGCCACTGTCTCGAGTATTTCAACCCGAAGCCATGCTCGAACACATGTCGAATAGTCTCAAGTGGCATGCCCTTCACATCTGGATAACAGAACACAATAAAGAGCCAGCCAAAGAAGCAAATACCCGCGTAGAACCCGAACGCGCCTGAAGGTGTGATGCCTTTCATCATAGACAAGAAAGTCGAGGCAATAATGATGTTCGTAGACCAGCAAGTGACCGTATTCAACATAGTTCCCAGAGCACGAACTTCCAATGGGATCAGTTCCGTTCCGATCCAAGCAATGGTAGCGACACCAGATGAGTAAAAGCCCACGTAGCAGATGATTGTGACGAGGACCACAATTCCCGCCCAACCTGCGTCATCGGTTTCGAGTTCGAGAGTGCTGAGGTTGATGGGAATGTAGTGGAATGCGATTGCGGCGATCATCATGCAAATCGACATGCCTGCAACTGACACAACCAGAAGGATGCGGCGGCCGAATCTGTCTACCAAGACCAGATTCACTCCTGAGAAGATCCAGTTGGTGCCGGACACGACGATGGCGACTGCTGTGGCGTTCTTGAAGCCGACTATGGCAAAGAGCGTGGCGGAGTAGTACATGAGAGTGTTGAAACCGCCGAGTTGGGAAATGGCCATGATGAGACATGCAGTAAGCACAGCGCGCGCGGTGGCAGGCGTGTTGAAGATACGCTTGAAGACCGTCCACAGAGATTCGGGTACCAAGCTTGAAGTTGCCTCTTCAATGGACACCTCAATGGAACGTATCTTTGCGATACGTTGTTCGTGCGTCGACGTTGGATAAAGGCGAAGAAGAACTGCTTCAGCAGCATCCGTTTTGCCATGCGCCACAAGTTGACGAGGTGATTCTGGACACCAGAACAGCATAATTGCCAATGCGACTGCTGGGAAGGCCCCGATACCGACAGTGCCTCGCCATCCTTCTCCCGGGACTTCTGCGAGCCCGGCACCAATTGCACTGGCAACGAGCTAGCCAAACGTGACACTCATATTATTGAAAGCGATCATTCTTCCACGGTACTTGGCAGGCGCGAGCTCTCCGATGTACACAGGCACGATCATCGCTGCAGACCCGACTCCTAGTCCAACGACGAATCTTCCGACTGCGAATTGGGCGACAGAGTAGGCGGCTGTTTGCAGAACGGTTCCGATGACGAAGACGAGACAGGCTCCCCAGACTGGCCATTTGCGACCGTGTTTGTCAGCTGCGAGTCCGGCAAAGACAGCGCCCACGAGGGCGCCGCCAGATGTGAGGGATGTAACGAGTTCTTGTTCGCTGGAGGAAAGCTCATGGCCGAGTGATGTGCCAATGCTGACGAGGACCGAGGAGATGTAGCCAGTGTCGTAACCTAGGCCACCCTGGTGTCAGTACTCGACCCAGACTGAATTTTGCAAACAATGATATACGTACCGAAGAGGAATCCACCTAGCGACACGGTGATGGATATGAGCCATGCTGCTCTTGATGCCGCTGTGGCTTCGATGCCAGAGAGCGCCGTGATCTCGTCGAACGTCTCACGCTCCTTCAGATCTTCAATCTGCTCTTCTGTGGTCCATTGCTGCCCTTTCTTCTCATCGTGAGTAGCCATGGTGTCTCAACATGCGAGGATATGCTGGCGTCAAGAGTATGCCACGAAAGTGAATAGCAACCGTGTGGCGAAGGAGAGCACTGATCCTAATCCTAGGATCCAAAAGGCTGGAGTGCTTGGAGATGGAAAGGGCAATAAACGTCTGGACTTCCTGGTTGTATTCAAGTCCTAGTCGACCGACATCGTGACAGGCACATGTTGCTAACGCTTGAGCGCCACACCCCGCTCGTGGCCATCTTACAGTATGTTTCACGGCAAATTTCTCCGCAGAGAAAGCAAAGCCTTGTTTGACCATGCGAGAGCCAAGGCTTCCCCAGATTTGACTAGCGACCCCATCTGGAGGCGGGGAGAACCTTCGTCATTTGTGTTGTCAGAGCTTTAGGAGTAGTCTTGGTATGGAGAAGAGTGGATGAGGATATGACAGCCGAGTATGTCCCTCTGTTGAAATAGGCATCGTTCGCCGCCAGTCGCCGACCAGCTTCGTGATGGTAGAAAAGCACATTCGTGCAGTAGTGGCGTTTTGCAGAAACCGGGGTGGAGTGCCAGCTTCAAAAGTGACTCGGTATTCCGCGGAGAATCGCGCCTCTTCGAGCCGGTCTGGAACCTGTGACGCTCGATCAGATCTGAAAGGCAAAGAAATCCGAAATTCCATGCCCACGCCTCAGCCACGTCCTCCAAATCCGCGGCGGTACGTATCGCAACAGAGAAGTGGCCGCTATTGCAGAACATTTCGCTGCTTGCAAGCTTGGTAAAAGAAGAGCCATGGAGTTCTTCCTGACCAACTTCTTATCAATTCCTAGGTGGCGATAGTGCTTTTATCCTTCGCCCTAATCCCAATTTCCACGTACATTGGAAAAACGCTTCCAGCCCTGCAAGCGTCTAAGAATTCTCGAGCCGCAACACTTCCAACTCTGCTCATCATCCGAAGCGGGCGACACTTCCAGAAGTCTTTGCATCGTCTCGAAATCCCTTTCAGCATCTTACACCATGAAATTGGTAGTTTTGCATTGTCGGGCCCGCATGATGCCTAGTCGTAGTACGGCTTCTGCTGAAAACTCCGCAGCAGAGTCTCGATAGATACCCTTCCAAAAATCTTCATGACGAGGTGAGATTTCCACTCTTCACTCGGAGCCGCAATGCCGTGCAGTCGATGCTTCCACACACGTAATCCACAGCATCTGCAAGGTTCGCAAGCCCGATGCGTCCATTATGAAGAATATGATCCACATTATCCTCCTGCGACGCAAGCTTGTATCTCACCCTAGACCGCAATTCCAATTCGAGAATTATACTCAACACATCCCAAACAGATTTCTCAGTCTCACATACATAAGGGATCTCGAATGTGATTTGATTCCGGCCGTAATCGCTTTTCGACTCGACATTAAGAGATCCGCTTCGTGGCCAGATTTTCAAGAGGGTGGTGGCTTGAGCGAATAGCATCTCTTGCAAGAGTGGCCGCAAATTATGGAGCAAGGATCATTCAGCGTCTGTCGGGAGCGTCTGAAAGGTGGTTCTGCCGATCGTGAACTGGAAGCCTGAGTCGGCATATACAGTGGGATCGCTGAAGACCCTTGAAGTGTTTCCAATGGAAGATTTGCAGGATCATTGCGAAGAGCGGATTGACTCTGCAGCGGTTTGGGATGGGGGTCCAGGCTCTTGCTCGAGGAATAATTGACGACGGAGGGTTGGATACTGCTTTGCTACTTGGAGAGCGTTGGAATGTGCGAGAAAGACGTGGGCGAAATGTTCGGCGTCGAGGTGGCCTAGGATCGATGCTAGAATTCCAGGGGTGAAGAATGCTTCTGCAGCTGGAGACCTGGAAGGATATCCTTGGCCTGAAGGTGACGTATCCATCTTGAGAAATTTCCTACGCTGGATGAACGATCTTGACTGGCCACCCGAGCGAAAGTAAGACAGGTCGCGCTTCGTACTTGTCGCTCCGTCCCTGCGAAATGATAGTGAGAGACGAAGCGGTCGTAATACAAGGGAAAAGGGAGTTAGTGGGATCCGTATGCAGACAGACATGAATTTCTTTCCCCAATGCTCGGTTGAGTGATCAAAATGTGATTTCTCTGTATGGCGTGAGTGCCGTGGCCTCAAAATCTGGCAATTACAATAACCATACCGTGATACTTCACTGGACACGTTGAAAGTTTGTATTCTAAGCATGGAGCGCGCACAAGGCTTGGCACAAAGGTTTCCGAGGGCTTGCTTATAGGCTGACACTCGGGCGATCACATAAAACCATGAATTTTCCTCTTCGTTGTTCTTTGGGCCAAGCAGAAGGTCTTCCCTCATCGCAAGTCGGCCTGGAGGCAGACTCAGACTTGTCTCGTCTCAAAAGCAGCCTGTATGGTGCATCGTCTTTTGCGCAGTAGTCGATGATCGAGTTTTGCGACCCCTTCATTGCTAATAGATCCCATACCTGACGACAAACTGTTTTCCACCGATCGTGCTTTCATCGTCAATATCCATGAAGAGGGTCGATGACTGAGTTTTGAGCAGGTCGACCTGGTATGTTCATCTAGAGACTGGCCACTTAAGTATCGGCCTTGCGATTCAGAAAATGCCCTTCGACAAACTGTCGAGCAAGGAATGTCCACACGACATCAGTCTCATGGATAGCACCTACATACTAAATTTTTCATGACGTGAGACTCCTGTTGGCCGATTGATCGAACCAGAGGTTGGAGGGGTTTCGAAGCAGCCCTTTCTGGCCGACAAGTGTCCATTCGGAGAATTTGACTGCAGATTCCGGTGCCAGTAGCGATAGCGCGAATCCCAATCACCGCTATTCGAACCTGGCCATGTTGTCTCTATAGCTAATGTGGGTGGCTGCAAGGTACATACACCATGCCTCGTTGTACATATTACCCAACGGCTTTCTTGGGTCGTACCAATTAGTGACATAACGTGTTGTGCGCCGCGTAGCGTCCGAATGTCCGAGATGGCAGCGTACCTCTCGGGTCGCACGTCTTTTCTGCAGGGATCCGTGCATGCTTAACCTGCCCTCGTGTTCTGAAAGTCCAACGCTCGGATGTTCTCGTGTTCTAGGTAGTTTGGCATATTTCAATATTAACTTCCGCTTACCCGCCTTAGGGCTCAAATTCGCCGGCCAGGGTCATGTACGTCTGCCTCGAGCTCAGTCATGTTAAGCTTAATCCTCCTTCATGGGCTATGCTGCTAACACGATAATCTCACAAGCCTTCAATTGCCTACAACCCCTTGTCCTCGATTATCGTGGAAACGCTTCGATGCCCCATTCGACACATTTGACTGTTGTAGTTTGGAATACAATCTGTCACGCGCAAATATAATTCAACAAATCTAAAGACCCTTCGTGGCTTCCCTGCCAAAAGGCTGTCCTAAGTTGGCTTCTATAAAAGTTTCAAAGTCCCAGTAAGCGAGATGCACCATGCTATACGAAACTCACATGCAGAACACAGGATGTAACGAAACAACAATCGAGAGTTCACCTTGAGCCAACAGTAAAGGGTCCATGGTTTATGCAGAACTCCCCTGGGAGACGTCTTTCCCTGTCGACTGACTAGGGTCGCCTCAGTCCACCTGCAACGGCGTGCCCTGCCAAGTAGCCAGCAAGCATGCAGCCCGTGTCTTACAAGCTCGAACTCCAACACTGGCGGAAGGCGCTCGTGTTGTTGTCAGCGTTCCATTTGAACGAGCTTCAAGTATTGTCGAAAAAGAGATCCTGCTGCCGAACCTTGCAAATTTGACGCTGTTCCGTGCGGAAGAACGCGTGGCAGAACTGCTCGAGGCTCGTTCAATACCAGTTATAGAGTGCATATCCCTACATCGATTTCAAGAGACGACTCTTCCAGCCAACACGGAAGCGCACAACGCTTGGCGGTTCTGGCGTGGTGGTTCTCGAGCATCGGTGCCTCTGATACAGATTCAACTCGTTAACAATGAACTGCCGCCTCTCCGTCAATAGCGAGAGACTCGATGCACTCGACTAATGCGACAAGGGACTAGGCGGGTTCTATTGCCGGACAGTATTTTCACCTCGCATTCGACTAAGCGTAATACGATCACGTCACTCAGCTTCGTGCACCTCTTCCAGCTCAGCGCGTTCTTTGGGCATCGAGGAATGTGGGACGAAACACAGTTTTACAACTTGGGTTCTTCCCACTAAAATTCTCGCGTGGTCGTGATGTCTAGAGCGTGGTTGAGCTACATAGGGCAATCATGAGAGGCACTCTAAATTCGACATAAGATGCACAAAAAACGTTACAATTAATTCTCAAGAGATGCATACCAAGATCCAGTCCCCATCTTGCCAAGGTGCATGCATTGAAAGGCCTCCTGCCCCGGCCCTACCCGAACTCTCCACAATTTTGTTGGGACTCCGCTACTGCCCTGAGACGGCCCGCGCTCCCAGTAGGATATCAAGACTCCGTTACCGTCGAGAAAAGCCTTGAGATGGACATCGACGTTCTCCGACCTTAAGAAGTCTCGCGCATGGATTGAATATTCGGCTTTGTCTGCGACTTTCCTGACTGTGCCGAGTGGAAGGGCTAGGACGTAGTGTAGGTTGACGGCGTCTCCGTTGATGAGGATAGCTTCAGGTTTGATAGGCCCACTACATGCATCGGCGATAGTTTCAGCCGTGAGGCACGACAGGGCTGTGAGGAGCACAAAGAGCTTCATTTCTGTTGACTCTATTGAATGGACGAGCGTTGTGATGAGCGGGCGTGTTTTCTTGTATCAAGGCGTGTGATATGTTGTAGAAAGCCACTAAGAGCATACAACATTTATACCGGAGAGCAAGGTAAAGTTTGCGGATGCGCTTACAGTAAGCTAACACGAAGCTTACATGCCGAGTAGGGAGCTCCCAGGTAGAAAGGCAGGTCTAAGTCAGGCGCAAATAGATATGGACTCGGAGTGACCGGCGTGATCTTGCATGGAATTTACCCTCACACGTGCATTTGAGCATATCTGTGATTGATTTCGTGTACCGAGCCATTTTTATTTGGGGCTACTACGCCTTTAGTCGTCATGTGCCCACAAAATCATAAAAGCTATTCGACTGCAGTGCCCATAGTAACAAACGTTACATTGTCGACTATATTCTATAGAGCTGACGCGCGGAGCGAATCAGACAGATACTGTGATATGGAGGCCATGCGTCTCTAGTGCAGCCTCCTATAGCCTAGCCAGACTAGGTCGGACCCTGTATTTGTAGTGCCCAGCCATGAGTTGCAGCATCACCCAAAATGATGCAGCCTTCATAGCGTCCCGGGCTATCCCAGATAGGCCCAGGCTCCGCAGCAGGGACACGAAACTCGTGGACCCTAATGGGTTCCGCAGTAAGAGGATTGTCCTCCGCCCTAAACTGCTGCAGAAGGACCGTATATGCAGTAAAGTAGTTGTTTGTGAACGACAGAGTAACTTGTCGGCCTACCGTCGGGTCGTGGAGAGTGGTTGCGGACCTGAGGTTGTACTCGATGCGGGGAAGTCCTCCAGCTTGGAATCCGCCGCTTCCCTGTACCCGATTATTTATGTTTCGGGTAACAACGACGCGACCGAATGTGTTGATGAGCTGCCTTGGTACAAAGAATGTCCAGGGGAAGCAGTGAGGACCTCCCGTTGGAGCCTGGAAGGACAGGGTCGCCATTGATATTTCGAGGAAGAGCAGGAGGACCTGTCGCTTTGTTCAGTGTACCATATCAAAAGTGTAATACAGCGATGGTATGGAGAGTACCTTGGAGAATCCGGTTACAAGCATTTTTGATGGCTCAGAAGAGTGTATGTAGACTGCGTTGTGATAATATGCTGTAGGCAGGAGGAACGGTGATTGATGTAGGGCGCTGGGGCCAGTCACAGTTCAAACTCTTTTACTCTGCGTGCGAGTCTGAAATCAGTCGAAAAGCTGCAATCGACCGCTAGGTGTCTTTATAGTATGAGGACATCCTCGCAAGACGTAGAGCAAGCTCAGAGCAAACATGGTGAAGTTAGCAGTCATCTGTGCGTGCCGAATTAGGAATGCACATTGTTTTACGAGGGACCAGTTGAAAAAAGCGAGTCTCGATCAGCGCGCGAACGACAGGTATGTATGGTCGACAGGGCGTGGAAGTTGTTCCGGCGAGTCCGGATGCTAGAATAGCCTGCATGGGACCTAAGTCAGTCCGTACTTTGAGTTGCGAGGGAGTGTAAACGTGCAGGACTCTGTGCAGAAGTGCTAAGCAAACGACTGCGACAGGGTTACATCAAGCTACAAGGGATTATCCTGCAGAACATTGACAAGTAAGCTCAGACCAGCCCTGGAGTGCCATTTGGTGTGGAGATGAATCCGGATTAGAAAGCCTGGACAACTCCGGAGTCTGCAACGTAGTAAGCGATTAGCGCTGTGGCCGAATAATGAACATTCCTGCACCAGCCCGCCATCTCATCAAAGCTTTACAGTGGTCAGATCTGTGGTTCTTGCCTCTGTGACAAAGCTTTCTTTGTTGACAGCACTTTCTCTTGCTCACGTCCAAGTGGTCCTTCACGGTGCGTGCACTCGTTTGCCGACTCCTAAAACTGCTGGCCGGCGAGCGAGAGCAAGATCTCCGCGCGATGTTTTACTGGATTCGACTTGTGACTCCGATATGGGTTGGTGGAGCGTGGTCAGCGGCGACATTGGTCTGTCGTGGTCTGCTGCATAGAGGCGCGGTGGCGCCGCGAAACTGCGATGATGGGCGGAGCTACCATCAGAACTCGTAACGCTGTCCTGGACTCCAAAGCACACTTGCAATGAGTGATGAGGTCGTAGACAGGACTGGAAGCAGTTCCGTCCGTGTGTGCTTGAAGGTAAGATGCGGAAAGCAAAGTGAAGTCAGAAGTTCCGGCACAAACGAAGCGCCAAGAGACCAAAGCCAAAAGTCGTGTTCGTCGTGCCATAACCCTTCATCGCAACGCCTCTTCACTTCATTCCTGCCGCGCTATCAAAATGCCAACACAGGACCCCTCCCAAGACGATCAACATGGCGAAAGCTACGAGGAAGAGCATGTGCACACCGTCTATGAGCAGATTGCTTCCCACTTCTCGTCTACCCGCTACAAGGTGAGGACTGCAATTCCCGCAATTGCCCACTTGATCCACGAAACTAAATCTCGTCCTAGCCTTGGCCCATCATAGAACGCTTTCTCAAGTCTCTTCCGTCCGGCTCAATAGGCCTCGATATCGGCTGCGGCAACGGCAAGTACTTGGCTGTGAATCCGAAAATTTTCATAATAGGCTCCGATCGGTCTGTCACCCACAAATATCCCAGCAAGAAACTCACGTGCAATAAGCACATGAACATCCGCTCTATGATTTGTAGTACACAGGCTGATACGGTAAGTGTTCCTCCTTTCCAGATCCTCCAACCTCATCTCCATCGCCCGCCAGCATCAGCCCCATTCCGTCTGCATCTCCGACATTCTCTCCCTTCCTCACCAACCCAAACATTTCGACTTTGCAATCAGCATAGCCGTCATACATCACCTTTCCACTCCAGAGCGTCGTATTGAAGCCGTGCAAGCTATTCTCGACACTTTGAGACCTGGCGGACAAGCTTTATTGTATTGCTGGGCATTAGAGCAAGACGGCAGTCGGAGAGGATGGAAAGAGGGGATGGATCAGGACGTCATGGTTCCGTGGGTGAAGAAGACGAAAGGAGTGAAAGAAGATGAGACGTTCTTGAGGTACTATCATTTGTATCGGAAAGGCGAGTTGGAGGGCGATGTGGTTGCTGCGGGTGGCAAAGTGGTGGAGGCTGGGTATGAGAAGGATAATTGGTGGGTTGTGGCGGAGCCGGCTTGAAGGATTGGAATGATGTCCAGTGTCCAGAGCGAGGCCTCGCGAGCGGCGGATGGGAGTCCGATGCATGCATCTCGACTATGCTGCGCTGACTGCTTTCCCGATCGGGCCCAATCATGACATTACGAGGATCTTGTGTCTCAAGCGGGTCTCTGCTGCTACATACTGCCGGCGGCTTGGTCATTGTCCCACTCACGTTTCGCAGCAGGCTGAGACAGCTTGGAGCCAATGCGGCTCCAACCGAACAGATCGCACGCACCGTTCTTCTCTCGATATCGACGCATTGGATCAAACTGTACTCTTGCCGCTCCGACCTTTTCGATCCGCGTTCTTGATAGCGCATGACGATATTGTGCGGCTGTTGTCTCTGTTCGAAGAATATCGAAATGAGACACGCGTGGGCTTGTGTCTCGCACGAATTAGGCCCAAGGCGATTCCCGAATGGGCCGCCTTGCGGCGTTTGACCTACGGCACTGAGAAAATACGCTTTCGATCTCATTCTTCGATACGAGTCTCGCCGTTCTGGACACAAGTGACGCTCCTTGTTTGCTTCAAAAGCCACTTCTGTGAGACCTGAAGCTGGTAGATTCTGCAATTGACAAGGCTATAAAGTCGTCTCTCACTAACCATAACCAACCGCAGACACACAGCACAAGATCCTCACTTGCTTTCCAACGCCACAGTTGCGATTGCCATAGCGTACCACTCGCAAACACGATCACGCGCTTCACAAGACTTGGAGGTTTCTCCCTCGAAGTTTACAACAACCCCCTCTCAAACGCTCAATCCAGAAACACAACTTCTACGACGTCCACAAGCTCGTACTTCCGGCACAAGGCCACATATCCCTCACATCGGCCCAGAAAAAATACCAGAGCATAGCCGGCTTGCACTTCCCTGCTTCCAGCGCCAGCGATGGCACTTCCTACACGCCGAGATTACATGTCCAGCATGGCGCGGGCTGACTGTGGCATATGTCTCCAGCCACTGACACAATCTACCTCCACCACTTGCCGCCATTACTTTTGTCGCGGATCCATCCGGGCCTGGCTCCGCTCAAACAATACTTGTCCTACGTGCCGAGCAGAACTGTTCAGCGACGGTGCTCAGCGCCCTCGAGCACGGGAGCAACTTCGCCAGGAACAGCCGCGCAGGGAGCTCAATGAGAGCGTCCCGGTTGTCGACGGCCAACATGGACAGATGCAGACACTCAGCGAGATACGTGAAATGTTGCGTGGCGCTGGTCTGGAAGAAGGGGAATTAGAGATGCAGGAAGACTTATAGAATGAGGTACGACGACCGACGCCGTCGCATGACAGATCTGTGACCAACCTCACGGCTGGTCAGGCAGTTCGCTCACCACAACCAATCTCCGGACGCAATAGCACGCCACGTGACATCGCACTCCCAGAACCTGGTCAACGACACCAAATACAATCGCCAGGTGAGTCCAGGGCAACGATGTCCAGCCTCCACAGTACCGAGATGCCGTCTCACACTCTGGTAAACACCGCCGAGGATCAAGGCGACCTACAGCCTTCTGCCTGGGGGAGACAGGCAGCGACTAGTGGCGGACACAATGGACAACGCGTCGAGGCCAACAGTGAGCTCACCTATGATGAAATTTCTGCACTCTACGCTCAGCTTGAAATGTGCAGATCCCAGACCTTCGTCTGCAACTCCGCAGCCATGGATCGCCTCATGCATCGCCTACAGGCTGAACAGGATGCGCAGCCTGAGTGACATACAGAGATTAAAGACCGCGATGTGCTCTACACTTTCAAAATCAGAGATACCATGTTCGCATTGTATTGGATCAGCTTCGACACACCTTCGTGGTGTGCTCGCTTGCCAACTGGTCAAGAGCGCAGCGACTTCTCGGAATCACTCTACGACCATCATCGCAAATGGAGGAGGAATTTGGATAGCTACTTACTCCACGTGGCCCCCAATCTATTGGATAGAGAAGTCCGACGTTTGATGCAGGAGGAGTCTGCAAACCCACTGGAGGAGCGTTCGAGAATTGCCTGAGTAAGGGCCGGTATCGATCGTGTTAATAGAAAATGGTGCGGTGGCGAGAGTGTTGTCGATTGGTAGACGCCAGATGTCCGACAAAGATTAGAGCAAAGGCATAGCCTGAAATTTATGAGCCGGTCCATTCTGTGCTCGTTGAATGGGACTGACAGCGGACGACGCAGTATTCTGGTTGCAGAATGGGCAAACGAGATTCTGGATATCGCCTTAAGGCCAAACCGGGCACTGTTTGGGAACAGATATGAATAGGTCGCGCCGCTGGCAATCAAGGCCATGGACCCACGGGGTCTGTAATCAGTCGTCCATCGTACAGTGAAGTTCTCAACCACAAAAGCCATGGAATCGATCACAGGCGGCCTTTGTCTCAAGTCTCTTCTTTGTGTCTTCTCCCCTAACCATCTTCATCATAGGTCTTTTGTTCCACCGCCCGCAGACCAGAACTCCAGTAGATCAACATGGTGAGTCACGAAATTGGTACTTTCAAAATCACCCGGGTGCGTCATCTGTTAATTGAAAGATCCGAAAAAAAATTTCTGAGACATCTAATGCTCTTACATTGAGCATCAAAGCAACCAGTTCTGCAGATTTCGTTCCACCCCGACTCGATCATGGTCACTCTACAAAAAAGGCAGCTCGAGCCTCAGCTACTGCGTCAATCACGAATTCACAATCTTGAAGGCCACTCCACGTCAGATGCGGACCGATACGCCTAGAAACATATCGGCGCCCAGCTACAATGCTCACGCACATACCGTGCTCCTCGCTACACTCAAAACATGTCGTGGCCTCGAAGAGTGAAGACACCCGGGCTTCTGTTCGATGAACAAGGATATCTGTCAACCGCGTCATCACTGTGTCTGAGTGTTGTTTGCGCTTATCATGCCGGCTCATTATTCATATATACCTGGTGTGACCCTCTAGCCGCCCCAGCTGACTTCGCACTACCTCTCATGTAGAGTGCATAGGATGGTAACACTTCGGGAAATCACCTGATTAAGCCAATCACTTATCTCAAGGTCTATTCACCTGCCCGGGCACCTTTTTGCCTACTAGGACCTGTCTTTTTTCTCAACTAGTACTCCGACCACAACCACTCGAGTCCCAGCTATTTCACCAGAAACGATCCATCGGCTCGAGAACATCGCAACAACAGCCCTCGATGAACATCGGGTCCTGCTGCATCTGCTCTACTTCCCATCTACAAAATGTCTCTGCTTTCTCGTAGAGACTACATGTCGCAGCTGGCCATCGAGGACTGCGTGAGTGTCTCCAGCTAGCAAAAGGCGTGGTCCAGATCCTACAATTCTGTTTACTGACTGCTTTTGATAGGACATCTGCCATGAGCCTATGACCGAGCCGGCTCGCACCAACTGTCGGCACTTCTACTGTTTCGAGTGTTTGAAGGCTTGGCTAGAAGCAAACAACACCTGCGTAAGTTCTCCCTCTATAGGCAGCGTCGACTGGCGAACGAAAACTCTCAGGTATCAATGGACATCCACTAACCGCTTTTGACAGCCAACATGCCGGACCCGGCTGTTCGTGGAAACTGAGCCAAACATTGCGGAAGATGCTGAGCAACAAGGCCGTACAACACAGACCGTTCCCGAGATACCTGCTGGGCAGCGCATGGAAACAATGCGCAACCTCAACGAGATGATCGCACGCCTGAGGATCTTAGAATCAAGCGTCTCTGGACATGAAGAACCTCAGACACTAGCGCCAGTGGCTCTGTCGACCACTGAGCAAAGAGCTGATCAACCTCAATCGCTCGGGGAGATGGGTGGCGTGCACGGCGTCCATCGAGCTGCTCCACCCGCTGGCGAGGAAGGAGAGCTCAGTTACGACGCAATTGTCGCATACTCGCAGGAGTTCCAAGCCCGCGCAGAGCAATCGCTGCCGACGGTGACCTTCGAGGGCATTGCGATGAGCCGTCTACTGGATCGGCTGATACCTGAGTCGCAGGAGTTCCAAGCCCACGCAGAGCAATCGCCGCCGACGGTGACCTTCGAGGGCATTGCGATGAGCCGTCTACTGGAGCGGCTAGTACCTGAGCAGCATGAACGACCAGATTGGCACGAACAGCTGAGGACCCGCGCAGTACGCTACACGTTCACAGTCGAGGATGAGGTCGCCCGTCTCTCTCGTGCCAGCTGCGATCCGCCTTCGTGGGCTCGCGGCATATCTTATAACCCGGCCAACCGTCCACTGGTATCGGCATACTGTGCGCGGCAGAGGGAGTGGTTCAGGAAGGTACGCGATGTAGTCAGGGTTGTGTCAGCCGAAACATTGTCCAGAGAAGTGCATCGCCTCATGCAGGAGGAGGTCGATCATCCTCTCGAAGAGCTTAGTTTGCGAATAACGTGCTTGTAGAAAGGCATGAGAGAGAGACTGCAGAGCAAATGGCCAGCAACAACCGTGTTGTGAATATCCTATGCAGGAAGCGGCAGATGCGACACGAGACGACCCAAGGGTCGAGACTTCACCCGGGAGAGATCGACAAGCAAAAAGGAGAATGTACTATGCCCCAGCTGGAGAGGGCCGGCGTGCATTGAGTAACGGGACTTGATGGTAATCGAGGTTTCCTGCAGGACGAACCGTATGCGTTGTACCGATGAAGCGATCATAAACAAAAAGGCACTGATCAGAATTTGAGACGACAGTAAGACCTCGATGTGAGCTTTTCATGGATATTCAGGACAGAGGTATGATGGGACGAAGCAAGAGTGGAGCAAGATGGCGGAGTCGTGCTCTCAAAGTCAACTGCGGCAAGGACCCAGAGCAGTCTTTCGTAGACTTCACGTCCTTCATAAGGTCTTTCGTACAGATCATGTCTTGGGTAGATATCACAAATGATGCCTGCATCATCTCACCTCCCGAAAAATGAGATTCACGATCATGGCAAGCGTGTAGCATACCCTGATTCATATGCCGTTTTGAGACGTGCCTCGCAGTCGCCGACTACTGAGGGCAAATTCAATGATCTATGCGAGACCTATACAGTGTTTTTTTCTTGTGCTGACTCGGCTGGTACGGCGTTTGAGACAAATTTCTGGTCACAGCTTCCAAACAAGCGCCTGCGGCACTTCGAGCATGCTCTTCGATTATAGACAGTCATGTCTCTCAGAAGACACCTCAGTGAGACATTGTCTCTCCTTGTGCACCATAGTCGTCATCCCTTAGGACATAAGGGCTCCCGGCTCCTATTTTCGATCATTCAGAAAACTCAAGAAACTTGTTTCCACGCGCATCCATCAAATAATTGCAGCATCTGCGTCCTCGAATAAAGCCGGCCAGCTTTAGTTTTTTCGTTTCGCCGGCAAGAGACTACAGCACCGAGCATCACTACCACAAGATTCAACTACGAAGCTCGCAAGCACACAAGCGACCCACAGCATTCCGAAAGCCTCACAACAACACATATCAAGTCAACTCGAGACACACTAGCTCGTCCTTTCCTCGATCAAACCTGACATCAACAATGACGTGCTGGAAATGCATCGCCAAATTGGATCCCCCTCGTTGTGAGAAATGTTTCCGGGCTCTGGATCCTGGCCCGCCGTCTCCTTGTCGACATCGAATTTGTTGCGGATGTGTGAGGGTCTGGATCTGGCTCATGGGGGAGGAGACATGTCTTACCTGCAGAGCACCGTTGCATGGACACTATGGGCATGATCTCGCTTGAAAGAATGCTGCGAATTGGTTGAGATGTCAGCAAGGTCTGATGGATGATGATGACCCCAACACGGTCGAAGAATGGAAGGGCAAGAGCTTCAAGCGAATTCCCAGGGGCAAGGAGTGGCATTGCGCGACTGGTGGGATGCTCAAGAGCTCATCTTTGCGGGCAAAGTTTGTGCAAATCTGTTCGCAGTCTGGTTTTCCCTGAGGGAAAGGGCTTGTAATTGGTAACAGCTGGATGGCTGCGAAGACTCGAGGCGATAGTATTCAATATCCTCGCTGAACAGCACGACCGCAAACTTCATGATTTGAACAGCGCATTGCATATTTTGCCATACTTAGTAGCGCTGTCCGGCCAGATCTTAGTCAGGTTCCTGTACGGTTTCCTGAGCTCAGTGCTTTGTGCACATTGCAGAACGTGACCAGCGACTCCAATGACATGTATTACTTGATCCTGCCGGTACGGTGCACGAAAGCGTTGAGTGAAAGATATCGATGTGGTGATGCGCATGCTCAGGGGCTCCGGTCAAATTTTGAAGTTCATTGAACCAGTCGAGACATGCTCCCAATCAATAAATCTTCCCCAGGCGATATTGAAGCGCCTGGAGGATGTTTCAAAACCATTGCCAGCTACTATTTAGGCTTGGTTCCTGGTGACGTGAACCGAGCGATTTGTTGCCTCCTGCAGAGGGCCCGCTGAAGATGCTCTCAAGAAGCGAGCTCTGAGACTGGTGTGGCTGCGGCAGGGTATGTCTCAGGATGTAGCTAGGAGCAAGAGGGTGAAGCTCATGCGTGGGCGTTGGGAATGTCAGAGGTCAAGGCTAAGCTTCACTTCGACGATTCTGAAGCATGTAGCCTCGCCCTCATTAATCCACGCGCTTGTACCGCTCAAAGCGTCTCTGAGAAAGTCTGAGGTCCATGTTCTCGTGATCCTGTGCATCGATATGCATCGGTGAACGGGAGCAAGATGTCACGTTCCTTGCCGCCGTCACGCTTCGGTTCACTGGCCGTCGAATTTCCGTCTTCTCAAAGTCATATAATGCTGCACACCCTTGATCAACAACATCTCCCATGTCATCGTCCTGACCGCCGCGCTCGACCTTGTCGGCCCGGTCAGTCATCGGTCAAATATCAGTGTTCTTCCTCTTCTCCGCGCCCACCACCACCGCCAGCAGCAGCGCTGTCAGCGCCACCATCATCACAACAACACGAGAACTTTCTCCTTTGCATCGCAACACCTGCGAACACTCGCGCCCCGCCCACACGACTACCGAACCTCCCTCAGACGACACAACCCGACTTCACTTGAATCAAATCTGGTCTCCGGACCAGCGACATCTCCCCAATCCAGGATGGCGGTACCAACACGCGAGGAATACATGTCCAAGCTGGGCCAGGAGACTTGTGACATTTGCTACGAACCGATGGAGACGCCCTCGCGCACTACCTGTCGACACTATTACTGTCTCGAGTGTTTGACGACTTGGCTCGAAACGAACAACACATGCCCTTCATGCCGCACCAAGCTGTTCGACGACCCTGATATCAATGAAGACGACGATTCAAGTGACGAGGAGGATTCAAGCGATGAGGAAGATTCGGAAGATGAAGATGACGGGGAAGGAATGGATATTGAGGCAGGCGATGGCCAGGCTGCACCTGCCGAGGAGATCAATGGCTCCGATGAGAGAGACCGCTTGGATTACCTCAACTTCTACAACGCATTTCGCGCTAGAGCTGCTGCTGAACGCCACGGTCCACCTTTCATGGGCGTGGAGGATGCAGTCCGTTCCGACAGGCAAGCAGTACGAGAAGAGCTCAGCAGGATAACTCGCACTGCCGTGTCACATGAACCCGCCCATCGACAACAAGAGGAGCTCGCGAGCCGGCAAATCGAGACTGCGATGAAGCCGCCAGTGCATCTGAACCCCATCTCTGTCACTCGCTTGCTCTTGGGCTTGGCCCCGAAGCATCAGCCGCTACCGCAATGGTTTCCTGAGATACCTGATTGGGAAGTGTTATACGTATTCGAGTGGCTTGCCAGCGGATCTCGCTGGTGGTTCGTTCGTATAGAGTACAGCGATCATCCACGCTTTGCTACCATGAGCGCCTACAGACGAGTGTTGGAAGGAATCGACAATCGAAATAAACACCAGGAATGGGTGGAGAGAGTGTCTAGTTTCTTCTTCTCTGTGAACCGCAGCGATCTGTCCGAAGTGGTGGAACAGCTAAGAGTCGAGCAAGGAGATCCTTCGCTTCCACCGCGACAGCATGTGAGCTTCGGGCTACAAGTCTGATTGGAGAGGAGACATGGGGCGCACCGCAGGGGCAGGGGGAGTCATGGGATGGACGGAGGCAACAAAGTTTGCAGAGAGATGCATTCACACACGCGTTTGGCTGTACTTGCGATTTGACCGTAGACGCTGGATACGCTCGCACTAGCAGTATAGGGTCGCTGAGGTGGATCTCGGTCGGACGAGCATTCTGCAATGACTGAGCGATGATGAATGATAGCACCTTGGCACTTCCAATACTTGCAAGACTCTTTTCTTCCCAGTGATATGTTGGTAGACAGCAAAAACAGTCAGGCTCATCACCCGACTTGCTGTCCGACTCTCTTCGACAAAACCTTGCCCGAAGTCATTAGTAGAAGCCGTCTCGACTACAGAACGGCGAGCTGCTATCTCGAGCCGGGACGATGAAGCAAGGATCGCCCTATCTGGTCTATGTGAGCTGGACCTGCCGACATGTTTCTCTGCAAGCATCCGTTCGCCGTTTGACTTCAGCAAACGCCGTAAACGAAGAAGTGTTTGACTATTCAAAGGCAGGTGCGTTTGCTTTTGATTGCTCCAAGGCAGCATCTCTTGCACCACGAAACTTTATGTGACCCGATCCAGCTCGTAAGAAGTGTTAGCACAGGTACTATCGCACTTGCTCGTGATTCGGCACCTAAATCTGGTCGCCACAACATTCGTCTCCGATCTCCTACCCTCAGCACGACACCACACAGACAAAACACAGATCAGCTATCCATTCGACACAGCTCAAAACCTGTCTGGCATTCCAAGATGCCTTTGCCATCCCGTGTCGACTTCTTGTCCAGCATACGGCCACAGACTTGCGACATCTGTTACAATGCCATGACAGCGCCAGCTCACACCCCATGCGGCCACGTCTACTGCTTGAGGTGCCTTCTAGCTTGGCTCGAGCGCAACAATACATGCCCTACGTGCAGAAAAACGCTGTTCGAGAGTCGGACCAACGACGAAGAACATGCCATCGACGAAGACGACGATACCGAAGAAGATTCAAATGCCAATGTGGCCGCGAACGACGAAGAACCTGGCGTGCCACCACCCGGAAGCATTGAAAGATTCTGCTATGAGCTTACCGCGGTCCTCAACGAGCTGGAAGCTGACTTGAACAGTACTTCAGCACCACTCATTGTTACTTTCGATGCGTTAAACATGGCTCACGTCGTGGGCGGTTTTCGAATTGAGCAACAGGTACGCGATGCATGGGTTGAAGAGATCAAAAGCTGGGATGTAATGTACACTTTCGTCGACAGAGACAGCAGCAATGTCTGGACATTCGATCATATCAGCTACGATGCTCCTTCTGAATCAGATGTCCCGATCCCTGCTAGCGAGCAGGAGGCCTCACACACTGATTGTCATGTCGCGTGGGCGCAGAGGATATCCAGCTATCTGAGCAGCATTCCCACCCACGAGTTGTCCAAGTGGGTTCGCATCGTCAGAGTGTTTGTGGCCGATAAACCGGAAATGATTGAGCGGGAGGTTGTGTCACGTCCGCATGACTGAGCTTCACTCTCCGACAGGGAGGAGGGGTCAAGGGCAACGAAGGAGTGGAGATCTGAGAAAGTGTCGCGAAGGCTGCGCTGAGAACTGAATGAGCGAATCACACAAAGGTCTACACCGAGCTGATATGGTTGGAACACCAAGTACGACATTACTTTGCATGTTTAGAAGTGCACAAGCCACGGTCAGTGGTAGATACTCCTGGAGGAAATGGGTGAAGATGGTATGAAGCGAGAAGTGATACTGGAAAAGGGGTTCCTAGGCTCACTTTCAAAGTGTGAAGATAGACAGTTTCCTACTACACGACTAGCGCTGCTCAATACCTTCAGAGGCTCCGCAGTTCATCAGATTGGTCACAGACTGGGTTTTGTCTTTGTGGATATTTTGCAGTTGTAGAATGTGATTGTAGAACTATGCTCCCTTCCGAAATGCGCAATTGATCTCTGCCTTCTAGTTTAGTGACTTTGAACCCGTGAACAGAATGTAATGTAGTTTAGACAACTGACTGCGATATCAACCTGGTCACGGCGAGGCCAACCGGCTCAGTGAAGTCGATAATCTAGGAGACCATGAATGTGTGAGGTTACTCATTTGTCTGGCTGAGTGACGCATACGGGCTAGCAAGCATAACTTGATTGTAGCCGGAAGATGAATGACAAGACGACTGTTAAGACCTGACAAGATGGCCTTCTCATCTTGTATTCTTTCTAGAACCCGATGATCTTGAATCGACACACTACTTCGATATATCCTAATATGACTGACGTCGCAGGTCGCACCACACAGGTAAGCAGAGGTTGTTGATTTGTACGAATTGATGTGCTGCGCAGAGTTCGTGATCCTCGATCCCAACGACTGACGAGCCGTAGGCTACGAGTACTTCCATGAGAAGGCTTAGGAATGGCCATCCTATCGAGCCAACCTCTTCACATGATCCAATGCTGTATACCATTTGCACATGCACTATAGGGTCTTCTTCACGATCAGCTTCTGCCTTGTATCGGTGAATGCGAGCAAAGACCCACCTACTCTCGAAAGGTGTTCTTCTACCATAAACGAACCCAGCCGTTTCTTCAACCTCCAACCTTCCCGTTGCAACAACCAGAACCCGATCTCACTACTGCGGCAAAACGTTGGCTTTCAGTCTCGAAGGCACTGCCCCGGGACTGGAACATCGCAAGATACTCAGAACGCAGAAGCTCGCCGGACGCCCGCTATCACCATGGTGTACCCAAGTCGGCGCGACTATATATCGAGCCTTGTCCACGACGACTGCGATATTTGTTATCAGCCCATGACCGAACCAACTCGGTTGCCCTGTCGCCACTACTACTGCCTGGAGTGTATCCGCAGCTGGATAAAAGGAAACAATACTTGCCCATCCTGCCGAGCTAAACTCTTCGAAGAACCCGCAGAGCCAAACGATAGCCAATTAGAGGAGGATACCCCAGCAGTGTTGACCATCGTAAGCGAAGCCAACAACACCACTCGAGTCGAGATCCGCGCCGAACGAGCCCAGCAAGAGACTTACGAGGAGTATTTAAACCGGGTGGATGGAATCAGAAGCACCACTCGTCGAATCTCTCGCACCAACAGACCACAGACCGTGACCATCGAGTCCACTGCAATGTCACTCATCTTGTCGAGTCTCCAGTCCAAGCAGCACGCTCCTCCGGACTGCACCGAGGATCTCGGAGAATGTGATGTGCAGTACACGTTCACGACTACGGAGGGCGACGGCGTTTTGTGGGCGTTTGACCACATCAGCTACATCGTCTATTCGCGATCGAGAACAATGACATCAGCCGAAGCTGAAGAGATGAGAGTGCACGAGGAGAACCGGGAAGAGTGGACGCGATTGGTGTCGAGGTGGCTCCTTAGTGTTGACGCTCAGGAGTTGGACAACTTGGTCGAGTTCTTGAGACGAGCGGACATTGGTCGTCTGCCACATGCGCGCAGGCTTGTGGTATCTGTCCGATATTAGCAGTGGCATCACAGGCATGCGCAACGTCGGCATGGAGTGATGAGCTGCACGTAGACAATATTGGCTGTCGTGTAGCCTTGATCGAACTTCTGCGAGCATAAGAAAGATCATGCGAGACCTTGCTAGGAGCGCACAGCGTCCAGGCGAGGAGCGCACAGCTTTCAGACCAGGAAGCTTTGGATTTTGTGGTCCACAAATCCTGGTCAGCAGAATGGAACCATTTCGAGGTGCCGAAAATCATACATCATTCGCCATAGGTTTATTCGAAGGGCAGTGCACCACTAGGATCTCCCTACCACGATTCGCGTCGAGCTTGGTCCAGGCATTCCAATAGTCAAGGTTTCTGTCTACTCATTCGATTCAGCAGTGCACTGCACCGTCATGGTGCATCCATGGACTCAGTAGATTACCAAAATCCTTCAGCTTGTATATTCTCTGCTTGATCTGCTTCCGTACACCATTCAGTCAGAGTCATATATCGTTGTAGGTCTCCTGTATTCAGGCAAGCGCTTCACATAGCTAGCATATTCTGCCTCTGGTATCCAGATTTGAAAGCACTCGTCGTGCTCTCCTGTTGAGTATCCCAGGCACGGACAAATTCTTGCTGTGTCGCCAAGTTTCACCAGCTGCGAAGTTCGGCACTTGCGACAAACGTGGAGGTTGACCTCCACCTGCGCTGCCAGAACATCGTTGAAATGATCGAGCAATCCCCAGACCTTGTCCCTATCCTGCTCGATCAGCTTGCGATACGCGACTACCTTTAAGAGACTGTGCAGGTGGATCGTCTCAAGATGTTCAGCCACTTCGAGAGCCTCGGGAAGCAGCGTGTTCTGTCGAATGTGCATCATGGTCTCGAAGACCTTTGCCGGATCGGTTTCGCGACTGGCTACCCTCTTGAATTTCTTCATTGCTGCATCGGCAAGATCATGAAGGAGATACTGCCACGATGTCAGCTGCACCCAGCACACATAGTCAAGAACTCCGCACCTTGTGTGCGGAATTGGTTATCTGCAACTGCAATTTCCAATTCTCATCCTGATCGGACTTGTGCTCTGCAGTGTACATGTATTGTAGAACATGCTCCACGGCATCCGGATCATCGTCTCTGAGCTGAATCACTTTCTGCGTACTCTCCTGTGTGTTATTCAGCACCGCAAGAAGCTCTTCGTTTTCGCCACGTACACTGAAGCCGCTGTCTGGGTTGCACAGCTTCTCGAAGTACTCCGACTTGGAGCAGAGGATCAGCTTGTGACAGTGGATCCTCCTGCCGCTGAAGCTGATGATAACATCGGAGTATATGGGCTGGTTGAAGAGAGCCGTTGTTGAAAGAGACATGGTTGCAGCGACTTCGGGGCAGGTCGCGCTCGCCCAAGAGCTCCTTAGATCGAGACGATGGAATCCGAGCTCACTGGTAGCTGCGAAGATCAACACAGCCAGTGTATTGAATGTGCTTGAAGTGAAGTGTCAACCGCGACGCGACTTGGCCGCGGTTTTCCCGCACCTGGAACCATGACACGTCAAATTTTGACAGCTTGCGTCTGCGTTCGACGATTCGCGATGCATCTTCCCACATCTCAATGCCATCTCCCAGACTGTGAGTCGCCTGGACGTCGAACGATGTGAGATCTCATTGCTGAAGATACCGGAGCTAAGAGAGGGATGTTGAGGCATTGAGCGGAGGGGACACCGGGCCGATACCATCAATGCCAAGACATACTCGGCACGTATCGGTACGACATTCGACCTGGATGAAAACATCGGCAAAAGTCAACCAGTGGGCATTGTCCCCTCCTGCAACGGCCCAAGTATGGCCAAGAGCGACACGCTCTCAAAGTGGCTCTGCCATAGGATGTCACGCCCACAGTACGCAGGGACGCCCCATGGGTAACTCCACGACACTACGGGATGTGGAGAGCAGCTGTCGGCATCAAGGTAGGGTTCTTCAACAGCTCGCTCATCATTCACAGCTTTCTTCCAGACTGCCATCTTCAAGACGACTGACAACAGCAATGGGTGATATTGGAGTCGATTCTGAGCGGAGGCCAGACTGGGCCAACCTTTCTGTCCTCCATCGAAACACATTACCGCCACGATCTAACTTTTTTCTGCACAACAATGAGCAGGATGCTCTCTCAAGAGACACAGCGAAGGCGAAAGCAGTCTCGTTGTCTGGAACCTGGAAGTTCCATCTCTCGAACTCGCCTCTCGAAGCTCCGGCTGCATTCGAAGCAGCCAGCTTTGACAGCTCAAAATGGGCCGATATCGCCGTACCGGGCATGTGGCAGCTTCAAGGCTTCGGACGGGGACCGCAATACACGAATGTGCAATATCCATTCTTCGTAGACCCTCCATATCCGCCATATACCGATAACGAGACGGGCTCATATCTCACCACGTTTCAAGTGCCACAAGACATTCAAGACCACCAGCTCCGGCTCCGGTTCGAGGGCGTAGACTCTGGATTCCACGTTTACATCAATGGCAAGGAAGTTGGCTACAGCCAAGGAGCCCGCAACCCATCCGAGTTCGACATCACAGATTTTGTGAAGCTCGGAGAGGACAACAGCCTTGCAGTCCGCGTTTACCAGTTCACAGATGGGTCGTATATCGAAGATCAAGACCAGTGGTGGCTTTCAGGCATCTTCAGAGACGTTTTCCTGCTTGGCTTTCCCAAAGAGGCTCGGATTGAGGATCTGTCGTTACAGACACCACTTGATAAGGAGTATCGCGATGCTACGCTCGAGGTACAAGCGATTGTCACTGGCAGCGGAGATCTCAACTTCAATCTCACAGACGCATCGGGCAAAGCCGTGGCTTACAAGTCTGTGACCAAAGAGGAAAAGGCCACCGGGACAGTTTCTGTTTCCATTCCTGTGCAGGATCCTCGCAAATGGACTGCGGAGACCCCATACCTCTATAATCTGACAGTGTCACTTGCTGGACAGCACGTTGCTCAACGAGTCGGTTTTAGGCAAGTGGAGCACAAGGACGGCTTGATCAAGGTCAACGGAAAAAGAGTGGTGTTCAAGGGCGCGAACAGACACGAGCATCACCCTCTTTCTGGCCGTACTGTCCCATACGAGTTCATGAAGCAAGATCTCTTGTTGATGAAGACACACAACCTCAATGCCATCAGAACATCTCACCAGCCCAGCGATGTTAGGCTGTACGACCTGTGTGATGAGCTTGGTCTGTGGGTCATGGACGAGGCTGATTTGGAGTGTCACGGCTTCGAGACCATCGCAGACGCGGCACTCGCTCCAGCAGAGCAGGCTCTACCATTTTTCGAGCGACAGAGTCTGACCAGAGGTGAGGCTGCCAAATGGACTTCAGATAACCCAGTCTGGCGAGAAGCCTACCTCGATCGCGCCCAGCACCTTGTGCACCGCGACAAGCTACATCCTTCTGTGATCATCTGGAGTCTGGGCAATGAAGCATTCTATGGCCAGAACCACACAGCCATGACTGAATGGATCCACAACTACGACCCAACGCGACTTGTGCACTACGAGCCAGATCTTGAAGCCAAACACGTCGATATGCACTCTCGCATGTACCCAGAAATTTCTGATATCATCAAGTTTGCCGAGGATAAGAAAAGCGACAAGCCGCTGGTTTTGTGCGAGTACATCCACGCAATGGGTACTGGACCTGGCAACATCAAGGAGTATATCGATGCTTTCTACAAGTATCCTTCTCTTCAAGGTGGCTGGGTCTGGGAATGGGCCAACCATGGTCTTCTGACCAAGACCAAAGATGGCAAGGAGTTCTATGGGTATGGAGGTGACTTTGGCGATTTTCCAAACGACTACAACTTTGTCATGGATGGCGTGCTCAACTCAGACCATACACCACGCAGTGCTCTGGTTGAGTACAAGAAAGCTGTGGAGCCGGTGCAAATCGTTTCGGCTTCGTTCACTGAGGTGGAGATCATTAATCGCCTCGACTTCACTACTCTGGATCAATTTGATGTGACCTGGTCGACTGTTGATGAAACCGGCAAAGAGCAACAGACTGGAACGCTTGAGCTGCCAAAAGGCGTGCAGCCTTACACAACTTGCAAGCTTGCACTGCCTGCCAAGGCTACGGACGCCTCGCGGGAGTCGTTCATCAACCTGAGTTTCAAGCTCAAAGAATCTGCAACTTGGGCTGAGAAGGGTCACGAGGTAGCATTGCTGCAGGTGCCACTATCTGGGCCAAGTCCTATCAAAGTAGGTTCAGCGGGCAATGCAGCGCTGAAAGCAGAGGGAACTGCCACCTCGCTCTCTGTCACAGCTCAAGATGCCCAGTGGAGCATCGACTTAGTTTGTGGCCAATTGCAATCGTGGAAGAAGAACGGAGAAGAGGTCATCTCCCAGCCTTTGGAGCCAACGTTTTATCGCGCGGTCACAGACAACGACGCACCTCGTGATGGTAGAGATTGGAAAGATCGGCTACTTCATCTCGCACAAGTGCACACCCGCGAAGCAAAGTGGAGCCAGGCCGAAGACGGCAGCATCGTTGTCGATGTGGCGCAGAAGTTCGCCCCTCCAGTCCTATCATGGAGCATCGACTTGCAAACCCAGTACACCTTCTCGCCCTCTGGAACTGTCAAGCTGAACGTAAAAGGCAACCCGACAGGCCAGAATTTGCCCAAAACCCTACCACGCATCGGTGTCACATTCGGCCTACCACAAGCCTTCGACGATGTCCAATGGTTCGGCCGCGGCCCTGGTGAGAGCTACAAAGACATGAAACTCTCTCAACCTGTAGGCACCTATTCCTCAAACGTCGCAGACCTTTGGGCCAAACCAGATTTCCCCCAAGAAAGCTCCAGCCGCACAGATACCCGCTGGGTGAAACTTTCCACACTAAAGACCAGTTTGACGGCGGAGTTCGTGAAGTCAAAAGATGGCGATGAGAGACATCTGTTCGACTTCCAGGCTTCGCATTACGATGTGAAAGATATTGATGAGGCGCAGCATCCTTACGAGCTGGAGAGCAAGAAGAAGGATTTCGTCATTTTGAGACTAGATGCCGATCATCATGGTTTGGGTACCGGATCTTGTGGTCCGAGGACGCTGGAGCAGTATGCTTTGAAGACTGGGCCATTTGAATTTACGGTGATCCTGAGCTGAAGCTGCTCAAAGTGGTTGCTTCGTGAATAGATTAGACAGCATCATATGAAAAGCCCATTGTATGTCCTCAGCCTCGGCACAGGAGTCCAGCGTCGAGCCGATCGGTAATCGGAATCCGCGCCTTGCGCGGTCGCGTCTATTCATGTCTACGATCCCATGTCTAGTGCTCCATGTCAAAGGCACGAATCGATAAACTAAGCAGAAAAGGGTATGAAAGGTTCGCGTCACTTTCGCGTCTGAACAGGGTGCGACAACCGAGCCAATGGCACGACCATCGTGAAATGACCAACGACCTCCTTTCTACGCCATGCAGCGTTCAGGCACCAGAGTACCAGATAATCGGTACCTTTGGAAGCAAAACATCATTGGGAATATGGGACTCTGCGACTCCGCAACAACCAAGATCCCGAGTTCATCCTTCTCCGCGAAAAAGCATTGACACCACCAAAACACATACACAATGGACGTCATTCGACCTGCAGGCAAGTCCAACGCCTTTCACGAGCACTTCGAACAAGAATTACACGTCCATGCCAACGACAGACGGAACAGCTGACCTGCTACCCCAGGCCTCAATGAGAAACGCTGCATTGTCCGCGAATACCTCTCCCTCTACAACAACATTATCACAATAGGAACCTACACTGGCCCTTCTCAAATAACCCCAGCCACAGCGATCAAAGCCCTCGAACGCTGTATCGTCCAGCATCCAGTCCTCAGTACCACAATCCGCTATCAGCCGACCGAAAAATTCGAACTCGTGCGTCCAGCCAAAGTCGACATTTCCCAACATCTTCAAATCGTAGACGACATCGGCGAAGGCAATGCCTTCCTGCAACACATCCTCGACCGTCTGCATAATGACCCTATAGTCGAAGATGACTCGATTCCGCAATGGAAAGCTGTGGTAGTGCGGCTGGAAACCGGCTTTCACCTGGTGTTCTCATGTTCGCATGGTCTTGCAGATGGGAGATCAGGCCAAGCATTTCATGCGACGTTTTTGGAGACGTTGCAGAATTTATCTTCTTATGAAGATGATCTGGATGAGAATTCGATTCTGCCGACTACGAAACAATGGAATCCTTTGCCTCCGATGGAGAAAGTGGGGAATTTAACGATTTCGTGGAAGTTTTTGTTGGGTCCGCTGGCGAATGAGTATTTTTCAAAGGCTGTGACGAGATTCTTAGGGTTGGCGGAGGAGAAATTGGAAGATTTGTGGCTGGGAGCGAAGGAGAAACCTGCTTTGCCTGAGGAAGGAGAATTGTTAGCAACGGGAGTGAAAGTCGTTTCGGTGCCGGCGAAGGTACTTGAACTCATGCTTGCGCGAGCGAGGATGCATGACGCGAAGCTGACGGGACTGGTGAGCTTTCTGTTTGCGAGAGCACTGGCTCGCTCGCTGCAGAGGAGGGGACAGAACTACTCGTCCTTCCTCGCTGCTCTGCCGATCGATATGCGAAGAGCGCTCGGGAAAGGGCAAGGGCAAATCGCCAACTACGTCTCGAACACCATGGAAATTGTTAACATCCCCTCCACGAGGATAACAGATCAAGACCTTAGTGACTTCGAATGGTTGCAAGTGCAAAACACTACTGCTCGGCTCCTTGCTGCTTCTGGTACGCTGGCAGACCAGCCTGTCGGCTTGCTGAAGTACCTGATCAACTTCCGGGAATACACTCTCAAGAAAGCGAAAGCTCCTGCAACCGAGTCTTTTGAAGTGAGCAACGCTGGCGTATTTGATGGCACCGGCTCGACCGCGGACGCCTCGTTACAGTGGCGCGTGGAACAGATGCTCTTCTCACAGTCTGCAAATGCCGGTGGTCCACCACTCAACTGCAATCTTGCAAGTGCGAAAGGAGGCGACCTGACGATCACTGCCACTTGGTGGAGGGAGATGTTAGGAGTCAGAGACGAGGATGTCTTCGTTCAAGAGGTTTGCGACGCTTTAGTCGCTGACATGAATCATCTGGGGTCTTGTTGAGCTCCTGGATATCTTCTTACCTCATTTCAAAGGCTCACTGACCAAGTGGGCGCAGTCGTAAGCAACGATCCGGAGCATCGGCAACAGAAAATCTGGCAAGCTGAAGAACTTGACCTCAAAGCGACCGCTCTCGATGTCAGTCACCGGTTTAGACCAAGCCTTTTACTAATAAGGCATCGACCAGCTGCGCACTAGCTGACACTCCTCACGTCCGACAATGTGCGAACAAGGCACATCTACTATGGAAATCGCTCAGGAATCAATGGTTCGCCACATTCTCAGCTCAAACGGATCCTTCGCTGCGTGATCCACTACATCTTGGCAGAAGCATTCGCCACTTTGACTCGGCCCACCACCTTCATCTTCGCACGACCATTGCTGAGACAAACTTTTCCGCCCTTCACCTGAGTGACGAAGCGGATGCTCTGGAAGCCCTCGGAGTCCTCATCGCCAAGCACCCATATCTTGGTCACCAGCGTGTCTCTGACAACGTGTGTCAGTACAAAATGCGCATGATAAACCCACTCATTACCTCAAGTGGTAGAAATGGAATCGAAGACCTACCCAGCCTTGACCGGACTCGCGAATCTTGCCGCAAACTCCTTTAAATTCCTGGGGTCACTGCCACCCAACACCTTCAACAGAACAAGAGCGGCAAAGCTGTAAAGTCCATGCATGATAGCTCCGCCGAATCCCATAGCCGTACCAGGTTCTGGCGTTGCATGAAGCGGATTGTAATCTCCGTTCAATCGATAGAGATGAGCTTGCTCTGGTGCAACGATGGACTCGTACGACGCTGTCTCGGATTTCCCTTCTGGAGGAGGATAACTCTGGCTCTTGGGACCCGATGGGCCACCCCATCCACCTTGGCCAATGAAGAATGCCGATCCGCGGACGCGTGTGTAGACTTCTCCCGTTTCGGCGTCGACGAGATCATCTTGCGACTCCAAAACCGAGCCGGTCTTGCCTTTGTCATACACAGCGAGTGTTTTGGATCGGATTTGGAATTTCTTGCCATCTGAAGTCTTAGGCAGAGGCTTGAAGAAAGTCATATGGCGCTCTCCGTCTATCACACGTTTGAAATCGAGGTCAGGCACGCCGGGAATCTTGGGACGACCGCTGTTCTGAGCGGCGTAGAAATCGACTACATCGTGGGCTGTTCCTTTGAATGGCAGCACGATGGGAAATGTTGGGAAGGCAGTGAAGTTGGGATGCAGTTCCTCGTGGACTGTAAGCGTCGCGCAAGTGAGGGCTTTGATCGGACACACTCACGTAAATCAAGTGCAGCTCATCAACTGTGGCGCCAATACTGTGCGCAAACAACAGAAGATCCCGCGTCGTCCACGAGACGTCCTTGGGCTTCGACTCGTGTCCTGCTCCTGCGCCGCTCATGATGTTCAACACCTCGAGTTTTCAGAGCTTCGATAGCTGATAAATCTGAAGCAGTATGCTTTCTGGATGTTTGGAGAGAAGCTAAGGAGCAGAATTGTAGTCGGGAGTAAGATTTGAGGCAACACTTCTCATGCCGAGGCTGATGAGCGATGCTTCCATCTCATCCGTTGTAAGCTGATCCTCTTGCGCACGAAGGTTGAGGTTGCACGTACTTCTATCACTAATCATCCTCCAATATCCGAATTGGCTTTCCCCGCAAAATCTTTGTCAGCTCAGAGCCAAATGGTATGGAGAAGACTCAGCATTGCGGACTTTCGAACACGGGAGGCACTGTTCGCGTATATTTGTCAACGAGACTTACCAGCAAAAAGCTCACACTGGCTTCAGCACCCAACACGAGCGTAGCGAAAGCGTCACCGGCTTTGAGAATGCCGGACAGAGCATGTGGTCGGCGTCGTCAGAGCATCGGCCCTTCCCAGCGACACAGGAATTTGTTCTGGCCAAGCGGTCAAAGAATTACTACGTGAGACAGGCGATCACTCTCGCCCTCCAGCGACAGGACAGCTGATTGCCAATACGAATGTCAACAGAGCGAATGCCAAGAAACCGGATTCACTCACCTACAACACAGTGGAACGTCAAGCATCTCCCGGCTCGAGAAATCTT
The DNA here is from genome assembly GCA_013365195.1 of Cercospora citrullina. Lineage (NCBI taxonomy): Eukaryota > Fungi > Ascomycota > Dothideomycetes > Mycosphaerellales > Mycosphaerellaceae > Cercospora > Cercospora citrullina. The sequence goes on along the minus strand of JAASFF010001716.1, from coordinate 204,441 downwards.
GTATGCCACGGTCAGTTTACGACACGAAGCTAAGTATCCCAGGTGAAGGAAGCACTTCGCATCGGTGTGAAAACCGTTCTACAGCCATGAGCGATCACGTGCTGTTGTGAAAAGTCTTGGCTCCTGCTCTCAAGCCATTCGTGGATTAAGCGCCTGCTGTGCCTCGCTGCTACATCAATTCCACGTCCTTGGTCGCCAACGTTTTCCGACAACTCTCTTCTTACCACAAATGATCCGCCACTCTCAGACGCGCCGCTCCCGGACAGTCTTACAATTTTTCTGTGCAACAATTACTCACGATGGACCTGGAGGCCAATGGCCGCCGCTTCCATCTGCCTGCTGAGTTGATTGACCTCATCATTCACGAGCTGCGTGGAGACTTGTCGGATATTCGAAATGTACGCCTCGCGTGCCGCAACTTCGCGCGCAGCGCTACTCCGTACATCCACGACATCTTTGAGTCGCCTTCGCCGTTGTTGTCCGCTCCCGGCAATGAATCTGGACAGAAAGCATCTGATACATGGCCTTTGGCTGATCCACCAGGGCACACGAGCGTGAAAGTATTGACGAGCTTGACTTGTTGCCCACTCAGGCAACTCGATGATTCCGAGATGCTCAGGCTTCGAGGCTTGATTTGGGCGCCTCACGAATTTGTTGAGACTGATAGACGCAGTGCGACCGATGGTCGGCTCGCAACGTTCTGGGGCGTGACGGAAGAAGTGCCTCCGAAGCTATGGCTCATTCACCGTAAGTCTCAAAGTCGCGCCGATGCCTGATATCGCTGAGTGTTGGTGCAGAGTGGCCGAGCAAGGAAGTCTACAACGGCTATTGCCAAGGCAGATACGCCGTTGATTTGGCACGGTACCTGGAAGAAGTTGCGCCCGGATGCCTCCTACGATCCTCAACAGAGTTTTGCACCCTTCCCATTCCGCGGAGAAGACAAGATGCATTCGCCAGTGGGTACAGCGAGCTACGCACGCTATACTTCTCATCCGATATGTCATACGAGCAGCGAAGAGCTTTTGAAAAGGACATGCATATTGATCCACAGATGCGTGAGCGCAACGCACCTCTGCCGTTTCGAACCAATTCGTTCTACATTTATTGGATACAAGGCCTGCGGTCATACAAACGAAACTCGGCCGTTGCCGCAAGGTTGATCATCTCTTGGGAAAGTGCTGAGGAACCAGAGGCTTTGTTGCAAGCCGTGAAGGATGGAGAAACGTGGCAACTCGGTCTCGGCGCGGTTCTGGAGGAAGAAAGTCTGGAACCCTTTGGAATTCTTGGAATAGAATCAGAGCGTGGCATTTTCGCCTCAGGTCCATTCGCGTAGCGGATGGGTGAGAGTGCACTGAAGCCTCGACATTCTTGCTCTGGCGCGGATAGTGTGAATATTCTCACGCTTGAAATTTTGAGAATATGCCTGCTCCCTGCGCCGTCATTGCGGGTAATGCAGTTGCCACGTGCCTCGGAACCTTGCCGGGGATGGTGACGGTCACTCGCTCGGGAGGCTCATTTTTCTCGCGGGCGGCGCCCGTTGACCAGTCTTGGTGTCCTAGGCCTTCCATTGTCAAATAAAGAGCCAGCCCAAACCAGGTGTAGCTCTCAGGGTTCTTGACGCTGACCTCATTCTCAAGTGCCTCGACAGGTGTGGCAGCATCCCACAGACTGAGATACATGCAGTCTATGCCCCCATCGGTGTTCGTGGCTCGTTCCACCCAGCCCTTCTTTTCTTGAGGCCAGCTGTGGCAATATGAGCATATCATCGACATCCTTGCCAAACTGTGTTCTCATACCTGGGACTCGGCTTCTGGACCGTAACACCGCCCTCTTTGCGCGGTACTTTCTTGGCGACCCGTCTCCTCGCGTCTGGAGCTTGTTCAAGCATGACTTTCCCGATCACTATGGACTGAATCAGCGTATCCCGCATCTATTCAACATTGAAGTGCGTACTCTTGTCTGGAAATGCAATGTGAAACATCTCGTGGTACCAAGTCAAAGACTTCGTTGACATGGCGTCCAGCTGAGTGCCGACCTTCTGTTCGGCGAGGTCGACCTTGTTCAGTACAGCCTTTCTTTCAAACAGAGCTGGACACAGAACGACTATAGAGCCGCCCCACGAGTATGCTGGCTTGGGACGCTTCCCTTGATATTCCACACTATCATGGACAGTCCAGCCTAAGTAATTCTCTTGGGCACAGTATGTGGGACCACCCCCTTGAGGATCATTTGGAAATAGTGTCTTGTATGCCGACTTCTGCAATTCGATATACCCCCCAAGTCCAGGTTGCGGCGAAACATAGAATGGCCAGGACTGCACAGAAGTCAGCTTCGCATTCAGTCCGAAAGCTTCGACAAAATTATACTTCGTTCGGATCTGTTCGAGAATGTAAGCTCGGGAACCGAGGCCATGTGCGGCGGCGACTTACCAATCAGTTTTGGCTTCTGTCCTTTTTTTGGAGCAGGGGACAAGTATTCCTGAACCGTGATCTGTTGGCCGTTACGCAGCACTGGCTTTCCGTCTCCACCGAGTGCCGGCTTGTGAGTCATGGCATGATATTCCATGAACGTACTATCACAATACATGTAGTTTCGCAGGTCGAGCTGGGGCGGCTGATTGATCTCTTCGTCCACGTCTCCAAACCATGCTAAGCCGCAACATGAGCTCCAGTCATCAGAGAAACATTTGGGGTATACAGACTTTTGATCTGGTCGATTTTGGCTAGATCGAGGTCTTTCCGACCATCATCGTCGCCATTGTCATTCAGATTGACAGCGAAGAAGGCTCGGAGAAGTTTTTGGACCTCATCACTGAAGGACTTTGGTTCCAGTTTCAGCTCCTCAACTGCCTTTGAGCTGAACTGCTGCATTTCCTCGAACATATCATCAAGCAAGCCATTGCCTTCTACTCTTCGGTACTTGTCGCAAGTTCCCTTTACATTGCCTGTAGCGACGCGGAAAGTTTCGTCGAGCGATGGTGCTGCCTGTACATCTCGTGCAAGAAAAGAAGCAATCGCGAGGGAAAAGAGTAGTTGTCGCGTCTGTATCATTCTCTCGAAATTGGTGAGTATGTCTAAAGCTGCGACTTTGGGTACTCTGTTCCTCTTATACATTTCAGTGTTGCAACTCATCTCAGGATCTCACGAATCTATTCTGGTCAACCACAGCAATAATGGCACTTCACCAGGCGCAGAAACTAGTGCCGCTGTTCCACCGAACTGTACCAACACTAAGAGAGCGGAGCATACTATTCTAGGGACGAGGCGCGGGTTTCTTGCTACTATATCCAATATGGACCGCATTACCATTCGCTTGCGACTTTCGAAGCGCCATCTTTGAGACCTGCGCCGCACGTCTGCAGACATATGGCCGGCCTTGGCAAGCACTTAAGCCAGACCAACAACCCCATGCTCCAGATATCCTTTGCTGGTCTGCGTAGTGCAGTGGAGACCAACAACATCAAAGTTGATGGATTGAAAGCTGTTGCTGTTGATTGGCATGCATGCAACCATTCTTTGCTTGCGCCGCCATCAAGAAGCGCTTCTCATCCACGCGCTGCCAGGGTCTCCACATCTGCGGCTATGCCACCCTAACAGGCAACAAGTTGTTTGGCATTTTCTCGGCACAGCGCTGTAGATATAATGTTTGTGAGGTCTACTGCGATGCAACAACGGACGCGATTGTCTTTTTTTCGCCACAACACCAATCATGGCATTATTTGTACTTGTTGTTACAACGATCGCAAGTTGTGCCAACGCTTTTGACCTAGCCCCATTACCCTCCAACACGGACACTTCATCGAATAAATTTACCCTATCGCTGCCCGAGCCACCGCTCAAAGCAGTAATTCCTACTTGCTTTATGACCACTGTTCCTTTGACGACAAGATGCAACATTGGAGTTCGCACTCTGCGAAAGCGAGAGAACAGTCTGCCGCCTCAGAAAACAGTGGCTCCAAGCTTGGTACCTCTGAAGGCCATAGTACCGCAATGCTCCACCATCTTCACATCTTCCACCACCTGCCTGGCTGGTGTGCACCCTCAACCAACAATCGATCAAATACCAATCACAATTACCCGAACCACCAAGACCGACCAAACTGCAGAGCCTATCGTTACAACAATGAGCACTGGGGCGCATATCAGTGTCAGCATTCCTCCAGCCACAGCGACTTCGGCGAATTACGAATTCTTCTTCACGACTCCGCTACGGGACCAAATCGTGGATACGGCAAACAAGTTCTGCACGAAGTCTCGAAGGCAAATATCAAAAAGAGCCACTTTAGCTTGTGCACTACCCGAAAGCGCAACCACAGAGTTCGAAACAGAGCTGCGGACTTTGATCGATGAGACACGATTCGCCCTTCCATCGACCGATGCACTGGGTCTACTACCAGAATACCTTCGCTCCGAGCAAGCTTTTAACACCATGATGGGTAGTGCTGCTGTGTTATCGATTCTTGGCCTATTCAAAGCCGGAGTGACCCTACAAGGCAGCTTACAGGTACTACCAGCTCCGATGCATTCCATCATCCATGGAGATAATCCTACCGCACCTGCAACACCCTCAACAACATCCACCTTCCAGCCTCCCATCATCGCAACACCAGGGCCACCAAATTCCATTGCCCCAGCACTGGAGTCTGAGGACGTGGCGTTTCTCACTGAATACCTACAGAGGGTAATCAATCTTCCCGTGCTCGTTACCATCAAAGGCTCCGCGCCTACGATCACCAAAGCCTCCGTCACCGCGACTTTAACTCAAGCCCCGCCCGTGTTGGCATCGCCAACATGCCACAATGGAGGCACTGCATTCCGTCTCGAGGATGTCGAGGAGAAGATCAGCTCTTTCTGCAACACAGCTTCGAAGCAGTCTTGGACAGCAACCCAGCTTCCCGCTGGAGCCACGGTGTCAGCGTATCCGAATTTATTCTCAGGTATGTCCCAAGTACATGTCGAAGGCCAGCGGAAACTGACAATCATTCTGTCAGGCGGCCAGGGACAATACAGTTTCGATGTTCCCGCGAGTGAGAAAGAGAAGAGCCTCTATCTCGAAGCCAAATTCCGTGTTGATGCTTGTTATCCTGGAGCAGCGCAGTCTGTTGACTTCAGAAAGGATAAGTCGAAGTGGTGTACTGATCACTTGTTGAAAGTCCTAAACGATTGTAAGTCTTCAATTGCATCAACGATTTTGTGCCACCTTGTGCAGAGGCGTAGCGAGGCTGACTTGATGCACACCTACAGGCCAAACCGTCAAACCAGATTCGAATACTGAGTTCTGGAAGACGGGAGGCACGAGGAGTGAAGACTGTATGCAATGGACGATTGGCCAAAGTCAGGAGTGAAGGAAGGTTGAAAGCATCGCTCAACCAAACTTTTTTGGCCCCCATCCAGCATTGATCTGGAGGACGCCGTGCTACCAACTCCGGCCTCAGAGATCAGCAATAGACCAAAGCTCGTCAACAATGCCGCTTTGACGAGATTTTGGCAAAATTTCCAGGCGCCTTGCTCTGGACGCAAGAGTCTGCAACAAAGCCGCAGATGCCGACACAGGGCGACAGGGTCACCATCGCGAATGAAGAGCTACAGCTGTGTGCGAGGGCTACAATCTGGAAGCAATTGTTTGCGAGCTAAGCTCATTTCGAACATGACATCTCCCGCAGATGACTGTGGATGCTGTCCATGCCCGGCCCGGTCATCGAAGTTTATCATGGGCTTGATATTCCCAGCTCACAGCCGAAGCGGCTGATTCAACTCAATCTGCACTCCGACCGAAAGTTGAGGGACTTGCTTATAATTGCTTCCTCTCAGCTCCCTCCTCGTCCCCTGCAGAGTTTCAATATACGACGGATTCGGATTGCGCTTCATTGTTTCCAGAAACGCCCAAGTCATGGCGCCGCAATTTCGCCCGGCGATGTATGCGTCCTGCATGTCTTATTCAGCAAGATGCTCGATGGAGACATAAGAAAATAGAAAACTTACTGCACTCGTCTCCTCATCTCGGCAACCCGAATACATCGTCACGAACTTATTCTCCCGACTCCAATCTCGTCCCGTGGTATCAGCTTCCAGCCCGGGTGATCCATGATGATGTGAATGTTTGAAGCCTTGAAAGAAGCTGTTCGCATCTCCGAGCATGTGCTTCGCTGCTGCGACGCTGTTGAGCCCATAATCTCCGTTCAACAAAGCGTTCGCTTCCATCACTAAATTCACCCCGGCTTTGATGTTGTTCATAACTGAGATGTTGCCTTCGTCATCGGTACGATAGACGTATGGCAGCTCGACTGCGGAGCCAGAGTGGCAGCAATCGAGTATGATGAATAATGTGCTGTTCGGAGGTAACGCTGAAACGAGGATTTGATGGAGAAGAGTACTGTTGATTTGACCTGCACGCTCGAAGTCCACAGGACAAATTGTGTCGTCGTAGCCAGTCGTTCGGTTGTCATCGGGTTCTTGTCCGCCGTGTCCGGAGTAGTGCAGGAAGTTTGTTGTGCCTGGCGTGGAGACAAGCCAGTTCAGTGCGCGGAGCATGTTGGCATGAGAAGGGTACGCGGGTCCGGAGTGGTCGTCGCGGAGGACTACCTGGTTTTCTTTCCGGTAGCCACGATATGAGAGGAACTCAGCCATGTTTTCGATGTCGCTGTGACAGCCTCGAAGTTCATGTTTGCTGCCGGTGTAATTTATCCCGATGAGGAGGGATTTCTTCAAGGGTTCTCGATCCATGGTGGCAGTTTCGAGTTACTCGAGGTCAATGTCTGCGGTCTTGGCGAGGTTGCGGTCAGCAGAGAATGTTCATTCGGTCAAGGTGTGATTGGAATCCAGGACGCGTCACAGCTGTGGTCGATGGCTGAGGCTAGATCTCAGACTCGAAATAGGCTTTCGCAAGAACTATTGAGCCGGGGGTCTCTGAGCTTGATAAGGCTAAGCTTATTTCCAAGCAAAGATGCAACCTGGGACAATGTCTTTAACCAATGTAACGTCAATGAATCGTGGCTTCTAAAGCTCATGCCATTGAGCATTGTGAAAAAGCGAAGAGGCTCAACTGGCAACAAGAGCTTTTGCTGGGCATGGTTTGCCGCACAGCTACAATTTCACTGTCTTTACCTCTTAAAGATCAACATACTGTTTGCTCGCCGATCACAGAAAGCTGCTTCGCTTCCGAGCCCAACGAAGAAATACTAGAGTATTGCATTGAGCCAGTGAGAACGTGGTTTTCCCGTCCCGCCGATCGCTAATACCCACATTAATAGTATGGGAGAATCATCGTGATGTATCCTCAGGAATAAAGCCACAGCCAGATGACAAATGCCAGCGGAGCTGAATAAGAAGGAAAGCAACTTCGTTCATCTTGCATCCTTGGTAGACGTCGCGCCTCATGGGGAGGGAGGCGAACGCATATGCTTAATTGGATGCTGTTCAAGGAGACACAGTATTGTCAAGGACCAAGAAAGTTATGGAGAGACCTGTGAGAAGTAAAATCGCTCGCTCGTTGATATCGTGTCAGCCGTGCTGTGTACCAGTCATGTCTGAAAGGCAATACCCCGCCATTGCGCCCGAACGCCTCGCTAAACCCATGTCAAGTATCCGGTGCCTACCCTGAGGAGCCAATGCTGATGTGCTGATCACCTGAACCACTTCAAGACAAAGTAGACGAAGATGATGAAGATGACCACTCCTCCCCAGAAGATCCATTTGTCTTGCTTGGCTCGCCTGCTCACCATGCGGATCGTATCGCCGCTGATACCAAGCGTCGTCCCAATGTCATACAACTTCCTCTGAGTACCCTTCAACATTTCTCTTTGATCTCCCAAATCGCCCAGAACTGCCCTTCCACGTTCCAGATATTCGTCGAGTGTCGCATTTGCTGTGCCGAAGAAGTTGTTCTCTCGTAAGGCATGCTCTTCTCGCCCCTGATTCGCTCCCAACCCGTAGGGACTTTGATAGGAACTGTAACTGTTGCCTTGCTGTCCAGGTACAAAGTTCGGGTTGTTCGTTCGAAACAAGGGATTGACGTTCTCCCCTCTCCCGCTCATCGCACTCGCGGCGACATTCTTGTCTGAGTAGGGGTTCTCTGGCGTCTCGCTTCCTCCACCAGTATATCCTCTCCGGCCAAAGAGCTCAGATCTCTGCTCAACATGCTGTTGCTGTTCGCGCTCGGCTTTGAGTTCCGCAAATCGGGCTTTCAATTCGAGAAGATCGGAGCGGAAGTTTGCGATTCGTTCACGGCCCTTCTCGGCCTTCTCCGGAATGAGCTCGCTATCGAGGGATTTCTGGTAGTCGTCCAATGTCCGCGTGAAGCTGGTGAGGAGTGTTGTGATCTGGCCTTGGAGCGCAGCTGAGTTGGGTGCCGAGTTGGAGGCGAGAGTGTCTAGGTTGGAACGAAGAGACTTGGACTGGCGAAGGGCATTGTTGTAGAGGGCCGACATGGTGAAGAGGCGAGGTGGTGTTGTGGTTACATGGTGTAGTTGTTGGGGTTGTTTGGTGCGGCATAAATTTTGGCAAGAAGACGTGGCAGGATCGGCGCGGTGTCACGTGAAATCTTCCACTCCACTTCACACGTGGCTCTCCTCCGACTTGACCACAGTCGTGTATGCTGAATCCCGCTCCGCTGAATGCCAATTGCTGGTGTGTATGCAAGGCTCTTCTCTCCACTGCGATCACTCGCTTCGAGCGCTGCCTGCTCATTTGTCACCGTGGCAATCTAAGACTACCAGAAATTGCCCCGCCGATCTAAAGCCAGTTCCAAACGCCGCCTTTGCTTGCTCATGAGACAGCGGTAAGATCAGATGAATATGGCACTGCTCTATCGATCAGTCTAGTGTCCAGCTGGGCGTTGATCGAATGACAAGCAGATCTCTGCAGGGTCAGACTCCTTAGATCTTGGAACGAACCTCTAGACAGACTATGCTGCTGTGATTGGACTCGGCATGATACAATCGCGGCATAGAAGGAAGAAGGCACTGTCTCCAAGCCGCAGATCGGACAGCTATCGAGCTCCATCGAGCTGAGACCGGCTGCCACAAGCCTGATTTCGATCTGCTCGAACAAGTAATGTTCCCATTCTCTAGTGCACCACTGACCAGAACGCGGATCAGAAGACATGGACGCCTTGTCTCTCAACCGTGTGTCTGCAAGCGGTGCTTCCACTTCATGTGGTAGGACTCGTGCTATAAGAACGATGCGATTCCAATGCCATTATTCGTTACTAAAACATTGCACAGTCACAAGCATCCAGCCTACGACATGCATCAGCCTTATACTTCGAACAATCAGTATTCAGAATGCGTCTCTTCGCTCTCCTGGCTCTTCTGTCGGCACTTGCCATGGCACAAAATAAAGCTCATGCGCCAAAGAACACGCCAGCAGGCGAGGACACGGTTGCAACCGAGGGAGAGGGCTCATTTAACGACCAAGAGGATGCAAGAGGAGGTGGACGGGTAAAAGGAAAAGCCAAGGAGTACTGCCATCTCGTAGAAGTTTGCACCGCTGATAAGTCCGCCGACGTGTTGTATCAGGCAAGCATCTACATCTTTCCACCCTGGCTCCGCACTGAATAAGATGCTGACCGTACACCAGCAATGCATCGACGCACACCATTGCAACGCGAAAGCCACGCTACCCGAAGTCAAAGGAGACAAATCATGCGACACGAAACATGGCGAGATATGCAAGATTGGCAAATGTGCAAGTGCATTTGCGCGGAATGTTCGAAGGGTCGAAACTAATTAGCACACAGGAACCGTACAATGATAACGGAAAGAAAGCTATCAGATGCTACAATCGATGCTGCAAGAAGCTAAGCTGAAGAACACCTTGCTCTTTGAAAGATGCAACACCTTATGGGCAAATATACGTGTAAGCTACTCTCATTTTACATTGAGCCACAGCGCCATTTGCGGAATAGAGAGGCATTCGCGCGAACAGTCACTTCAAGAGCGCCAGGATTATGGTCGCTGTTCGCACTCAGGCAAAAATATTCTTTTTTTCTAAGTATCGAAGTTTGATGTCGAGAGAGTTCTGAGGCCACCACGTCCTCATGCCCATCCTCTCCTTGCGATAAATACTACTACATACTCTCACCTTTTTTCTTTGGATAGACAGTTGTTTCACATATCATAGCTCTACTGAATCTCGCATAGATCACTCCAACAAATCACAACCTCGACGTCGATACCCAAGCCAAATACAATGTCTGGCACGCCCGTGCCTACTTCGGAGTCTACGGCCTCAAAGGTCTTCGCAACACCAGAAGTCCTCGGATTGATCCTGGGACACCTCGATCCTGTTGAATTTGCTCACGTACAGCTAGCTCACCCTCGCTGTCTGGATGTAGCCAAGAACTTTCCGCATCTCCGTCGCCAATTCTTCCTTGAACAGGATCCCGGGGCGACCGATGGCGGCTTTCAGCTGAACCCAATTTTCGAGATGGTGTTCCGACTCTTTGGATGGAGTATGGGTCCGACCGAGCTCATTCGTCAGTACACAGAAGAAGCAATCTTGCGTTACCGCCCTAGTCGTCTTCATCTCTGCCCGGACTGGAAAAACGAATTGCATTGCTCTATCAGGCAGTCGCATGAGCGGACATTACCAAGCGAAGATGAATGGAGGTTCGTCCTCAGTCTACGCCCACTGTTACAGCGAACATTATTTGCCAAGGCGGACCATCCCGTTTCGGTCTTTCCAATATGCGACCGCGATCGTGATTTCGTATCTTACGGCCACGTGGAAATTCCTTCAGGAGCAAACTCTGTTTGGGACGTGTTGAAGCTGGTGCTTGAGCGGGAATTGATGGACAGAGTAAAACATAAAGCCGCGATTTCCTTTCGTGAGAATCATGACCGGCATTTGAAGCATGCATTGCATGATGCTCGAGGTGGACTCGGAGATCTTGCGGCTGCTGTGTATCGCGTTGGGGAGTAGATGGGACCCGTAAACCTGAAGAAACCGTAGAAAGCAGTGCGTACGAGAGAAATCCTTGGCCGGAGACCGGATATCAGACCACGAACACAATACGAGATGAGAAAGAAGCCGATCACCAATCACCTCTAACACCGTCCACTTGGTCAGCAGGGACAGTCTCGTACTTCATCGACGAAGCAAAGTTTTGGCAGGGTCTCAAGTTGTTCCAGCTCGCAGAAACCCAAGTCGTGCAACCTAAGGCACGTCGCTTTCTCCATCTGCGGACCCTCTCACATCTCAGGAATACTCCCGCAGCAGGGAGCCATGGAGGAAACAGTGGTTTTGGAAGCTGCAGCAGGAGTCCCACATACGTCACATCTTCAAAGATGGAAGTGCTTTCCACCTCTCAAAATGCTCCTCCTACACACTCTGCGACGATCAACAGGTCAATCACAAACTCCTGATCTCCACGACGAGATACCATGATCACCACAACGCCGACTGAGTGGTGCAACGATACAAATCGAGACAAATCGAACCACTCCATTATGACTACGCTACAATACGATGTCATCTCGACAGCTTCGCTCGAGGAAAAGGAGACTCTTCGAAAGGAGGGAGAGGGCTATCTGCTCGAATTAAGGATCCGACTGAAGAAAGAAAGGCGGAGATAGCCGAGTCAGAGATAATAGAAAAGAACTCGATTCTAAACTCCTAGAATTCGCTGCACACTATGACGCCAAGTGGGAACCCGACTGGTTTGGCCGCGCCAAAGAGCAACTCCTCCACACGGTGAGCTCGATACTTTCCGTCATAAAGTCAACAGACGCGGCTGCCACAGCGCCAGACCGGATCGAGCAAGAAGTCGTCGGGTTCCTGGAGGCTTGGGTCGTGCTATCACAGTCACTCTTCTCCATCACCAGGCCCTTCGCGTAGCCACTGAGGCACTACATGGTCTTCAACAGGACAAAGCCAAGTTCCCGGAATCTGGACCAACTCAGATCTCATCATGCTGTTGACTTGCCTCTCTGGCGATGAAGTGCGTCCAATGGCGTTGCATGTGACTAAAGATGCGCCCCTCAACGCATCGAGAAACGGAGACACACTTCGCAAATTGCGAGAATGAACTCGACTGTGAGTTCCGATAACTTTTTTTACGCGGTGACACCCGCTGGGAACTTAATTGGCTTGACCAGGCCAGCCATGGTCTAGAGAAGGATGTCTTAAACGATATGAAGGGTCTCAGTCTTGGACACAGAGGTCCGTACAGCCACAACGCTCTTATGGAGGGCGTCAGAGATGTACTACTCGACCTGACGCCAGAACAGCTTGAGGATGCCGACAAGAAACGCAAGGATAACGAGCGTGAATACGCAAAGATGAACAATGCCCTTCAGCATCCACGCATTCTTGAACCTGAAGCCGAGGCCCCGGCCACGAATATTTACTACTGCGCAGACTGCGACTACTCGGCTGTCAATGCATCTGTCCTTCGCATCTACGAGTCCAGTGACCGACATATGCGCGCCAAAGAGCACTTGATGCCAAACTCCAACGATTTGCTGCCCACTATGGCGCCTAGTGGGAAGGCAATTGGTCTGGCCGCACCGGAGCGCAGTTGGAGATCGAGGCCATGAACGAGATGAAGCGACCCTCTGGAGATAAGCTTGAGCCGAAGGCACTGCATCACGCGCACGTTCGCATCGTCGCAGATCGGGAAGTCGGGCTATGCCTCGCAGGTCGCATGCGACGTCCGACATGGTGTTGTGATCTGCACAAACCAGGTGAAGGATTTCGACAAGACCCTTCCGCCAGCAAGGCTGGAAAATTCGGACCTGATAGCGCAGCGATATCTGCGCAGGGCAGAGGCACGGTCTGAGCCGCCAGAGAGCCTGAAGTATGTATGGAGATATCACATCACGAATCCAACTACACTATCCATTATCGAGAGCCTCGGAGTCGGCATCGAGACTCCAGTAACCTTTGCACGCGATACCGAAGAATTCTGCGAGCTGCTGGCCACTCCAAACAGGAAAAGAGTGTACTAAATGCTGAGAGACTACTGCTCGACGTTTGGACAGAAGACATTGCAGAGTGTCGCAATCATGTGGGACGTACATGTCCAGAGCTACGATCTGCTCTTCATACTCTGCGAGGAGACACGCGTGGAGAAAAACCTTCAGCAGTGGTTGATGATGACGAACGCCCCTGTGAATGAGCCTGACAGGCTCACTCTCGCTTCGTCCTTGAAGGTTTCGACATAGGCACTGAAAGGTCCGATGGGGCCAGGGCGGAGAGCGACGTGATTTTCGAGACCGACAAGTCGAACATCATCACCCGATGTTGTTACACCAGCGTCACAGAGCAAGCAGACAGTGAGGACTCTTCACGGACTCCGTCACACACTATCTCTCTCATCGATGGCCATGAGAGAGAACGGAATCCTGGGAGGTTAGGCCATAATGATAACCTCAACTCATGATTTTCTCAAGCGGTGCATGGAGCTGAAGAGAGCTGGTCGAAGGATGCAGCTCCCGAAGCATAGGTAGACAAACGCCAGAATGCCGCCCGCTGTGCTGTTGATGGTCAGAAGATCGGTGAAGCCGATCACTGGATGAGTGAGCTCGGTCGCAAGATCGACGCGAAGAGAGACGAAGTCGACGAATGCGATGAGATCAAGGATGCAGAAGGCTCTCCCTTCGCTCTCGGCGCGACTGTGGTGTCCATCTATCGCCAGCAATCCCGTCTGTTCTACGACACTCTCCGCGATACTGTGCGGGCCGAATACAATGCCTATCTGCCGCAGGAGCTGCTCCCTGCGGAGGAGGTGCCAAACAAGCCGAAGACATACAGCAAGAAGTCTTCAGTAAAGAAGGTGGTTTTCTGGCGACCGCATTTCGAGAAGATTTTCTACGAGCTCATGCGGTTCCTTTACGGTCGCGTCTGCCTGTACACTCTGCTTGCGGATGAGCACCGGTACGAATTCCCCATGAGCACGGACTCTTGGTCCGAGTGTTTGCTAATTGAGATGCTTCTAGTGCGCAGTACTTGAGAACGATGCCCTGCCGCGTGATGGCGTGCTCGCATCCCGTGTACATGGACCTCCAGCTGCAAGTTGGAGTGATGAGGCACTCCGACGATCCCGTGATGATCCAGCAATAGGAGATCCGCGAGACCAAGTTGGCCAAGAGAGCACGCGCGACTGGCGCGAAGGACAGATGGCTGCAGTCCTTGTCGCTCTGGAACGATGAGCCCGAATGTCCACACCTATTGACCGTGAACACCTTCGACATTCCTTTCTCTGCGAGCATGGACCAAGGCGATAAGCAGAGAGCTATTTGTAACGTTGATGCTCTCGACAATGCTCCTGGCCGCGACAAAATCTCCGTCTATCTCTGATGTCTTTACGACGGCACCACCACTTCTTCTTGCATCTCACCCCGGACCCTTCGCATCGATCCTGGCCACTTTTCACGATACATTGACACGACATTCACGACATGAAGGTGCATTTACATGATAGCGTTGACATCTTCGACGTCCCTGCCCTGCACCTTTTCTTCCATCTACTCCGCAAGCGGCGGGTAATCTCACATCTGAACCACGCGCAATTGGCATTAAGGACAGATGACTACAGTCTTTGTCGCTGTGGAACAGGTCGGAATACCTGCATCCACGTCTCGTGCGGAGATCATGTTGCAAAGCTCTCTGGTATCTCTGGTTCGCGTTATCTGCTACCCGTGCACACGCGATAGCTGAGCAAGTTTCGCTACGCATAGAGAGTGCTGGTTTTGGCACTAAATCTCTGACAGAATGTCGATTATCCCTGCTGCTGCTGGTAAGGATATAGGCCAGTGTCATGAAGTTAGCTTTTGGAGCATGCAGAACGCAAAGCTCGGTCATGTGAACTCGATGGCGATGGGAACGCACCTGGAGTACGCGCTCGCATCAGACGCCCGGAAATGGATCGTTCGTGTGCTAGCGCGATACGAACCAGATGTCAGCAACATCATCACAGCCTCTGCAAGCGAAGCACATACGATCGATGCCCACGGCACCATTGAAATGGGCTTTGTCCGTCAGTCATTGACCGGACGAAGCCTGCATACTCCCGAGATGGCGAAGGCCGCTTCCAATGCGGCGCCCGAAGCATACAAGCTACAGCACGATTCTGGCGCCAACCACAGTTCGTCGTAGGCACAGGGAGATTATCGCAATCTAGTGGAGCTCACCGTCAGGCAGCTCATTCTCCAGATGATTAGCGACAAATGCGCATGTTGCAAGAAGGACATGTCTGGTGAAGGCAAGATAGCGTATGGCCTGGCAAAGTTCAAGATCTCTGACTGTGATCTCGAGCTGGTTTTCACATGCCTCGACTAGTGTCGACACGCTAATGACTTGATGAAGAAAGGGACATTCGATGCCGACAATTGCATCGACTGGCGTCGGACTAAGACCAATGCCGTCGAGATGGACCTAGTTAACAAGATCAAAGGCGGCAATGTGGCAGACATGAAGAAGTTTGTCGCCAGAGCTGGCCGCAAGGCAGCACAGAACGGGCTTTGTAGAATTTGCTAAGAAAACATCGCAGCGGACATTAGTACGACGAGAGTTAGCCTATTAGGATAAAATAACCAATTTACAGCTTCTTAGGACTTGATCATATACAACAGATATCATGTGAAGGAGAGGTATAGCTCCGATAACAAGTTGGAGTTGCTAGTTGAAAAAGTGCGCAAGGTTTCTGCCCAGCGTGACGCAAAGACAGCAGTATAGTAGCAAGAGTTCGAAGGGGACTGCTTGGTCTGCTAAGAAGAAACGACCAAATACGACAGATACACCTCTGTAATGCCCGGCTACCCTGTCGTAACGCATGAGGCTTGCAATTTCCGGTTCACCGACTATATTTGCTGGCATCTCGCTGTCGAGAAGGTCGAAGACATGGTGACTAACGTACCGGACGAGACAATTACGGCTTTTCTTGCACATGTAAAGCAGAAAGACAACAAGAAGGCCGCTTTCGAAGCCGTAGAAGCAGACAGCATTATGAATCGCGACGATGCTATTCACGTAGCTTACGGGAGAGGTGATATCGGCTACAAAGCGTAGACAATTCATAGCAGAGTTAGGCAAACGGATTCAGGAGGTCTTTCTCTGTTGCAGGTTCGGCGTTCGCCCTCGTGGCGTAGTTCACTACTCTAGTTACTATAGAGTGTATAGCAAAAGTGATTATGTAATTTTGCTACATATCGGTGATTATGCTACTCTCCTACTAGATCCAAGAGTTTTATTTCTTCCTGCGGCTCCGCAGATCATGCCTAACGCCAGGTTTTAAGCAGGTCATTCCCACATCCGTCAGCGTCGAAGTTGTTTTAGGAATAGAGCGAGTTAGGTTTGGTGCCTCTGTCTCTGCTATTACCTCGTTCGCTCCAATCAGATAGTCTCTCTCTCAAATGGCATAGTATCCGCTTGAACAGGCGGAGATGAATTTGTTTTGCTAGTGTCTCCCGTGCATCGTCGTTCGTTGCAACCCGATCATCTCTCCCTCGAGCGGCAGGGCCTGCTGTTTATAGAGCCGAGCGCTGGATATTCAGCGCAATCGCACCTCACTCACTCGTTCGTTCCTCGTAGATAGGTTTTATTGCTTCGCGCTCCCAATCTCGGAAAGCTTAGAATGTTATACTGAGCGCACCACCTTGCCGTACTAAATCAGAGGATTTCTCGAGATGGGCTCAAATAGCAAAAGGCGATGATCCAGAACGAGCGCTATCGTTCAACCTTGCCGACCATGAGGGCGTTTGTGTACCTACACTTTGGGGGCTGCATTATGCGTCCAGCTCTCTTCCGCTCCATGCACCGCTTCACAAAATCATGAGTTGAGGTTATTATAATGGCATAACCTCCTAGGATTCCGTCCTCTCTCGTTGCTATCGGATCTAGCCTCCTTAACGCGACAGCCTTACCAGTCTTACGATTCTTGTCTGGGAAAGCTGTCGTGTTCTCCATAGGCCGATAACCGCCGAGCAGGCAAATCTTTGCTTCCGCTGCTGCCTGGCGGATCTCTTTCAGCTGCTCTGCGCTTAATGCTAAACCTGCAGGAGCTTCGTAAGCTGCGGGAGGCCGACAGTGTCGGCGGCACGCGGATACCTCGCCGTGTACAATGGTCGGCCATAGTAGATTTGAGGGTTGGCCAGGATGGGGTCAAAGAGCAGGCGGCGGTGGTCCGGGACGAGTGCCATTGGTCATGCTTGGACTCTTTTTGCGTGCTTTGCCAGAGGACGTGTGAAATACGACTCTTGTACTGCTGTGGCTGTGGGGGAAGGAGAGGTGGTGCAGCGAATGGAGGAAACGCGTGAAACGCGATCCCCTGAATGTTCTTGGGCTAGTGCAGCTGGCAGGTGGTTGTGATGCAGGCGAAGGAAACGTGTGAAACTCGATCCTGTTGCGTGCTACTTGCCCTGGCGATGGTAAAGGGTGATGTGTGGTGGACGTGATGCTGGCGCGAGCTTGCGACTAGGGTTAGTTTGTTGTCAGAGTTGCGACAGAGTCAGTGACAAAAGGTGGCAGCGTTTGGCGAAACATTGGAGCTCTTCAAGTGAAGTGCGATATCATCACGTGCTCATGTGAAGCCGTGCTTGTGCCCGTACAATGGCTTTACCAACATTGACTGAGGAACATTGAAATCTGAGTGAATCTTGACACCGAATGTACTGAAGTGAGACTTGGTAATCTTGTGAATGTGCCCTTGAAGAAGTCCCGAGAGCAGATGACGATCGAGCCATCCTGGGCTCGCGATAGAGCAACATTGAATCGACGTGGGCAGATGCCTAAGAACCTGATGTTCGCGCCCCCTGCGCCACCTAGAATCGTGCAGTAATGACGTGAACCCTGCCCTCCTTACCTTGACTACCGTTCAGACGCGAATATAATGGCACATGAATGCCCTCCAATAGGCGCTTCTGGTCCTTATAGAATGTGGTCACAATGATGTCCTCCTGCCCGAAGTTACTCTTTGCAAGGGGCCAGAAGATTGTACGCAACGACCATGACCGCCGGGTGCATATTGTACCGCGATGTGCTTCCTTGCATCATTTGAGAACCGTAAGGAAAGTCCAGACGGCGTTCTGGGGAGACCATGATGGAGCATTTTGCCGTGTTGAACGACGTCTTGCTGCGCGTAGCCAGCTGCGCCATGAAGCAATGCAATTTCATCGCGTGTTCTCGATCACGAACCGTCGAGGCGTCTCTCAGCTTGCCATCATATATGGTTGAATCTACGATGGAGCTGATGCTGGGATGCATGCGGTATGGCTCCGTCAATGTGATCGTCCTGAGTCTCGCATTGATCGGACGTTTCATGAGCGACTTCTTGCCATACTCCGAGAGGATGTTGCGGAGGGCAGTTGATTCGGGTCGCCAATGATCAAGACGCGGTCCAGTCTACTCTGGGCGGCAAGCACGATTGGGTGGACAGCGCGAGCCTCGATCATCTGCGAAGACTGGTCCATGAGGAGCGCATGCGGCCCGAAGCGTCTCAGGAATGGTCCAGATGCCGCAGCTGCGGTGGAGAAGATGCCCTTCGAGGTTGCCACATATCCGACCTGGAGCGTACGAAGTGCATCGTGGAAATTGGTGCGCAGGTCTTCGAGATATTCCTCGTACTTACCATCGGTCTCCTTGCTCTACTCAGGAGGGCTCGCAATCTGATCGTGGGCGGATTGGAAGCTGCGGAGCTGGTCATCTTCTTCTTTCCAGTATTGTCGGCCGCGGCGGCCATTCTCAAGCGCCGTAAGGAGTCGACGGATTGTCTGCTCCAGAGAGAGAATCCTGGTGTCGTCTGTATCGGGCTTTACCCGAGTCGTTCCAGCCAAGTCCCACGTCCACTGCACTCTGGTCACATTTATATCCATCACTGAACGCTGGCCAGACTCGAAGAAAGCCTTCAGCCTGCTTGTCTTTTTTTGCTTTGGCCAGCTTTTCGGCCAGGACATCAACAGCAGTGTTGGACTCCGAGCAGACCCAGTACGCCATCTTGAGCTCTTCCAGCAATCCATTAATCGCGGCAGTCAGGAGGGCAAGTGACTACCGAGGCGCAGTGTTGAAAGAAGTGCACTACGGCCGCGCTTTGCTCGCTGTTCAGGCGGCGCTTCGAGCAAACAGCGCGGATTCTGGTAATCATGTGCCCATTTACGGAGAGCCGATTGTTCTCTTCGAGACGGGAGTCGCTCAAATCCTGCGCGAGGACAAGGCGCTTCCAGAACCCCAATTTGCTCCCATCTTCCATCTCGGAACCAGTCTGCATCAATTGTAAGACACTTTTTCGCAGTTTATCGACTGGAGTTCAATACGCCCGTAACGAAAGTGGGCTCGCAGGACACGGCTCTCCATCACGTATCCGCCTGGAGTTTGCGGACGCTACATTCTGAGCACGCAATTGCTCCCGGCGTACTGCTCACCAGAAACGACGATTCCAGTCCACGTTTCCGAGCCGTTCTGTTCGAAGAGGGTGACCTCCATCTCCACTGGCTCCTTGAGCTTCGGCGCTAGACCTTCGGCTGCTCCGAGCGCAGCACCACCGGACTCGGCCTCTTCCTGCGTGACTGCTGGTCAGAAGTTCAGCAGAACAGTCCACATTTCGCAACCAGCGACTTGGTCAGGAATTAGCTCTGCCTGATGTATGCCATCGAAGGCCTTGCTCGTCAGGCCCTGGGAGTACTCGTGCTCAAAGTAATGGCTGCCTAGAACACTGCAGATATACTGTCGTTCAGACAGAAAGCTGTTCTGCCCGCTCAGAGGGCCCGAGATCGGCACGTGTCGCAGTGGCCGGTGAATGGTCTGCACCGCCTCTGCGAGACACCATTCTTTGTTTAGTTTCTTCTGTGGTGCATCACGATCCATGGGTCAGTTCGCGAACATCATGTCGAACAGCGCCCAGTCCGCACAGAAACCCTCCCAGCAGAACTCCGGCTTCCAATCATTACCGCAATCTTCTGCCGAACGTGTAAGGAACAGCGTGAACGACGGAACGACTGGCACAGGCATTGACGCAAAAAGTGGCCAATACGCGTCAAGGACACGATCATAGTCACGATTTCCTTGTTTCGTGATGACGATGTGGAGCTCTTGTCCCTTTTCATCAGGTCCAGCATCTGCTGGAATGTCTTCTGTGCCGCCAGAGTTTCCTTTGTCATGCCCGCAATCGACCGTGTTGATCCAATTCGTGCGAATTGCCTCCCTTTGAATGAAAAAATCGACTGTTTCTTCAGCTCATGTCCTAAAAACGACGGAAGGTCGCCAGTGATCGACCTCGGTCAATGGGCGCCATTGGAGATTGTGCAGCTGTCTCGGGAAGTCTCAGTAGGCGATGTGCTGCAATGTACATAGCTTACATCACATGCGAACAGGAGCTCGCCGTGCTTCAGATCGTAGCTCTTAGCCACTCGTCGTATTGTTGATCCCCGTTGCCACGGTAAACACCTGAGCTTACAGAGAGAAAAAAAACATATGTCCCATACATCTCTGACTCCCCTCACGCAGCCGCATACTCAATTTTTCCTGCCCTGTGAGCTGCAACACGATTGA
Organism: Cercospora citrullina; assembly: GCA_013365195.1. Taxonomy (NCBI): domain Eukaryota; kingdom Fungi; phylum Ascomycota; class Dothideomycetes; order Mycosphaerellales; family Mycosphaerellaceae; genus Cercospora; species Cercospora citrullina. The sequence continues at coordinate 183,961 of JAASFF010001716.1, read as the reverse complement.
TACTTGCAGAAACATGTGGTGGCCGACCATGAAACTTCTGTGATCTGTATGTGAGCCTGTGCCAGGAGGATTGTAGACGCATATGCTCAGTTGCCTGGAAGAATCCGGAGGCAAGTGCGATTGTTCCTGTCAGAATTCTGTGAGCTACCATCACCGATGCCTCTCCGGAGCATTTGAGTATCCGGTGCTCATCCAGGCAAGGTTCGCGACAAGCAGCACGATCGATAGCTTTTGGAGCATCTCATGGCAGGCGAAATTGCTTGGTAGCCAGATCAATGTCTCTGCAGTGATCGAACCTTCTCCCAGGGCCGTGTGCGTGGCTTGGCCCAGACATCTGGTTCGTATCGTACCAGCACACGAACGGTCCATTTCCGGGCGTCTGATGCCAGCGCGCGCTTCAGGTGCGTCCCCATCGCCATCGAATTCACATAGCCCAGCTTCGCGTATTGTGCACATTTCTCATACTTGGACACGTCTACTCTAGAGACCGACCACGCTGAGACTGGTGCCACTGCCACCATATCCGATCGCGCCGCTGTTGCGCTCCACTCCACTGAAGTATATTCCGAAGCTCTTCAGATCCGCTTCGGTGACGCTTGGTGTCCGTACTAACGTCTCTGCAGTGATCGGCCCTTCTCCGAGGACCGTGTGCGTGGCTTGGTCCATGTGAGCAAAGTACGCGTCCGAATGCTCTTCGGGCGATGTGGAGAGGATGAAGTCTCGCATTTCCCGGTCAAAGATGGTGCATCCTTGCTCCGTCGCTTGCTGGCGACGCACTTAGAGGCATTTGCGAGAGACGTCACGAAAGAAGTCTCTTTGCGAAGCTTGGGTTGTCTGCTCGCGTTTCAGGAGTTTCTCGTAGAGCTCAATCGGCCCAATCGGTCTGGGTGCGTCTGAGGGCAGGGAAAAGTCGTCCACGATAGCAACAACATCCAGAGACATCTCGTCGCTGTGTTCGTAGAAGTGTTTCTCGATGCGATCTCGAATCGTGCTGAGATTCATGGGCCTGCTGTTCGAGATGGACTGCTGAGCAAAGGGTGCTTCCATGAGCCCTTTGTTGATGCGTCGCTGACTTGGCAGATCGAACGGGACATCTGATGCCACCTTGATTATTTTGAAAGCATTGAGATCGGAGCGGCTCAGAGTGATACGGGTCTTGGGCTCGGGCATTTCAAAAAGTGGCTTGAGGTGACCGAGTCCTCTCTGCTCCAGCAAGCTCACATACTTTGGTGTGCCGTGAGCTCTTGGACTTCCTTGGCATCAAGATCTTGTACAAGCTCATCGTCATTCTCGCTTTCCATGTTCTCTGGATATTGTGAAGTGGCCTCGTATTCACTGGATTGCGAAGGCTCAGATTCGATCGGCGTCGGAGTGGTATTCCTACGCTTCTTGTGCAGCTCGTTTTTGGCCAAGCGAGCGATATTGACGTCCAGCTCGGCCAGAGCTCTGGACTTGGCCTTCGTTGACTTCCTCAGTGCAGCAGGCATCTTGGTGGTGAGTCGGGAGGAGAACATGTGAAACACGACTCTAGGGAGATTGTGAGTGCTTGAGATGAGAAAGGATATGGGAGAACGCGTGAAACGCGACTCCGTCGGGCTTAGGGTAAGGTGAGCTCGGCCACCAAGTCGACGCACCTCACGTCAGATAGTGCCCGTGCGTGGTTTCCATTCTCTGACAGCATTCCACGGTGCGACGGCGGCGACATTGAGGCCAGTGAGCAGAGCCCTTCCGAAGATCGCGGGAGAGGACATGTTCACCAGAGATCGCTTCCATCTCAGCCATGAGAGGTCCTCATCGAGCTTAGGCAGACGCCTGAGCTCGCTGCAAGTAGTTCCCTCAGAGTCACAGTCACAGTCTTTGTATTGTCAGAGATGTGTAAATGCGTTCGGAGTGAAGTGTTCTTGCTCTAACAAAAATTAGGCTAAAGTGCGGCGCTCGACTCCGATTGAGGCCGCAGTGTTGAGGTTCCAACAGCGACTCTCCCAAGCATCTGAGATGTCATCTGCATCCAGAAGGTGTCATCTACAGTAGCTGATGAGTATTAACGGGTGGAAAGAGTTGCGTTGATGACGGCCGAGAAGCAGAAGAAGGAGAAGTCCTCCAGGACCATGTTGGAAGTCCAGGCGTGCGACTGTACACGCAGCAACGGCCGCAGGGCTTGGAGAATGATGTGGTCATAACCTCACTCCTCCATCTCTTGTGCTTCTGATGAGAGGAAAACAGACACCGATCGTATTTGCGCTTCAGCCAGTAGTGCGGTCAGTCGAGACTCCGGCTTCTTCGGCGCGTGTGACTCGCGCATTCTGGGTGCGGCCGATCAAGTCTGGTCGGTTCTTCGGCTCAAGTCACTGTCTGGCGGAGGTGTGAATGAATGCAGATCTTGCGTTTCAAGTTGAAGCGTTGTTGTTGTTGTTGTTGCTGTGCTGTGGCATCAGGTCAAGTTCAGTCCCAGAGCTTTCCGTGCCAAGTCCAGCTCCTGCCCCGGCAAGGCCATCCGAATCCTCCACCACCCGCTGCACTCCGGACAGCAGACATCGAATATCGATCATCGATCGCAAAATGGCCGCCATCCCGCCGGTGGTGCGCGGCGAGTTCCTCTATCGCGACGTGTTGCTCGTGGACGTTGGCGGCGAGCTCAAGCGCCATCCCCGAGCATCCGAGTCCGAATTGAAAGCTCTCCTGAACGGCAACAATGTCACAAAGGATCAAGTAGGCCATTGGTGGGAAGCACAGCTAATCCACTATGGCTTGCAGCGCAGCAAGCAGAAAGATACTGCCAAGGTCAGGTTGTCACAGGCTTTGGCGCAAGGGAAGTTGAAAACGCAGCCTCCGCATCTTGCCGATATGGAGGCGCAGATGAAGAAGGAATATGCTGCTGCTGTGAGGAAGGCTACGAAGTCGAGTTCGACGCCTAGCAGTAAGGCGACGAAGCGCGGTAGAGAGGAGGAAACTGAATCGAGCTCCAAGAGGACGAAGGTCTCGGTTCGAGTCGGCGATGTTTCTATCGACATTGACCATGGTGATGCCGTGGCAACCAAGAAGCAGAAGAAGACCGACTCGACAACTAAGACGACTAAGACTGTTGCTGCGCCCAAGAAAGCCGTCGCTACCAATGCAATCAAAGCATCACCTAGCGTTCCAGCAACGCCGAAGGCTTCCAAGAAGCCGCTTGGAAAGACTTCCTTCTCCAACGACAACCCGTTCCAAAGCTCCGCGTCCGACTCGAGACCGACACCTGCTACCAAGACAAAAGCAGCACCAGTCAAGAAAGAAGCAAAGGTCAAGTCGGAGCCTGCTGCTCCCAAAGCAACTCCCACGCGCCCAGCATCCTCCACTGTGAAGCACGAAGGCTACCTCTTCGACGAGAACGCCATGGACACCCGAGTCGACATGCCTCCCGAGAAATGGGAGATCACCGGAGTATACTCGATCCACTGCCCTCAAATCACGGAACAACTTCCCAGCGAGGAACCAAACCTCCGGCTCTTCATAGAAGTCAACGTCGAATCGGGCATCACCTGGGGTGGTTTCGAGCTCGCCATGAAATCTGGTGTGATCAAAATGGATGAAATCGATTTCAATCGAAAGCTGACATTCGGTTGGCGAGCGAGGGATAGTTGGGATAATACTCTCCGGTTTGGAAAGAAGTGCTTTGGCGAGATTGAGTTTAACGGCATGGGCGGCGTGTATGGGGCCTTTCACAGCATGTTCAATGAGCCTTGTGAGTTCACTGGGAAGCGGAGGCCTGGTCCAAGGTGGTCGGGGAAGAGTGTGTACAAGTATGAGCAGGAGTGGGATGCGTTTCCGAAGGAGGCTTACGGGCGTTGAGTGAGGCCGGGACTGCTTGTCCGGAGTCTTCATGCTTGGATAAGCCGCTCGATGTTCGACAATCCGACATTTTTCGATGATCAAAGTTGGATGAGGGGCCATACGAACGCAGAACATTCTCAAATCGAGCTTGGAGCTAGCCTCATTGTCGAATCTTGTCGGCATTCCGAGATCATTGGAAGACACCGGAAGACTGCGCTTCGTTCCTGCTATAGCAGCCAAAAACTCCGCACCGAATCGAAGTGCATGGACAAACGTCCAGGTTCAAGTTCTCGTGTCCTCTCAAGATACCTTCCAGCATCTCACTGCAGTTGACGTCCTCGCTCATGCCATTCGCCCTGCAGCAACTTACATCCTCTCCGTCGGTGCTTCCACTGGTCGCCTCTCACTAGAGACTTCGCTGATCAGATGTGAAGGTTTCAGCTCCGCAGGCTCGGAGCCAGGACTGTCAACATATCCAGGACTCCTCCACCCAGCCACTGCAACACCCCCGCCAAGAGCGACTGCAGAAGAATCTCTCAACAGCACCTCTTGACTTGCTTTCTCACTCTTCCTCAATCGTGCCCACAACCACGCAATAGTTCCCAAAGCTATTCCCAAAGGCACTCCCAAGCCCACTCCAACTCCAATCGCCGTTCCTCGCTGAACAGCATCCGAATCCACATCCGTCCCTGGAGCTGAAGCTGTAATTGTAACAGTCTCTCGTATCGTCTGAACCTCAGTACCATTCTCATCATTCGTCGTCGTCGTCGTCGAGCTCGTAGTCGCACTTGTCGTCGATGTCGATCCATCCTCCTCCAACATCGTCGTATTCAAAGGCCCGAAAAAAGTCGGAGCACCATTAGCCGAAAAGTCATACCCTTCTCGATTCGAACAACAATTCCGTGTCCTCGTATCATTAATAAACCCGCAACAGTACAAGTTCTCCGATTGAGGTGTATAACAGGGTGTTATAACTGCGTAGTCGGCTCCGTAGACTAGCAGAATCAATCAGCCAACTGTGTTCACAAAAGTCACCCAAGCCATCTCCTCTGCCTTCGAATCTCCCAAAGACGACGCTGATCAGTCAAACTTACAACTCATACACTCATTCTTACACCCCAACCAGTTCTTACTCGTACAACCTCCTTGGTATAAATAGCCTGCTGTGGTACTCATGCAAAAGCCATTTGATAAGCAGGGATCGATATTCGGCCAGCTACCAGAGCTTCTACAGCAGGGACCTGGAGATGTAGAATTTACGCCGGGACAGGCTTTTTGGTCTGTGGCTTCGGATCCATCGGGGGCGTAGCACGTTTGGGCGGAGGTTAGCAGCGGGAGGGAAGTGAGGAGGAGGATGTGTCAAAGCTTGGGGGACATTGTGGGATTGGTAGAAAATTAGGGTATTATCTAGGAATGAGAACAGTGTGGTGCTGGGCGAGCATATGAACGAGGTTCTCGGTGAGTTCTGTAATGAGTGATTTTTGGCGTGGTCACATAGTGCTTCTTAATTCCGTGTGAAGCTTGCATGATGCATTAGCATACAGGATTCGAGCCCGAATTGGAAACCATAGAGTCCGATGATAGGGTGTCGACTTGCTACGCTTTGGCGTGAGTGGAGTTCATAGGCGAAGAAGCCCTATATAGCCGTAGTATTGCCAGCGAGATGAGCTGATGAAGCACACACATGTCGAAGCCGCAATATGCGCTGATTCGACAATGCTTGGCCAGCGAGTATTTGCAGATGCTGAATGAAAGTAGCCTCTGAGAAATTCATGGGCCTGCGTGTGCGAAAGTCGTTCAAAGTAAAGTGCTGGCCGTGTGCATCTGGCTTGCATATCTTTGCTTCGTTGCAGGGATTGTGGCCGAAGGATTCTGTCAAAGCACTGAACTGCTTTTAGCACGAGACTTGCGACGATCAACACATGCACCCGAATATGACCCTCGAGCGCTATGGACCATGCAATGCATTGATTGGTTTGACGTTCGAGTTCGTCGGGAAGCACTTTCTTCTCGTCCGATCGGAGTTCTAGACGGAAGTCCAGTTTTCGCTTTCGGCACATCTTCGTCGTACCAGTCGTGCCCGACATTCGATGCTAGGCTATATTGTCAGTATGGCGGACATGATGTTGAGTGTGAGAGAAGGAATTCGAAAAACTGAGGAAAGGAAGGGCTGTGCTTGGTGGCCTTGTTGCCTGACACATGCAATCTCGCGTAGAAAGCTTGACCTCACCGGCCGCGTAGTTCTATCCCTTTTCCGCTACACGGCAACCACCAACGTTCGACATCATCGTCGAGACCTTTCATCATCAAGAAGCTCACAAGAAGACAATGCATACAAGTTGCCCAGACTGTTGTGCGATACACGTCAAATACGCTCATACGAGATATGGGTGATAATGCTCGACCGTATCTCGAACTGCCATCCGAACTACGTCGAAAGCCTGTACCATTGAGACATGCTCGCAGTACGCCAATTCTGAACCGTCAAGGCAGTGCCTTTGCGGACCCACCACGCTACGAGGATCTATTCTATAGTGATCCGTATGCCGAGCACTCTCGACCAAACAGCAAGCATGAACCTGCAATTTCAGAACAAGAAGTGGCTCCGGACTTTGACCAGCAGCTGAAAGATCTAGTCCTTGTAACAGAAACAACGCATGAAGCCAGCGAAGCCTCATCTGTGCATGGCAGACCAGAGGCGGAAAAGCCTTCGACGAAGCTCAATCACTTCAGACTCGCTGTTGGAACCGCTGTCAATGATGCAAAGCACTTCGCCGGAGGCTTGATCCCTCATCCTTACGAGGCAACGAAGCATTATTCCATTCTTCGACACTCTCTGGGTGTTGTCTACTACCGCGGATTAACGACCAGAGCAACAATCACCATCTTCTCGGATCGCGGGATTCCTGCTACTCGACAGCTCTGGTTGCAAAAGCGAGGCTTCTCTGGCAAGACAGGCCTGGCTCTCGGTGCAGCAATGGGAGTCAAGCCAGCTTGGATTGATGTCACACCTGTGGAAGAAGTTACGCCAGATCTACTACCGCCAGCTGATGAACGTGCATGGCAAAGAGACATCACCAAATTCCTCTCAAAAGTGAAAGATACCAAGTCTGTGCAGAACCATCGACCCTGCGAGACACTCGTCGTTCGAATTCCCTTTGCCTGCCAGGATGGTTACTTTCGAATAGTGCTTTGCGATGGGAAGAAAGTTCTGTGTCCTTCTCCAGTCTTCAGGTGCGCCTCGACGTCTTGCGACCCCAGCGTCTTACGCGGAGCTAGTCTGCGTACACTACCGTTGGAGCTAGGGATCAAAGCAGGAGCAGTAGTTGCCGGCAGAGCCACTGCAGCTGCGTCGGCTTCACACAAGGCAATCGCGCCAACAGTCTCGTTGGCTCGCAGCGTCACAAAGTTGGAAGCCATGAACGATGTTCCGATGCATTGGCTCGGTATACGGTCTGACGCGATGCTGGACAAATGTGAAGAGTTTGGCAGAGGAGGAGTCTATATTCGGCGATGAGCATCGACAGGCGACTTGCGCTATCTACCAATTTGACACGTCTGGTTCTTCATCTATCTTTAAATCATGACATCGTAAGCTGTGCGGGAGATCAACTCTAGGATCTGGAAACTTCCGCAAAAGCGCTCAACAACACGGAAACTTCTTGAGCGCCATTCTCACTCCAAAAGTCTGGTCGGCTCATCTGCCTCATTGCTAGTTGATAGCAGCCATGCAATCCGGCATCGCCCATGCCAGAGTTGGCATTCATTCGAAGACCAATGGATAGCACGAGAAACACCAGACACCTCGCCACGCGCAAGGTATATGTCGTATATGATGAAAGCATAGAATGCACTGTCGGGTGCACGTCTGTGGTATGACTGGGTAGCAAATATATTGCCTCCAGACAGACTCTGAATGCTGATCGCTCGATGGGCAGGTATCGGCTGCTGAATACTTGCTCCGCTAGCGCTTCTGCCTGGGTCTTTGATGGTGTTGGCTCCGGGACGAATTGATCGAAGTTGCCAAAGCCTTCATTGTATTCTGGCTCTCCGAATGGATCGTCCATGCCCCAGTCACCACTCTGATCTGCAGGTGCACAAAGAGCTTCCCCCAGACCGCCGAATGAAGACACCGAAGATCGACGAGAGATGTGATGCCCGCCTGGCGAGACTGGTGTTTGCAGTGTCTGGCTGTAAACATCGGCCCACTGGGACATCGGTGGCGTACGATGTGGTCCTTGTCCACTGATATTGAGCGTCGATGCACCTAGAGCATTCCCGTAATCGAATGCTGAGACGGCAGAGAATGGGTCTGGCGATGATGCTCTGGATGTTCCAGAGAACAAACTTGGACTTGGCGACAGAGCCAACGGAGATGACGGATTGCTACCATGCGGCCCCGTGATCTGTATTGTTGGTACATTCGGTGACAAGAAGTCATCGCTCATCGACATGTCATCCATGCCACTAGACGCGTGGGGCATGTCAGCACTAAAGCTTGTATCCAGATGTAGAGCTGGTGGACCAGGACGCGGATTCCAAGAAGAGGCCTCTGCCTGCTCGCTTGCTGTCACTGCCGCCAATCTGGCCTCAAGCATTCGGACCCGATCTGCCAGTGCCGCATGTTCTGCATTACTGCGAGGCATGTCAGCAATTGGCCTAAGATGTCGAACAACGGACTCCGCCTACCTGCTGCTCCGCTCCCTCCGTTCCTCAGGCTTGGTGCATCGCACGTTAAACCTAGCGCAGGTAGCGCAAGGCTGATTACCATCGCATCGGATCTTACGCCTTCGACATCGTTCACAAGCGACGATCGCGGTTTTGCGCCTCTGCCGATTGATCGCCTGGTTGTCATACACTGGATCGCCAATCGTTGCTCTCCTCTGCAAGGGTTGCTGCACTCCATCATCTCCTTGTGGATCCGTCTCCGGCGAATAAGCTGCAGTCGACATATTGTTCTTGGTTGGAGCGGCCTCTATCTTTCAAGCCTGAACAGGTGATCACTTTTTGCTGCTGCGGCTCCTGCTGCTGCTATTGAGGCATGCAAGCATTCCAATTCATGCCTCGCGTTCCATATACAGTGCAAATCTCGACGACGAACCACAATTATTCTTTTGCGAGGTCAAATCTCTGCACTTCTTCTCTCAGTAAACACAACACACAGTCAAGGGAACCTGAGGTTGCGAATAAAGTCCTTCTAGAACAATTCCAACAGACGAGGGTTGGGGGAGGGGTGAATGCTGGATGAGCTTACCCCAAGTACATGTTTACCTCTTTCTGCCGCCGTCAAAGACCGGCTTTCGTACCGGCGGTAGACAATGACCCAAGGTGGTATTCCGCCCGCGTGAGGTAGCTGAGGAGGGCATCTTTTCGCCAAGCATTTTGAGGCAGTGCAAGCCGCCAAGATTGTCAAGTCTTTTAACTGCTTGCTCGAGTTTGCGGAGAAAGGCGAAAATGGGCGCCACTTGTGTAAGTTCCAGGTGCGGCGAAACCTTCTGCCTCAAATACAGGCTTTCTGTCGCATGATGTGTGTTGGGGGCGGACAAGGTATACAGTACACTTTTGTAGCATGGAAACTATGATACCTCATGTCCAATAAGCGAATTCCTACTGGTGATGAGATGGTGTGCTAAGCACAGTGTAGCCAAGGTGTCAGTGCCCACACCCAGACGTAATTAATCAAATGTCTCTCGGGAGGAATGCCCACAAGTGACGTGCAATATCCGAGGTTTGCAACAACGTGCGACCGTGCAATTGTGATGTCGTCGTTGATGTTCGTATCGGGAGTATTACTCAACATCCGAGAAAATTTGTGGTTCGCAGCTTGTGGCAGCAGGGACGGACATGGTACTCCGCAGTCTCTGCTACCACATACGCCTCGCGAGGTGCCACAACAGGTGAAGCATTTGCTCGGCGAGAGGGGTGCAGTAGTTCTCGCGGAAATCTTAGCAGTTGACATGCTGGAATGCTTGCGCGGGTTGAAGGCGAGACCAAGCAATGTAGTGCAAGAATGAGAAGTCACGGCACATTTTGAGGTGGAACCGTCACGACACGATAACAACAAATAGAGGCAAGGAGGATTGTGATTAAGTTCTTTTTGATTGTTTTCCTAGTCTTTTACATGTTGAGTCTGTCTAAAGACGATCTCCCTTTCCTAGCGTCCATTCATTAATCTCATGATTGTCGTATCTCTATTTCTATTTGTTGTGTATCTGTCTTTATGCCAATCTCCAACCAAATGCCGCTATGCAATCTGTCTATCATCGTGCTAGTTCGTCCTACCTCAGGCTCAAACCACAGAGATCTTAGCCTTCTTCTCATTCTCAGCCTCCTGCTCCTGAGACTCAGCCTCAGAGGCCACGTCCTGGCTTTCCTTCTTGCTGCGGCGCAGTCCCTTGATCTTTCGAGAGATTGCGTGTGTTCCGCGGCTGAGTGGCCTGTAGATTTGGACCACTGGCCATCCGAAAAACTTGGCAAGGGTGGCGAACCATGCATCGGGGAACAGACGGACCAGAATACCCCATGGTAGCGACAAAGCACCCAGGACTATTGCGATGCCCCAATCTCTTCCTGAGACCCTCTGAATACTGAATGCTCTGCCGCCGACGTACATGATCATGACTTGACATCCGATCATGATGGCCAAAATTCCGATGAGGAAGTAGTTCTTGAAGAATCCGACGAAGATGTTGAACTTGTTGTCCAGACGTCTGTTGTTGAGCATATTGAAGACTTGGAACCAGACAAATGTGTTGAAAACAACAGAGCGGATCTCACTGCCGTCCTTGGGGACCTTGAGGATGCTGGGGCCGACGTAGTAGAGGATGAAGGTCACGATGAGCTGGTAAATAGCTTGACCGATGATCATCTTCCACATGATAGTGCTGATGAGCGGAGCTGAACGCTTCGCTGGCTTACGGTCGAGGATCTCTTCGGTTGGTGGATCAGATGCGAGTGCGAGTGCTGCCATGGAGTCCCTGTAAATTTATTAGCGATGAGTCTGTTGATATCCAAGAAAGATACACTTACATGATGAGGTTGATCCAGAGCAATTGCACAGCAGTAAGCACAGATTGCATATCGGCGTTGGCAACAGCGGAGACGAAAGTGATGATGACAGCGGTAATGTTGACGGTGATCTGGAACTGCAAGAACTTGCGAACGGCGTCGTTGACGGCACGTCCCCACATCAGGGCAGTCAAGATCGAGGTGAAGTTGTCGTCCATGAGAATGATGGCAGATGCCTCCTTAGCGACTTCAGTTCCGGAGATACCCATAGAGAAACCAATATCGGCAGCCTTGAGGGCAGGACCGTCGTTGGTACCATCACCGGTTACAGCAACGATCTCACCTAGACGGCGGAGACCAGTAACGAGAATGCGCTTGTCCTCGGGTGAAGATCGAGCAAGAACCTGGAGCTTGGGGAGAATTTCGTCCATTTGCTGTTCGCTGAGCGTGCGGAAGACAGGGCCTTCCATGACGAGACCGCCAGTGTAGATACCACAGTCAGTCGCAATAGCCTTAGCAGTAGTGACGTTGTCACCGGTGACCATACGAGTGCTGACACCTGCATAGGCACACTTGGAGACGGCCTCTGGAACACCTGGACGGACTGGATCCTGAATACCAACAAGGCCATCGAAAGTCATCTCCTTCAGAACGAGGTCCATATCGGCAGAGTGTGGGTCGTTCTCAACAGTGCAGCCAGCTGGTGGCCACTGCGTGAAGTCGCGGGAGATCAGAGCGATGGTGCGAAGAGACTGCTTGGCATAGTCGTCGATGATTGCCTCGATGCGTTCACGCTCGGCGCTGTCAAGTGGTACGAGACCAGCGGATGTGACGATGTTTGTGCTGTGACCAAGAAGAATCTCAGAGGCACCCTTGATGAGCAGGCGGTAAGTTCCATCAGAAAGCTTCTGGACAGCACCCATGCATTTGCGAGCAGAGTCGAAAGGCATCAACTGGACAATGTTGGCGTTCGAGCGTTCCTCTGCGACGGGACCCATTCCGAGAATGCGGCCGAGGGCGAGGAGGGCAGTTTCGGTCTTGGAACCAACGAAGGTACCGTCATCGGCCTCAAATGCAGTAGAGTTGATCGCGATAGCGTCCACGATGCGGCGGCGCTCTTCGGTGCTCAACTGTTGGGCAAAAGCGGTGGTGGTAATTTCATCGCCATTCTTGTTCTTGTCATCGAAAGATCGCTCGCCGAATGTGCCAGTGACCACAGTCATGACGTTCGTGGTCAAAGTACCAGTCTTGTCGGAGCAGATAGTCGTGGCGTTACCCATGGTCTCGCAAGACTTCAAAATACGGACCAAGTTGTTCAACTTGACCAATCGAGTAGTGGCGAAAGCGAGAGCCAGAGTCACGGCGAGTGGCAGACCCTCAGGAACTGCGACAACGATGACTGTGACGGCGACAATCAGAATGTCGAGGAATTGCGAGGCCTTCTCAGAGCTCGTCCGTGGGTTGTCAGACAGTCCACCGAGGAAGCGGAAAAGTAGCACGAAAAACAAGAAAGCAGCCGCAGACGTTCCGAGTTTGGCGATAGCAGTGGCGAGACCGTCGAGCTTGACCTGCAGAGGCGTAGGCGCCATATCAACACGCATAGCCATGAGAATCTTGCCGTAGGAGGAGTTGACACCGACCGAGGTGGCAACATATGTACCAATACCCTCGAGAACTTTGCTGCCAGAGATGATGAAACAGTCCATGTCCTTGAGCTCAGTGTGGCCTTCCTCGAGCATCTTCATTACTTGCTCGCCTCCGACCTTCTTGAGAGCGTCAGATTCACCAGTTGCAGAAGACTCGTCACACTTGACGTTATGGCCGCCAATAAAGATACCGTCGACGGGAACCATGTCACCAGGCTCGAGATGAAGAACGTCACCAGCGGTGACATCTTGCACTGGAATCTGAATGGACTTGCCGGATCGGATGACCTTGACCTCTCGAGCATCCTTCTTCGCATTGAGTTTCACGAAAGCGCGTTCCTTTTGATAGTCGTTCAAAGAGCCAACGAGGACGACAATGATAATAGCAATGCAGATTGCGCATCCTTCAATCCAGTCGACTGGGGGTGGTGCTCCAGGGGGATGGTAAGCGCCAAAAGTTTCGTAGAGACCAAGAGCGAGAGAGATAGCAGCGGCAACAGTAAGCAGGATCAACACCTTGTCGTTGTATGCGATCCACATCAACTTCCATAGCGGCGTCGCCTTCTTCTCAGGGAGAGCGTTGTTGCTGTATACGCTGAATCGATCCTGGTAAGTGCCAGATCCTTTCGATGTGCCGGCCTCTCGAGCCGTTGGGGCAGTTGTCGTCTCATTCCAGCCGAGTGTCTTGGACTTCTCGCCATATTGTGTCGCCTCGTCGAATGTCACTTTTCCGTCGAGTGTGCTCTCGTCTGCGCTCAGACCCGTCTGCAAATTCGTCCGTAGTCCTCGCTCGATGCCTTTGATACCACCGAGAGCAACGTATGCGCCCAAAGACTTGGGGTTGAGCAGCTTGTTGAGCTGACCAGGGGAGAATGCGAACTTGTTATCTTTGACTTGGAAATCCTTCTCCGTGCCAGGATCTGGTCGCAATGCATCTTCCCGCTCTTCGTGGCTGAATATACTTGAAGCGCTGCTTCCCTTCTCGCCATATGATGTGTCTGGGACTTTGAGGGTCGAGTATTGTGTGCTCCCGCTAAGTCCACTCGTTGATCGTTCGCGACCATGCCATGTTGGTGTCTGAAGCATTGTTGGAGAGCTGGGGGCCTGGTCTCGGCTGCCTGGTAGAGGAGTCGTCGGCGTAGGCGTAATTTCGTTGTTATTCGTCTCGTCGTCAGGCGATACCTCGACATCTATGCGTGGTAGTGGTGGCCCCGCCATTGTGTCGGTGTTGATCAGAGTCTATGCCTTGTGGCGGCCTCTGGTATGCACTGCCGTGGTACAAGGCAACTTGATCGTGTTGGCGGCTCAGAGGATCAGTGTTGCATGAGTATACATAGTTAAAGGAAACGTCCCTGAGCCACCTACTTCACATGAGACTCGATCGAGGCGCAGCACAGCCTTCGCGCTGACAGCGGCGACAAAGGCCTTGGTCCATAGCTGCGCCCGTCCTCAGACCCAGGAGCCTAACAGCTTGGCAGTATCGGGGCCATCGACGTATGCTGCAGGCACGGGGGCAAATCCCGCTTAGTTGCTAGGGCGCAATCGCAGGCCGTCGACAGCTGGTTGCTGGCGCTAGAATGCTCGAAACGATCGTAGCTCACGGCGGCAAAATTCTTGCAATCACGGCGTCCAGGTCAGGCGAGGAGGCTCCGCCCAGCGGCGGCCAAGACAATGATGTTGCAGAGTCAAGTAGATTTCGGCGCTAAAAAACGGGCTCGGCACCGCACATGCAGCACACCATGTCTGGACGATCGAAAGCACGTGATGTTTACCTTTGATGGCCTTAGTACTGGTTGGATGGCCTGAGTGCCTCCGGTATTGGTTGAGGTAGGATCGTCTTGGCATCCCGCTCTCTTCCTTTCCTGCATCAATATGGCGCTCCGTTCTGCAGTCCGCCCGGGCATAGACCCAGCGGCCACTATGCATCTAGCACCACAATTCTCTGCTACCGTCCAGTATGGAGCACAGGCCGCACGGTCTAGATACCTCGTGGCGGGCTCGTGGTGCTGTCAACCCCGCATGGAGTGCAGGTGAGACCTCTTTGGGGTGCATAGACGATGGGGTAGTACAGCGGTAGTGGCGACCCTGCCGTACCTGTGACTCCGTCGGGAAGCTCTATGCAGTATCTTTCTACCGGAGCATGTGCGGCGAGCGGCATTTGAGCTGCGACATGGCGCAAAAGATACTGCAACGTTCATCCGTATAAGGTAGGCCGCCGATCAGTGTTCCATTATCTCTCCCATCAGTTGGCGGCCTCAATTTTTCACTGAGTGTGGGTCGACTCTTTTCTGTTCAGCATCATTCTGCACTGAGACACAGGCCTTCAAGAAATTATCCACCGTCTGGTGGTACACCGCCGACATGGGTCTCACGCTTCATGCCAACAATACCGATGACCCTCCAGAGGTCAGAAACTGGAAGGTCCACATGATGGCCCTAATCGCGTCCATGGGCGCGCTGGCTATGGGCTATGATACGTCTGTCATTGGTGGAACCATGGCATTGGACTCTTTCCGCCGCGACTTTGGTCTCGTCAACGTCACGCAATTCCAGCGCGACACACTGCAAGGCAATATCGTATCGACCTTCCAAGCTGGAACCTTCTTCGGTGCACTCTTGACTTTCCCAGTTGGCGAAAAAATTGGTCGCAAGAATGCCATTCTCATCGCATCTATCATCTTTCTCATCGGTGGCTCTATCATGGTGAGCTGTGATTGCATATACTGATTTGGCAATTGCTGACCTCAGTCCAGACTGCTTCAAGTGGAATTATCGGTCTCATCTATGCTGGTCGCGCCATTGCCGGTTTCGGTATTGGTATGGTCTCTCTGCAGGTTCCCGTCTATATCGCCGAAACGTCACCGCCCTCGATTCGTGGTCGATTGATAGGTATATTCGAGATATTATCTCAAGGAGGAGGCATGTTAGGCTTCTGGATCAATTACGCTGTAAACCAGACCATCTCCAGCGGCGGTCAAGTCCAATGGATTGTTCCTCTTGGCCTCCAGCTCCTCCCTGGTCTGTTGCTTGCAGTCGGCATTTTCTGGTGCCCAGAGTCACCTCGATACTACGTCAAGAAAGACCGGTGGGAGGACGCTGCTAAGACCCTCTCCTGGATCCGCAACCTGCCCCAAGACCACGAATACATCCAGCGTGAGCTTGACGACATCCGAACCCAGCATTTGCTCGTCCAGCCACCATCCGGCCTCAAGAACCCAAAGCGTTACTACTTCCAACGTCTCTTCCAGAAAGGCACCCGCAACCGAATCGGTATCGGTCTTCTCCTCATGGCCTTCCAGAACTTGACAGGCGTCAATATCATTACCTACTACAGTCCTAGAATCTTTGAAACCCTGGGTATCACAGGAACCGACACCAAGCTCTTTGCCACAGGTTTCTATGGCGTAGCCAAAACCCTCGGCATGATCATCTTCTCCGTCTGGCTCGTCGAACGTCTCGGCCGTCGTCCAGGTCTTATCTGGGGAGCCTTCGTTGGCTCACTTCCAATGTGGTATCTCGGAGGCTACGTCTTGAAGAACGATCCCACAACTGCCGCTGCCGCGGGTGAAGTTTCTCGATCCGGAGCGGGTTACTTCGCCATGGTTTGCGTATACCTATACGGCTTGATCTATTGTGCAACTTGGCAGGGTATTACTTGGGTATACTGTTCTGAGATCTTCCCTCTCGATATCAGAATGCTGTGTGTGGCCATCACGACTGCCGATCAGTGGTTGTGGTCTTTCATCATTTCCAGGACGACTCCCTATATGATCACCTCTCTCGGGTACGGAACGTACTTCTTCTTCGCAGCTTTGATGGTCTGCATGGGTGTGTGGGCATGGCTATTTGTGCCGGAGACCAAGGGCAAGACGTTGGAGGACATGGAGCCAATCTTTGGCGCACTACCTCCTCTGAACACAAAGGCGTTGGAGGAGGAGGGAGATTCGCCTGACTCTCCCACCAGAGAGATCAGCGAGAAGTTTGGCGGGAATGTCTCGTATCTCGAGACGACAGACCGACGGGAGGCAAGAGGCCGAAGATCAAGATCTGTGACTCCGCAGCCAATCGCCAGAGTCATGAGCTCGTAGAAGATGAAAATGCTGAGGAGAGGGGGAACAGCACATCTGAGCGATTCAAGCTAGGCTGATGATGAAAATGATGACGAGTAATGAGAGCATGTGATTTGGACCCATATTCTTATGCATATTGCACTTGGCGTGACTGAGTGTTTGGACTGTACATAGATGGAGATAAAAGAAGAAAAAAATCGAACAAGGTCAGAGGCCAAAAATAAGCTCATCACCAAGCTCGTGCGTGAAGTGTCGAAATATGTCTTGTTGGGGTGAAGGACCGCTTGGCCATTCAAAAGCTTTCTCGGCGAGGAAGTCTTCGATGAAAGGATTGCCGAGTGGGTCGCTGGGTGGCACTGCATCGTCTTGGAAGTAAGAGCTGGGCAGAGGCCAGGTGTGCTCGGACTCGTTTTGGTAGGCGTGTGGAACTCCGCGTGTTGCGGCTTCAGATATAATATCGGGTGACACTCTAGCTGACATCGCTGCGGCCTTGGCTGCGAGAGACACATCACGAGTCGTGGTGATGGAACTCTGAACCCTTTCCAGGCGACGCAAATAGTCCTTCGCCGATACGTTCCCATTCGAGGCCATCGTGCCGAGCAGGCTGAAAGCCATCTGCACGGCCTCTGACAATTTTGCGGCAGGCTCCATAGTTCCTGCAATGATGAGTATCAGAGTCGACGAGAAAATGTAATGCGAATCGAAGTATCCGAACACAGCAAGGTTGCCTTCGATGAAAAGTCTCGAAAGAAGATGATTCGTAGACATGGCAGATTGCTTGCATGCATCCGCTAGAGCCAGAGTGGTTGGTGAGAAGGCATGTGCCAGTGCTGCATTAGAGCTTTCCAGATATGTCGTGAAGATGTGCAGGAGAATTGGTCTCGTGGTTTGAATGATGCATAGGTGATAGTGCATGTGCAACGTGTAAAGATTCCTCGCAGAGTTGTCGGTGTGGATTCGCAGCTCGCTTGATAACTCAATGTCCCAGTTTCGCAATTGATTGAGTACTTTGTGAACCCGGCGCACGAATGTAGTCGTGCCATGGTTAGGAATACAGTAGACATCGGTCACTGAACACATGCTTAGCGGAGTGTTGCTGGACTAGATGGTTCACTTACATATGCTGCCAGTGATCCTAGAAAGCTTGACGTGAGCGCAAAGGTGTTTGGGGTCATGGAACTCCTGTAGCTCCTCGCAGGTCAAGCCCTCGGACGACGGCATCTCTATATCGATGTCTTCATCTCTGAGGCCAAGCGGGAAGCCCAGTTTCGACGAGATCAATCTATCGAATAGGTACAATGTCCACCAGATCCGGCGACGATGTTCTTGGTCCTTGCGAGATAGGCCAGAGGTGGTGCTTCGTGATCTGTGTAAGCCAAGACTAATGCTAGATCGAAGTGCAATACCGCAGTACACGTGAGCAGATTGGAGGCGACCAATACAATTCGCGTAGAATGACTTTGTAAATTAGCACCATTGCCAAGATATGGAGCGGATGCACTCACCAATAGAAGCAGCACTTGGATCTGCTCGACAGATGGATGCTCATAATCATCTTGCAAGAGTGCAATAGCTTGGAGGAAGTAGGCGGTTCCAGGAACATCCTTTCCATTCGTGGGCTCGGCATGGTAGTAGCTATATAGCTCTCCGAGTGCCAAAAGAGCAAAGAGATGACACCCCCAAAGGACGTGTGAACAATCGTTCAACATATAGACTTCGTCGAATTTCCTGAAGAAAGACTTCTTCAAAAACAATTGGTAGTTGTTGCCAATAAACCTATCGACTCTTCGTATGAGTAGGCTTGCTCTCACTCGATCTGGTAATTGGTAGTCAGAGTCCATGAGTCGGTTGAACATGGGACCCGAAATGTGGTCTGGCAAAGCACTGTGCGAGACAGCATCCTGGTTCCTATCGATACAGTGTAACAAGCGATCGCTAAAAGCCGTACATGATGCTTCGCCTGCGAAAGGCAGAGCATGGTACGGCGACTTCCCGTGGCGAAGCTCGAGAAGAAGGTTCGGCAGATCGGCATCCACTGCAGCATTTGCTTCTCCCCTTTGTTCGACAATGCTGACATGATCATACACCAGAGATGGGACAGAAGAAGAAGGGTCTATTTGTGCCTTCAACTCACGCACTTGAGCTTCCAGCTTTTGTATGTAACTGTACGTCTCTTAGTTGAAGGGAGCCCGAAATTCTTTACAGTAATACCTTTCCTGGACTGTTACTTGTCTATCTCGGCTCGGAAAGTCGCACTCGGTTACCGCATTTGCCTGCTGACATGATTGACAAGGTTGCTCGCCTGAGCACTTGATTTTGTGTTTGTGGCAGCGTTTGCATCTGAAGAAGTCTTAGCGATTTTAAGTTCTGCCTGGAGACATATAGTGAACACACGCCACTGCACGTTTGCGTCGTTTAGCTGGACGTTGGTCGCTCTCCATGTTGGGTTTGTGTTGGCAGACAGAGTGTTAGGTGGAAGAGTCGGAAGTCCATGCGGACCCGCAAAGTGGTGGCTGACTAATCACAAGCCAACAGTCGACATGACGATGAACGGAAAGTGTCACTGCCGCTGAATGTTGCCCGCCAATGCTTCATCGCTTTCGAGAGCGTGTTATACTATTGGTACACATAGCTGCTCAGCGAGCCAGGGCCGATCCAGCAGATACTCCTGCCCGTGAGATTGCATGTCCGACTTTACGAAGATTCACCCAAGCCTTTCTTGGTTCGTCGGGCGCTGAAAACAGCTGTACTTTTACAGCTGTCGCTCCTTCCTGAGCGAATCATTGTATCTTGGCCTGGCCGGAGTTTAAGCCTTATCGACCACAATGACGCCAGAAGTGCCTAGCCCTTCAATGTTCACACCATTAAGGCCACAGCGTCGGCGAAGTTCACGTAGTATGCTTCAAGATCCACTCATCTTCTGCGAGCTCCCGTGCTGTGTATCGCCTTTCGGGTTCCCACTGCAACATCTTCCGCATGAGACACAGAAAAGACTCTCTGTCCTCTGCATCACCGCCTTCAGCAAGAGACGTCGCTCTTGACTCGATCGGCCTCGATTGCGGTATCGGGATTCCCGCAGTCCATTGACCTGGTGAGCATGATGCTTCAGCGATGGCCCGTAGCTCAGATAGTGAGCTGAGGTTTCTGCTTACCGGAGTCGGAGAAGAATTTGCTTTTCAGACCTGCGCGGGAGAGGAGAGAGTTCGGCGGGGGACCGATCAGTGAGATCATTTCAGCGAGGTGGGCACGTCCACGATATATTCCGAGTTCCGGATCTTCGCCGCTGAATAGACTTGCACCCTGGGAAATGTCCCAAGCCTTGAATCGGAGTAATGTTGTTAGCCTGCTGCATATAAGATCGATGTGGGACTTACTACGCAGCCAGCATTCCAGATGTCTACACTGTACGTCCACGGAATGTCTAGAATGACTTCAGGCGCTCGGTAAATATTAGGCTGGATATCCTCCCGATGCTCAATTCCATCGTCGAGCGCTGTGGCAGAGCCTAAGTCGCACAAGACAGGCTCGCCGATGTCACGAGGCATACCCAGCGCACGAGATAAATAGACAGTGCGGTCAGACGGTT
Source organism: Cercospora citrullina (assembly GCA_013365195.1). NCBI lineage: Eukaryota > Fungi > Ascomycota > Dothideomycetes > Mycosphaerellales > Mycosphaerellaceae > Cercospora > Cercospora citrullina. The sequence goes on along the minus strand of JAASFF010001716.1, from coordinate 163,841 downwards.
CTTTTCGCGGGCAAGGATCCGTTAATTGCTGGCCTTCGAATTCTTCGAACACAGTACTGTCGCCTCCCAATAGGATGTTGGCCTCCTTTATATCTGTATGTGCAACGTGACATTCGCTGTGCAATAAGTCGAGTGCGTGGAAGAGACGCTTCAAAACCAAGGCAACCACCGGAGCCGGTATTCGTTCTGCGGGGTTCCGATGTTGAAGGTCGAGCACGCTTTCCCAGAGAGCGGTATGAACGAAGCAGTGGTGCAGTCCTGCTGGCCCTTCGACCCTAAAAGAATCCAAGAGCGTACGAACGGCTTTGCGGCCGGGATGGTCCTTTGGGGCATTCTCGATGCGCTTGTAGACGTCGAGTTCGGTGTTGAATTGAGCGCCCATGCAATCCGATTGAATGTAGAGCTTCACAGCTACATGCTTACGTTCACTATCGGGAGTCAGTCAAGTGTACATTGCACTGTCGTAGGAGGTGCATGAAACTGACTGGAGATCGCGGGCGAGCCAGACAGTCGACGTGCCGCCAAAGCCCAGCTTGCCAACGATTTGATACCGGTCTTTAAAGATCTCTCCGATGCGGGCAGGATAGAACTGTGATGCAACGTAGTCGGGTAACGTCTCTTCCTCTATTTTACTATCCAGAGGAATGGCAGGAAAACCAGACTTTGGAAATGCGAGAGGTACCCATGGACGCCCAAGGAATGACTTCAACAGGCGTTGCAAAACCGACATAACACTCTCCTAGTGATGTCTGCGGGGTTGGCATATAAAGAGAGTGCACAAATCAATACAAGATTGCGAGAGAGTTGACGAACGTGATGCACTGAGCTGAGGATCGCCGCGAACGCATCCGATTCGTCACAGAAGCGCCGCTAAGCCAGACTAAGCGCCTAGTCCCTGTGTGCCGGGAGGCGGACAAGGCCGAACGCCCTTTATCACAAACAATCCCTCGACCCTACTCCACCTGTGAGGAATTCAAGAATCCGAGTGGAAGAAGTGAGAATGACAGCTTTGCGAACTCATTAGTGCGCCTGGGAATTTATCGATCCTCTCACTCTCTTCTGCCAGCCGTCGTGGAGTACTCTCGTCTGTCTCCTTTTTTGAAAGTGCCCTTCCCGTCCGCATAGACATGATGAGTATAGACGCCCTTACTTTTATCTACCGGCGTAATGCGTACGCTGAGTATTTCTTCTTTGTCCTTGGGGTTGTAAGCAGATTTGTGGACAGGACTTTGCCCGTCTCGGGTCCTTGAAGCGGTCAGTAGGTGGTATCCAATTGCCCCGGCGAACAAGAGAGTATGACTTTATCTCGGCAGATTCGATTTCACCGACTTTCTAATGTTCATGTTAGCTGCCCACTTCGTGGCGATCTTTAAGCACAGTCAAGTTTTTCTTTATGTAAGTCTCAAGTGCAGCCCTCCATGGTGCAGTCAGCTGGCTGAGGCTATATCCAATGATTTTTGGCAAATTCGACATTGTCTAGATCTCGTTTCGCTGTATTTTAAAAGATGGGGAGCCGCGAAGACGGTGTGCTTCAGCACGCCCTTCTTATAAGCACAAAACGCGGCATACTGGTCCGTCACTGTATCTACAGACTTGCCAACTGTCAACTCCTGTATGCCGCAATGCAGCGTCTCGACATGCATGCGGTTAATGTGTGAATCTGAATGGGCAGCGTGGAGACTTGGTCTGGCCGGGAAACAAGCAGGCGGCTGCCGATTGTGCAATGCGTATCACTGGATAGAAGCCAATACAAGGGAACAGGTCTCGTAGACCATGTTTGAGGGAGGCGCGTAGGCAATTTTGGTGTGCTACCGTCTCCGTGGAACATCATAGCAGAAGTCGTGCTCACTAGGTCTGGACTCGAAACACAGGCGCCGGGCGGGCGACTTTGCCAGTTTACGTTCGCGCCTGAGGCACTACGTTCTGGGTATTCATCCCATCTTCGTTCTCCAACATGCCTTATCTCTCAGGCTCTTTTCAGGCCATTGCCCTTGCGATATCCGATGCCGAGAACGATAGCAACCCTTGTCAAAATAAAAGGCCAAGTCGTGATAGCCGCAACCCAGTCATTCAAAGTCCAGTTCGACAACACAGCCCATTTCGCCCAGCCGCCAACCGCCTGCGCCATCGAGTGCGTGTACAGCGCGTCAGACATCAAGATGGCCCAGCACAGCAACTTCCAGACCCGAACATCGTCCACGTATCTCATGACGACGGCCTCCAGGAAGACGATCACGGCCCAGCCGCCTCCGAGCTGCGTGTAGACAAAGTTCGTGGCAGTGTCGATGGAGGCGACATTCTCGCGAGTGAGGGCCTTGACGTAGTCTTCTGGTTTCACCAAGACCATCACGACGCCACCGAAGGCGAAGAGTGATTCCACGTTTGTCAGGAGAAATCGATAGATGGATGGCAGAACTGCCGAGGCTTTGGTGATGGGTGTGGCTTGTGACATAACGTGGCGGTGCTGCGCCTCACGTCTCGAACTTGTCTCGTCGTCGCGTATCGGCCTCGCCTGCGTACGTGCGTGAAGAATGCTTGGTTCAGCTGGAGATGGGTTCGATCTCGAGACTTCAGCTGTCGTGTCGTGGCTTAGGAAAATGTCCTCTTGGGTGTGGAAGAAGGAGGTTTCGAGTGGAAGCCGTCAGCATCCGGGAAGACATTGCTGCGACCGTGCGCTGAATCCTGTCATGTTGCTCGGTAAGATACGAGATCCTACATCACGTTTCTTGCTCAAGGGAGGCACATTTCTCAAAGTACCCAAGGCATCGATTGAGTGCCTGAGAACGATCAATTGTTGCCGAATGCAGTTGAAGGGGCCGGTACCAGAAGGCAGCGTCGCCCGGCAACGCCGATACGTCCGTTCAACGTCAACCGTTCACGATACCATTGCCTTCCACGAGCCTTATCACAACATAACATCTTCGCGAGCCATCGCTGCTAGAAGATGTGCCAACACGCTCTTCACAGCAGTATATGTGGCCGGGCTCGACGAGTTTCGGGGTATCGCGAAAGGAAGAGCCGGGTGTATCTCATCCCAGAATTAGGATTGCCGCCAGAGACGCCGTGATAAATGGACACTTCGACATGCGATCCATCTCTGATTATTGAAGCTGTTGTGACTTCTCAAGCTCGGAGTGTCAACGCCCCAACATGAGGAGGTGCAAGGAAACACGCAGATACTCTTGTTCATGGCTTGACTACAGGCAAGTCCGCCGTTTCTCGCGGTCTTATATGGCCGTTGGGGTCGTTGCGTTGTCCTGGCGAGGTAGGATAAGTGGTGATGATCCATACATACTCGTATTGATCTCACATTGTGTCAACTTCTGCGACATACATTGCGCATCATACTAACAACAGAGACGCGGCCGAGGGTTACCATCGAGAAACTAACACGGGCTGCCGATATCAGAACAGACGAACTTCTGATAACGCAGGTGAATTTTCACAAGAAAGAAAGTGATTCAAGCACCTGACAGCAAAGTGAATGAACATCAGACGACATCAATCGAAGCAAGGCGAGTCACCCTCCCATCCCACAGCTGATCATTGACTACCTTACCATCTAGGGACAATCCGCGCACTTGCAATCCATCGCAACACCAAGAATACCAGAACAAACTTCCAGAGCGATACACAAGATGAGACTAACACTAGTGACCGGACTTGCGCTGTATCATGCACTACAAAGCACCTTCGCGAAACCACTCCCAAGCAAAATCGAAGCAGTTTCTGTTTGGAACAAGCCCGCTTCCCAATGGTTTGACATGCTGACCCCGTTCGGACTGAAGGAAAGCAAAGAGGATAAGAAGAAATCAGACAAGGACGACAAAAAGAAGAAGAAGAAAGAACAAGAAGACGCCAAGCCTGTGGAGTACCACTGGTATACAGGCGATGGCACTGTAGCCGCGGGCTGGCCAGATGAAGACGATTGGAAGAGTTTTGATGATCTGTAAGTGGCAACGTACTGAACGACTGATGACAACTCTTTTCTGCTACCTCTTGTACAAGGACGATGCGATTGCTTCAGAATTTGCAGAGCTTTCAAAGCTGCACAACCCTGAACAACAAAAGCTGACAAATCCCACAGATGGGACATCAACTCCGCAGCCTACATATCCCTAACCCCCAACACTCCCGACGAAACCTCCGACCTCCACGCCTCCATCCTCTCCGTCTCCTCCTCCACCGGCGTGGACGCCCGCTTTATTCTCGCCACCATAATCCAAGAATCCAACGGCAACGTCCGCGTCGGCACAACAGCAATGGCAAACGCCAACCCAGGCCTCATGCAATCCTACGGCCCCTTGTGTTCCGGAACCTGCAAAGACATCCCCACCACAACCCGTTGCCCCTCTTCCATGATCGAACAAATGATTCACGACGGCACAGCTTCGAACTCCGCGGGGATGGGATTACAAGACTTGATTGAGAAGAGTGGAGTGGATGATGTGAGTAAGTATTACAAGGCGACGAGAATGTATAATTCGGGACCGAATAGTATTCCAGAGGATGGCGATTTGAGTGCGGAGAGTGGGGCTGCGACGAGGACTTATGCTTCGGATGTGGCGAATCGGTTGGTCGGGTGGGTGGCCAATGGGACGGAGGTGAAGCAAGTGTGGTAGAGTAGGAGTGGGTGGGTTGCAGAGGAGACGAGATGAGAAGTGGTTGAAGAGGGGTGATGAGTGATGACGGGAGTGGTTAATGGCGGAGGGTCTGACTTTGACACGGAGTGTATGGGGATAGTGGCTTTTGCGAGGTGTTCTGGAGTTAATGGACGATTATCTTCTGGGACACACGACTTTCGGGGATTTTGGACGACTTGTTACGACGATGATGCAAGAGCATACGACGAAAACGACAGTGAGCGAGGCCCAAGTTGGCCACGACGAAATGATGACGACGTGTACGACATAATAGCAAAAGAAATAATAATTGATTAATGTGGGGAATGGGGAGGGCGGACATGGGGCGTACGAGGGCATGAAATATATAATTATAATACCAGATAAGGGGAACTTGTGAAAGTACGACACTCATTCATCGTCAGTTCGTCAATCTCAATTGCGTGAAGTACGAACATGAAGTCGAGCGCCTAACTCCTCGCTCATAATGTCGCGTACGAATCTACGCTTTAAGCTTTACCGGCATGCAAAGCTCCAAATTGCACGAGATAAGATTCATCCTCAGCTCACCAAGTTTTCCAACCATCCAAACGCTCACAAACCTCTCCAAAAGGAACACAATCTGACTTGCACACCGTCCCTTGCTCCGGCAACTCTCCTTTATCAAAATACTTCTTCACATGCTCCCACATGCAATCCGAAGGCGGGAAGAGTGCGCCATGGCCCACAGAATCCTGCTCAAGGAACACACTGCCTTTGTACCTTTTCGCCATCTTAGCCGCGCTCTTCGCCGGAGTCGCAGGATCCAAGCGGTTGTTGACGAACAATATCGGGACATTTTCTGCCTCGAAAGGACCATCGAAGCGCCATTTGGTGCGTAATGAAGACGGCCAGGACCAGCAAGCAATTTTGAAGTCAGCTTGGAGACCGGCGACTTCGGAGCCAAAACGTTCAGTCAAGTTTTGAAGGTAGTTTTGGAAAGCGGAGAACTGGTCGTAGCGATCTGAGACAGGTTCTGGACCATCACCGCAGTGGACCGCAGGCGTCGCTTCACCACCGAGATATTGCTGTGCGAGCAGTTTGTCGCTGAAGGCATCTTTGGTTGGGATAGGGCGCTGCCAAAAGGGAACACCAGGATTCTGTTCCGTTGCCACATCGTTGAGGAATTTGGCAAAGGATCTGAAGAAGAGTATGGGCTGGTAAGTGGTTGTCATGAAGCCCTGAACGACGACTGATCTAGTAATTGGCGTCGCTCGACCGTCGCCCGTGGCATATGCCGGGACTTTTTCGAGCAGATTCAGCAACGCGTTGAAGCGTTTCTTGATATCCTCTGGACCTTTGTCGCTTTCACGATAGAAAGCGCAGTCATTTTTGCCATAGAAGCAGGATTCGAAGAAAAACTCACGTATAGGTAAGTGGTCATCGATTGATCCCTCGTATCGATCGACCCAGTTGTCGGCGTCCAAATTGGCGTCCAGGAGCATCCGACCTACATGCTCAGGATACATGGCGGCAAAAGTCTCGCCCAAGAAGGTCCCATAGGAGACACCATAGTACTGCAACTTCGGCTCAGGCCCCTTGGTTTTCTCGCGGAAAGGCTGTTGGTCGTCCCCGCTTGCGTTCAGCGTTCTGCTGTCGCTAGCTCTCTTATGCGACTCGACCTTCTTGACAATCTCCAGCAGATCTCTCGCCACGTATGCTGTAGAGATATGCTGCCTGATATTGTCGCCATTCGGGTACCTTCCGTTGTGCGTGGATGCACAGAGCTCACCACGAGCCCTCTCTGCAGCCCAGTTGAATTTGAGCGCATACTCACTCGAGGTCAGACCACCAACCGCTTCCTTCTGATCATACCAGACTTCCGCCTGCACGGCATCTTCAAAGCAATACGTATTCGGCTCACTTCGGAAAATGCCCCGCGGATCAAAGGAGAGGATCTCATAACTTTTCGGGCCTTCGAGCTTTTTCTGCACCAATTCGGCGTTGTCTAGCACCCATAAAGTACCTGGACCTCCGGGCCCGCCCGGATTCGTGATTATTGTCCCGCCGTGATTTGGATCTGATGTGGGGACACGAGCCGGCAGCCGGATGATAGGTAATGATACATTGTTCGGATTCGACTCATTCCTCCAATCCAGAGGGACAGTAAGTCTTGCGCACTGGAATTTTTCGCCGTAACATGGCTCGTATACTAGCTCGGTTGAGCTATTCAGACTCGACCAGTCAAATCTGGCTTCTTTCGAGGCAGAAGTTATATTTGAAGGACTCCCGAGATTCCAGTATGACGGCGTTATTGACTGTGCTGGATTTATGTAGGTGCACAGGAACAAAAGTCCCAGTCCTAGGAATGTCATACTGTTGCATCAGTGAGAGAAAAGAAAGCTACTGTGAAGCTCAAGTGTAAAGTTGGGTCACAAGATAAGAAGTCGTGCGGTGGCCGCCGAGCCTGCCGATCTTTTTCTGCCTTACAGCACCCATGTCGTGCCAACTGACGAAGGTTCGCTGCTACCACGGTCATCGCGTGACTGACAACTCGTCGATGCGAACATGGGAGATGCTCGAGGATATGCAGTTGTTGCTGTGCAGTCGATGGAAAGAAGGGTCTTTCGCTCGAATAATCGTTATCTGATTGATCCGGCAACCAGTTTCTGTGCAACTGCAGTTTTGAGACAAGCGCTGCAAACCATCAAGCTAAACCCAAAATGCTTTAGCGTTTTCTCTGCGACCAAACTCTCTCCATGCCTCTTGCTGTCAATATCAACCATCATCCCAGATTTCGCACACGGTTTGCATGAGCAACATGACTAGCCTCGAGAGATTACTCATCATCGTTAACGCAAGCTTGCGATTGGCGTGTTGACCGAATGAATCCGAAACACATTGTGACCAAAGAAAATGCACTCGGACATCACAGTGCAGCGCGATACGTTGGACGCCTTGGAAGCTCGCACTCCGAATCTTGAAATGGAGCGGTTCAGCATGCAGTACAACTATCCGAAAGTAGAGAAAGATCTAAAGAATCCTGAAAGTCGTGATAATCGAAAGAGTTGGGATGTTGTACAGCTATCTACCTCTCCATTCTAGTCTACAGCTTCGACGTCCCCCTTCAAACCCCCAATATGCCTCACTGCTTGTCTTCAACATCCGTCTCCTCAAGTGGCTTGTTCAAGCCAACTCTCTCCAATGTCGAGATGACTTCGTGAGTACCCGATCCAGTGACTTTACTGACTGAGTTCTTCCTGTCCGTATCGACTACCAGTCTGATCAGATCTGGCCGCATGTAATGTCCTCCGAAGTCATTCAAAGCTTTGCTTAGATGTGCCTCATCAAGGTCAATGTCCACAAATACCAGTCCTTCGAAATCTTCTGCAGGTCGCTGGATCAGACCTTGGCCGTCTGGGCCGTAGATCCGTGTGTTGCCGTTGTAGATGTGGTGATCTTCAGGCTCGCGTCCAGGTGGGGTCTGGAGCTTGACACCCTCTGCAGAAATCGTCTGGAAAGGAGCGAGGGTGAAAGAGCCGGTTTCGATGGCGTAGGCCGGAGTCACAATATCAGAGTTCGCATCACTGATGTTGGTGTAAGGGTCTGGATACTTGAGGGTGCTGGCGTGAGGGTACAATGGCCAGGCAGCGACGTGAACTTGTTCGCCGAGTGAGACGGCATAGGACTTGAGGAACGGGTTCATGTTCTCCCAGCAGTTGAGGTGACCGATGCGACCGATTTCGGTATCAACGACCATGGAGGTGGTGTCGCCGGTGCCGTCGCCGAAGACTAGGCGTTCGACGTGAGTTGCGCGGATCTTGCGGCGGTGGTTGATGACATTGCCGCGACGGTCGATCATGACTTGTGTTGTGTAGAGGCTGTTGAGATCCAGCTCGGAGTAGCCTAGGGAGACAAAGATATCATTCTCTTTGGCGGCCTTGCGGATACGGTGCATCTCTGGTGAGTCGGGAGCAAGACTGTTTTCGCGGTATTTCTTCAACAGTGGGAGGCTTTCCTGGTAGCTGACGCGCCACATCCTGATTGTGAAACACGCAATCAGCTTCCTTTCCCGATCGGCAGAGACCACTTGAGGACTTACCAGTATGGGTAGCCTGGGATCCAGAGCTCTGGGAAGGCGATGAGTTTGCAGCCTGCTCTGCCTGCTTCATTGATCCAATGGATAGTCTTTTGAACGGATAGCTCGAGGTTGAGCCATCCTGGCTCGGCGTTGACTGCTGCAGCCTTGTATTTTTTGATTGTTGCGACCATGGTGGGCGTGGTAGAGATCTGTAGAAGACGGTGTGATGGGGACGATGCGAATGGTAGGGTGTTTGCTGCTGAGTAGATGTTGTCGCATCTCCAGTGGTCTTATATATTGCTTGCAGACAGGCATAATGGAGGTGGAAAGGAGTTGTTGCGGAACGTATGATAGCATTTTCGTAATACTGGCCTCGATGACCTTCACTGTCTCATCCAAATGCGGAAAGTGGTTTGCCCCGTCTGCGCATACAGTGGGCCAGCAGTGCTAGGAATTGCGGAAACATTGTCGTCTGTCTAGGGCTCATGCCAAGGGGCAGCGCATGTCTGAGAGGGCATTGCGTCTCTCTTCTCAGACCCCTGTCAGGGCTTGCTTTCGTAATGAGGAGTTGTGGAGCATGCATATGCAAGACTGCAGTTGCCACGGTATTGATCGAACCATCATCGGACGCATACGGAATCGCGAAGAGCAGGTGGTACACCGAGGATGCCTTGATTTGTTGATGTGTTGTCATAATTTGATCCTTCCGTCCATACTGAAACCGCGTACTAATTTGCTGAATCATCAGGAATCCACAAGGCGCTCTCGCGATGGCAGTTTTAGGCATGATGACGCTACGAGGCATCTTCCATTGCTTCTTCATCTGCTGTACATCTATTCATTTTGCTCAAATATGCGCATGTGAGCGCGGTCTTCTATGTTCGTGGCGCATGACGGCGTCCCAGCTTGATCACGAAAACTTCGATATCGTGTCCGGAAAGGGACGCAAAAGCAGCCGATGAGCTCTGTAGAAGCTGCTGTTCAGATAGGCGTATACTGGCGCATCGCGTAGACGGTGACCGATGAGTGATGTTCAGGTGAAGAAAGAGAAAAGAAAAGTCAAAGTCACATGCACGAATCTCGAATCGGCAAGTGGGTCCTCCATCTACACTTCTCACGACCACAACTCTACTTCCTCCATCACACGCATACCACTGGAGCCACCGCTACCGCAATGTCTTCCAACGTCGGACTCAGCACGCCGCGAGGCTCAGGCACGTCCGGCTACGTACAGCGCAACTCAGCCAATCTCCGACCACGCGACGACGTTAAACCCTATCCCACCGAAGTCGACTCGATCAAGCACCGACAACGACAGCCGGACAAGGAGATTCTAGAGCATGAGAAGAAGCGAGAGATCGAGGTGAAAGTCTTCGAATTGCGGGACAAGCTGGAGGAGGAAGGGTAGGCACACCAAAAGCTACGCGAATGGACAAGTGCTGATATTGTGATAGTGTCGAAGAGGACGAGATTGACGACCAGTGCGATGCCTTAAGGAAAAAGCTGGAGAAAGAGCAGAATGGGAAAGGTCCGAATGCCAAAGGTCTCAAGTCACATCAGGTCCATGAGCTTGCGCGCGCGAAGATTGACGAGAGCGAGAGGCTGCGAAAGGCACTCGGCATAGGAAAGGACTACGAGGAGGGAAGTCACTGGCGCAAGCAAGAGGAGAGGAAGCTCGAGACGGAGCGTGAGCGCGCAAAGGGCGAGATCGGTCGCGATCGAGACTGAAAGCGTGGTGGGATGCCACAAGTTTTGCAGCTCTGCAGCTCAACAGATCACCTGTGGGTTCTGCGGTAGCGTCACCGATGCAGCTATACCTGGCATTTGGAATGAGGCATAATCGTTCACACCTGGGCGCTTGATCTCCCTCAGTCTTGATCGATAGTGCGTCGCTCTCGAATCACTGGAATTCATCAACACACTGCGAAGGCTCAACGACATCAAGGCTACAAGCTCATGTCTGCCAGGGAGCTATGAACAAGGGCATCAAGTCAGTTACAGACGTCATTCTAGGGCTACAGTTTGCCAGACTCTTGTTGCGACGGAGCCTGCCGAGACATACTGCTGTGGTCCGCTCCACTCATCTCGGAAGTCAACTTCTGCTACAGGACCTGCAGCAACCATATCGAAGCTTCACCAAGACAGCCTTTGAGGCCGCGATGTCAACCGCGCTGTGACTTTCTGCCAACACGGAGATATGCTGAATGCTATCGCGCATCATCACTTGCGATGATCGACAGCATGGTGAAGTGTCGCAAAGGCACTTGCAGTGGAATGCACTACTGGGCCGCTGAAATCAGGTACGGCCGCGTCTCAGGACTCAGCCAAACGATGCTCCGCTGGGACCTGCGCGCGGCTGTTGCCAGCATATACTGGTATTCACGACTTCCACCACTCGCAGCGAAATGCGAAGCTCCATTGCCGCCGACATGTCGTGATGAAGTGGCTGGAATTGTCGTCGCCGGCCGGTGGCTTGCAGTGAGCAGCATGGGGCTATGGTGATTCCACATAGGCCAGCCGCTTGTCCATGCTCAGCAAAACAGACGAACACATCATCGGTTCAATATTTGCCTTGTGTCATTGGCATACAGTATCGTGTATTGCAAGCAGCGCACATGCCCTAATCCTTGTGGCTCTCGCGCACGTACAACTCAAGGAGCTAACGAGATCTCCTGGTCGACACACTCGAATTGGCGTCTCTCGTCTCGGGGCTTGTCCTTGAAGCCTATTGAAGTTGAACTGCACACTCGAAGCAGTATCAACCTCCGAACGCTGAATCTACGCTCCCTTTTTTGGTTCAAAGGCTCGGCAAAATCAAGCTTGAATCCATGTTGTGCTCTGTTGCGCAGGGCTGTCCGTGTGGCAGGTGAAAATCCTGATTGATCGTGAGAATCTGAGAATGAACCCCGCACCGTCGTAGTTGAAGTGCCCATAAGCTCCAGGAGTACCTCGACTTGTCGACTTTGTGGATCGCGATGTCTGCAACAAGCGCAGTGGACACTACGGGCTCATGGACGATATTATCTGGCGAAGCTAGATCTCAAGTTTCTGATCACCTCAGCATCACTGTCACGACAGTTGTCGTTGTTCCTGCCCAAGCTACATTGACCTCCTGGACTGAGCTCACGTCTTGGACGACACTAGTGGCTGGCTCGCCTCGGCCCCCGAATGATGGGGCAGTAATAGTCGTATGGTCTTCGGTCGTCTTCGTTTCAACCATCGGTGTCGGCCCAGCATCTCAGACCTCTTCCCCACACTCTGCAACCACATTGACTCCTGCTACCGAGGCTGTGGTGATATCTGTGGGCACATTGGTCCCTCTCCTGGTGGGGGCTTTCTGCGTCTGGCTCCTGATCAGGCGTAGAAGGAGAAGGGCGCAAGTCGTGGAGAAAGAGCAGCTCGAACATGCTGAAAGCACAGCCGCTGAGACAGATGGTCTGCCAATCAGCGAATTATCGGATGTGATGGAGGCGCGAGAGGTAGAAATGCAAGTTCCTCCGATTGAGCTTGAAGGAGATGGGCCAGTGAAGACGGCCGCGTCGAAAGAAGAGCTCGTTGAAAGAGAGAATTGGCTTCACGATACTCTAGGTGCCGTTCTAAGTACGAAGTGAAGGCTGAGGTGAGGCGTGCTGATGCCGAACATGCATTAGTTAGCGCGGCTGCATTGTCAGGGTTTCCACATTCGCTACTCGCAACGAGCTTCTTCCGACAACTTCAAGACACTGTCACCTGGTCACACGACTCGATCGCGCACCATGGCTGCACTGCCAGACACGCCGCCGTCTTCAGACAAGCCGCCGACAATGCCACCTGCTTTCCTCATCCCAGAACTGCTCGAAAACATCATCTTGCACCTGCCGCTACGCGACATTCTGCTCTGTCAGCGCGTGGGCACCCAGTTTCGTAACCTGGTTCAGGGCTCGAGTAACATCAAGAAGGCACTGTTTCTGGAACCAGCGACGAGCAACACAGTGGAGCTCTGCTTTGGGGTTCCATCAAATTTGAGGAACACGATTTTTAAGCACGTTCGGATAGAACATTGGAAGACCTCGACAAAGGGCGAGATCGTCTGGCCGCTCTTGAACCCGTCCCTGGTGTCGTGGGTCGAACAGCTTGTCCTCAAGCTTAAATTTCTGCTGACGTGCCGCTACAGACAATTCGAGACGGAGAAACGCGCCTGGAAGTGGGCGGCTCTCGATGTATCAGCTGCTCCCCGCTTCACCCCCGAAATTAGGCCCTCGATGAGGCTCGATAGCTCCTTATTCGATTCGCATGAGTCACGCGCCGCAGACACGGTGGAATCTGGCACCTCGATTGCATCGGAGCTGACAGCCAAGAGCCTGCCGCCAATGCTAATCTCTCACCCGCCTTCCAGAAGTCTGAAGGCGTGGGACCGGCCAGGTAATATTGTGGAGGATACAGCAGATGAGTATTCACGGGTGGGTGTGAGATTTGATGCTTTATTCAAAGCTGCAAGCACCGGAAGGAGCGCTGTCGAGAGAATCTTTCTCCCGAGGGGAACGGACCTGGCTGGTTCTTACCATTGGCGTGTCCTTCCGGAGAGCGCGCTTGATCGCGTCACTGGATGGGAGATGCTCAATGTACTGAACAAGACGGATCCCAAAGACATGAGAGAAGAGATTGATCGCATCATCAAAGCTCTTAAGAAGTGGGACTATGTTGTCGACGGGAATTCAGGGGGAGAAGATGAACAGAAGGGGGCGTTTGCCTGGGAGTTGGAAGATGTGGAGCAGGACACACTTTTCGAGACGGTCACTGTGGGTTCTGGCCCGTGGTAGAGATTGCGCATGGAGAGTCACAATTGGTGTTGTGAACAGTTGTCTCCACCAACGCGCAAAGAATAGGATTATGCTGAAGATAGAGCATCGGACGGGGAGGATCGGAAGAAGGAAGGCTTCGCATGAGACCTGGAAAACTGCAGGGTGAGAGCTTCTGCGGATCGGTCGGTGTGCCGCGCAGGCAGAGGGTCGTTTGCATGAAAAGTTGAGTGCCGTTCTGAGCGCGAAGTGAAGTGAAGCGCGCCAGCGGCGGAGTTGCATTAGTGAGCGCGACTGCGCTGTTGAATTCTCGTCTCCAAAATATACGAATCACTCGCTTCCTCGCCTCATCACGCAACTCGAGCCCTCGCAATGGCGACGCCCGGCCCTCCGCTCAAGTCAGCGGCAAAGCCGTCGCCACTCGTGATACCGGAGCTGCTCGAGCATATTATCCTGCACCTGCCGCTTCGCGACATTCTACTCTGCCAGCGTACCAACACTCATTTCCGCGACGTTGTGCAGCGCTCTAGCAACATCAAGATGGCGATTTTCCTGGAGCCTGCTAAGGGCAAGACTATCGAACTTGGATACGATCACGCTGTCCGACCGCTGTTCAACCCATTCTTGATGTCGTAAGGGGGGATACCATATCATGCGCCGCACCTGGCCGCTAACTTGACCCACCAGGATCTTCGCCAAAGAAGAACGCTTCTGGGAATTCGCGCCGCATGATACATGGGTCTCTGGCGAATGGATGGATTGCGGAGAAGAATTCGGAGGTGCTATATTCCCTGACCACAAGCGCAACCTTATCATAAGTCAACCGTGGATCGCAAAGGCCGCCGAAATCTGCACGGGAGATGTATTGGACATTTCTGGACGCTCCTATTCAAGAATGCTCGTCACTCATCCGTCGTTCAAGAAGATTGAGATAAGATCCTGGGACCGCAAATTGGGTGTCGTGACGAATGCTACGGTGGTTGAGGATTCCAGTGCGGGCGTGCGATTCGGGGGTGTTCTCAAGGCAGCACGTCCCGCATTGGATCGACAGCTGCGTATGAGCACGGAAATAAATCCTCACGGCCCCATGCAAATGAGTCTGGCTGGTGTCGAACGCTGGCGATTCTGTCCAGAAAGCGTGCTTGACCACGTCACTGGTTGGGAGATGCTCGCTATTATGGAGGATCAGCTTCACATCAACGAAATGAACGATGAGATTGATCGCATTATTCGACGGCGGAAAGGATGGGATCATATCGTGGGCTGGACTTCGAAAGACGATGAGATTTATGGGAGACTGTGCGTTTGGGAGGATGGGGAGTGGAAGGCACGCCTTCCTCTCACTGCAGACGACGAGTGATCCTGGGCTATACTTCGACACGTGGTAGAGTCTGCGCATTGTGAATGGCATGCTTCGCTTGAGGGAGGATATATCGAGGCTTACAAGGGTGCCCTTCAGATTCCATGCCGACGTCGCCGTAGAGCGAAGCAATGATAAGAGCAGTGTCGCGTCGAAGGATGCTAGACTTCAGATTGTTGTACTGTGCTCCCACCGTTGAGCAGAAAGAAGGTTGTTCGAGCGAAGGAAACAGTAGCCTAGTTCTGCATCAGCACGCGAATCGTAAAAGAGACAAGAGAAATAAAAAGCAAAGTACGGGAAACTTCTTCTTACATTCTACATCAGTAAACTCCAAGCATGATGATACTAGCGACATGATTCCCAAAGCCCTATTCCGAAAAGCCTGCCAGACATAAAGCCGAGCAAGAATATATCTTATGCCGTACACATCAACAGAATTGCTTCCTCACATGTGCTCATTCATTCATCTTCATTCGCAACAGCCGGTAGGCCAAACGCATCACATCACATCAATAAGTCTTTCCCGCCTCGACTACCAACCCATGCATTGCATCATAGGCGCACCCATTCCTCCCATTCCAAACAGCCCCATCACGTCCGCTCCTTCAAGCCTTCTTGGTCCCCCGAAAACAGGCGCCCAAGGATTCAAGCCCTGAATCTGCCCATTGTTGATCCATCCATTTCCCCAGTTATGAATTTCTGGCGCGAAGCGAATACTGGGACCCCTTCTGTGATGACGTCTTCCTCTTCCATTCAAGTAGTCATGCCAGGCGCGTTCAGTCCATCCACGGTGGTAACCGTTTTGCCACAGCATTGTGGGATTGTAGCCACCGTATCCGCCGTTCGTCCAATAGGTCATGTATTCTTCATCGTATGGGCCGCCAAACATTTGGAAGTTGGTAACGGCCCAGGGGTTGAGGCTCATTGCCATGGTGAGCTTGATTGTGGGACAGGTAGGTCGGAAGGCTTTGAGTTTTGGTGGAAGTGGTGAATGGAGGATTGATTATGCTGATGTTGCGCTGGGGTACAATCGCTTGTATGAAGTCTTGACAGTTGTAGGTTTTTGTGTGCTGCTGTTGAAGTAAGGAGCGAACTGAAAGTCGGAGTCGAAGAACTAGAAGAGAAAGACACTGTAGGAACCCGGGGCATGCTCCTTTTATGCGCTCATGTTACGAACGCCTTGCGGACGGGATTGCCTTTGTACTGTGTCGTACGGCCGACGGGGACGCAGGTCGGCCGTGGGGTGAAGGCCGGTCAGTAGGACGCCTGCACGGAACTGGCCACTGTGTTACTGAGGGCCTGCATTCCGCCCGCTTACCATCCCGGATCACACGTGTTGGCATTCGAAGTTTCATGATGGGATTATCGTGTGCACTGGCAGCGGCGGCAGATGGATCCGGCAACTTAGGTAGTGATCAGTCGCTGTGATCGTGCGCTGGACAAGGTTGTTCCCGTTGTACGAATCCAAACCGGTCAATGTGGCTGTTGCTGGCAGAAGGCTAACCTCGATGGAAATGGCTGAAGGGATGTGACTGTGGCGATTGAACAGCGATCTTCGCTGGGCATCCTTGTTTGCTGCTTTGAAAAGGCAGCAGTATTGTTGCCATACCTAGGCTGCACGACGTATTAAGCATGCGTGCGCCATGAGCGGAGCATGACCACACTGCGTTGCCACGGGGAGCGCCAAAATGCCTCGGCCGGTCAAAGTCCCGTCTTGCATGGTTGATTGTTTGCTACACTGGGGCGAAGTGACTGCAGGTAACCGTACGACTCTGTCGGTCATTGCCAAAAAGCTAGCCTGGTCGAAGTGGCGGCGCGTCCAATGCGGCCTCTGAGACATGGCGGGAGCAGACAGAGTGGCATCTGTTGTAACCTCCTCCAGCTCTCCAATCGTTCTCCATGGCTCGTCGGATCATGCGCGTACGCGCCTGGTAAAGCACAGCCGATCCGCAGATGGAGGCATCAAGACAGTGGTTGCACAATGTGGCGAGTCCTTCTAATCTTGCTCATAAGGTATGCTGTACACCGCTCGAAGACGTGGCTGGTTAAAAAAAGCCGAGCTATATGAGCGATCGCGGATCTGACTGATCAAGCACAATACCTTCCTACACCAGACCCCCACATGGTCGCAAACCGGCTGGACGCCTTTTCCTGACCCTCGCCAGAATGAAAGTATTGCGCTGTAGATGTTTCACGGATCGTCATCATCTCTCAGCCCAACAACTCGACGCTCAGCAAGCTCGATGATTCTTTCGTTGAGGATGTCACGCTGAAAGCGTTGCGCGACCCTGCTGGCGGCCTCCAACATTTTGCCAGTGCGGTCCCTCATGAGTGAGGCAATCTCGAGCGCCTTCATGCCGCGTTCCTCACCCTCTCGGCATTCCGATGCGAGGAGCTGCAGCAATACCTTGTCAACCTCGCGCTCCATGACGCCCACCTCTGTCTTTTGTTTGGATGTCGCGTTCGTGTGTTCGACCAAGTCTTGGATGAGAGACAGCTGAAGCGAACTGCGCACGTATTGCTCTTCGAGGCCTCGCACGAGAGCGACCTCCTTGTCTTCCTCGCTATCAGCCGCGACACGCGTTGATACGGGTACTCTGAACTCGAAATCGGACAACAATGGTCGTGGAAAGTAGGGATACTGTTCACCGCCCTTCAGGATGATGCAATGGAATCGATCGCCAGCGACAGCGACCGGCCAGTAGCTCTCTTCTTTCTTCCCATCGGCTAGACGATCCATGGTCCTAGTATCGAGAAGAGGAACCCACTTCGCTTGTCCTGGCCTCCGCCAGTGCTGCAAAACGAGTAGAACGCCGTCGCTGTCGTAAGCGCAGGGATCTCCTCTATCGCTGAAGAAGACGCTTTTGAGCTCTGCGCCTTCAGGCAGTGCGAGTATATCTTCACTCTGAAAAGTCTCATCCCGCTTGATGTTCTCAATCGTGTAGAGCAGACGAGTCGTGCCATCGCCACCATTAGGTCCATTGCCGACAGTCATCACATAGTCTCGCCAGCTTGCACAGGTGACGGCTGGGGTGGACTTCTGACGATAGACCTTCATTGGCAGACCGAACAAGCTGTATACGCGGACGAGGCCGGCTGATGTAGTTGCGACCACGCAAGTGTCGCTGAGGGACAACGATGTCACTTCCTCGCCCGGCGGTAGCTGTGTTCGCCAGTCGACTCGAGCCGTCCAGGTCTCGTGTGGCCTATAGTATACAACAGCCGGGTGATCTCGTGCAGGCGGACACGAGAACAGCGAACCCTTCTCGTTGAGGCAAGCCTTGTCGTACCGATATGGATCTGTAAAGTGGAAGTCCCGATGCTCCTCGCGATCGTAGAACTCAACTGTCACAGTATGGTGCGTCTCTTGATCCACTGTCCAGACAAATCCAGTAAGGTTCAGACACAAATAACGTCGATTACCTTTCCAAGGCGTGCTGCCTGGCTGGAACGACTCGTGGATCTGCGGTTGCCAGGCACCATATGCTGCTTGACGCTTCGCCTGTGGCTGTTTGATCGAGTCTGCTGCACGTTTCCCGTAGCGGTTCGGCTCTTCGGCATATCCAGCCCCATCGTCGTCCTCGATGAAATTGTCTTCACCATCCATGGACATTGCGTCCGGGTCGAGAAGCAAGTCCAATTCATCTCCTTCGGCTCCTTGCCTATGGTCACTGGCCTTCGCGCCGTTCGAGATAGGCCTCCGTGCATTGCCAGAGACTTCGCCTAGAGGATCGTTGCTGAGCGGAGCCAATTGCATGCCGACTTTGAGCAGGTATCTATGTGACTCTGGCACAAAGTCTTCGCGAATGAAGAGTTCGCCATTGCTGTTAGTGTAAGAAAGCACATTGTCTTTGGGGTGGAATTGCACATCCAGAATGATATCGCGAACATCGTTGTACGTTTTGAGGGCGCGCTGAGTTCTGGTATCCCACAGCACGAGATTCTTGTCGAGATCTGCTGAAATGAGAAGTGCACCGTTCCTGGACCAGGCTGTCGCTGTGATGGCAGCTTTGTGCGCACCGCTGAACGCTTTCTGCCGTGACCAATCGCTGCGAGAGACAACTTGCAGATCTGCACTTCGAATTAGCGCTGTGGACGAGGGCTGGAATGAGAGACTTGCCTCTTGTGAGTGTAGGTACCACCCATGCTCTACCGTCAGGATGCCACGCAACCCGAATGTTAGCCTCAGAATCCGATCGCTCCATCCCAATCATGCCATCCACACGCTTCACAAGTTGCGGCTGCTCTGAGCTCAAAGAGTACATGTAGATCATGCCATCGGTGCAGGAAGCGGCTAGTGTGGTGCCGCTGACATCGAACGACACTTGCTTCACAGGTCGTAAGTGGTCGCGAAGTACCATGATGTTGGTCATGTCGCTCGTGTTGACTATTTTGACATCATGCTCGCTGTGTAGAAGTCAGTATTGGGGATCACGGCCGTCTAAATTCAACTTACTCGCTGGCAACCGCAACCCATTGCCCATCGGGACTAAGTGCAAGATCTCGCACAGGCGCAGTGCAACGCACGAGGACTTCATCCATTCGTTTGGTGATCAGATTGTACTTGGTTACTTCGCCTGTCTCAGCTCCAATGATGAAGAAGTCATTAGAGGCGACAACGGCCAAGTGGTTCTCAGTGGTAACATCAATGATCGCAGGCTCATCGTCCGAGCCGTGGTCGAAAATTCGTACTGCTCCATTGAGGCCCGCTGTGATGAGTTGCCTCCCGTTTGGCGTATAGCTGAAGAAGGTCGGCCCTGGGGCGTCTACAGTATGTCTTAGCGATGCATCTGAAGTCGCAGTTGTCACACTCACGGGCTGGTCTTCCTCGTAGTGCCGCCATGTTGTGTTGTTGTTGCGATGTGCAGGAAATCTGGAAGGGAGGTCTGGCCGAAGACGCGACACGCGTGGAAGGCGCGTCGAAAGTGGCGGCCACTCCCGCGTCGCGCAACCGCTGAACTCATTGGCGCCAAACACCGCACAACAAACACTTACCGCCGGACAACGACAATTTGCGACATCCTCTTCAACGGTGAGAGTCAACATATCGGTGACTTCTTGTTCTCCATCTGACGATCAAGCAGCAGCTGCAGCGCCACATTCCCAACCAACAACCACGAACAACCCCGCAAAGATGAGCGCTCAGGACGCAACCAAGGCTGAGGAGGGCGCCGACACTCAGATGGACACTGGCTCTTTTGACAAGGGCAAGGGCAAGGCCGCTGCCATGAACGAAGCTATGGATGAGGACGACTCGGAGAACAGCGAGGAAGAGGTGAGTCTGCGACTGGACGACTTGATCTGACGATGAAGCTAATTCGAGTGCAGGGCGAGGGTGAGTGCGGTATCTCTAACGACGCGGATCAACACGACGACTAACTACTGCGAACAGGCGAGCCAGAGGACGTTGATGAGGACAACATGGAGGAGATCGATCAGGACAACATCGTTGCAAGCCGCACTCGCGGCAAGAACATCGACTACGCCGAGGCCGCGAAGGAGCTGCCTGAGGAGGAGGATGAGGATGACGACGAGGACTTCCAGGACGACGACGCCATGGAGGAATGAAGAGTCCTCAACTCCACATCTCGATCTCTACACATCTTGCGAACCACGTCGCAGTCGCGGTAGGGTGCGCACGTGGCACTGGATGCCCACCAGAGTCAGATCTAACTGCCATCCAGTGCGCGACACACGTCTTGCATATCGGAGCACAGCAGAATTGCATAGCTCTTGACGAGTATTAAGACTGTGCAAAAATCACATGAGCATTGCGAGAGGGTCCAGCAGGACTCTAGACTCGCCCACAAGTACAGCATCGCATAGCAAAACGAAAAGTCATCAACTGCAATGATCTTCACCTCGCTGTCCCATCATTTGCTCGATGTCCTTGTAATTTCGTGTTCTGCAGACCAGCTGATCTCCCCACCTGTCACTCGAGTGAAAGAAAGTCAGGTGTAGGCAGTACATCGGGATTTCGCGAGCTGGTCGACTAGTCTCGACGATCGACCCTGGGCGGCGCTCTCATGTGAAAGGCAAGCTACTGTAGGTCGCTTCGTCGCACCTCGCCCGTTTCTGCTTCCCGTGGCCCCCATCCTGCATAATTGTACGAAACGACTTGCGACTAGAGTATTTGACATGTGTCCGACATCGGGCGGAGGGGCAAATTTTCCTGCGGTCGCGAATCGTGGTCTCTGTCTGGCTCGCGTTGCTGTTCCGTATCCTCCCGATCTCCGCGTTCACTCGAACCAGCAGTTCCCGCCGAGCATTTTGCCGCTGCTGTCAGCTCGACGAATGGACGGCCAGGGAGAGTGATGGCCCCTCGCTGGCGTCGAAAGTACGAGACATGATGCATTTATGTGTGTCAATACATTGGGAGAGGTCCCCGCCGTCATGATGACCTGCGGTGATGCGGCGAAAGAGGCGTGTGTGCAGAATTGTGGTGGGAGCAGATCCATATGCAGGTCGCATGTGGTTTATGTTCAAGCATTTCCTATATCGAGCCTTTCATGTGGCAGCGATATGGTGACCAGGTCCGGGTGACAGGTGCGAATTACTCCACGGAAAAAGGCGAGGGGGCATTTCCGGCCAATGGGCATGGGAGGGGATAAGCTAGGGCGAGAGAAGCTCAGCGCTCGCGGCACGATATGCAAGGCAATCTCACGGCACTTGCACCCGCTGAAGTCATTGTGCTCGCAGCGAGATTCAGTTGGCAAATGAGAACTCGGGCCTGCGCTGCGAGGCCGTCAAGCGTGCAGAGGCGACTTGGGAGGGTGTGCGCGAGGACCACTGAGGCCGTGGCATGCAGGTTGAAGCTGCGAGGCTAAATGCTAGCTCGTCGCTGGCCAGGCTGGGGAAGGCCAGGGTAGCACAGAACAATTGTTTTCCAGAGCTGTCTGTATGGCCGAGCCTACGTGGAGTCGGTCAGCAGTCTCCACGTCGCCTCTCACGTCGCGGAAATGATGTGCACACAGCGCAGCACACCATGCGACGGCGAGCCAAGCACGCGGGCGACAGTGACGGAGGTGAAGAGGGCGAGTCAGGGAGGCCGTCTGGAGACATTGGGAGTCGGCAGGTGGCCGAGTTGAGGTGGGATGTCAGTGTCATCCATTGAGAGAGGCGTAGCGTGGTCACATTGGTTGAGCAGACGGCTTCTCGCTGCACCCAGCGCAGTAGTCGGCCAGCAACACAGCAGCCACCGTCCGAGCCGAGCAAGCATTTGATGTCCAGCGTCCAGCAGGCGTTGCCCTGAGCAGCAGCGACAGCGGCTGCTTGGAGGAGGTGGAGACGGTATAATTGCAGTTAGGCGCATTTCAGTCGATCCCCACTGCACAACGGCTTGGTTGTACAGAAAAGCCACGGTGCCCGCGCGCAATCACGGTCTTTCTTCCTGCTACCGCTCCCTCTCCTCTCCCTCCGGCACACTGCATTCGCACCGCACACCCTGCTGCCGCTCCCTCACCGCACTTCTGACGGGTAAGTCACTTGAAACGCCGCGCTGCCTGCTGCCTGCCTGCCCGCCTGCCTCCGCCATCGTTGGTCGTCCATTGCCTGTCTGCGCGCCTTGCCACGAGCCCGGAAAGTGTTATTACTCTGCCACGTGCACCCGTCTGCGACTCGCGATCTGCCTTGCTCCCCCCACGAAAGGCTACATTCCGGCTGCCCATCGCTCGATACGTTATCGGTCGCGAATCAGCGAAACTCTGCTTTCTTCTTTCCACAAACCGGAAGCCGCCGAGCACAACGACACAGTCGTCGACATCATTCACCCGCTGATCCCGTTTCACCAAGAACCGCTGCACCACGGCTTGGCTCTTGCCTCCAGCGCGAGCTTGACCTTCTGCACCTACCCTGGCCGATCCCGCATCTCGACCGCTTCCGCTGCTGAAATTCCACCTGCTCCCCTCCGCTTCTGCCCGGACTCCCGTGAACGTGAAAGAAAGCACATTATTGTCACGAGCAGTGGCGTTCTACATATCTTCTCATTCAGCACTAACTCCTTCTCCCACCACATAGCGCTGCACACACGCACTCACACATCACACCATCCGATAGCACACACGAGCTCTGTACACTGCCGATCCGCAACGAGCGACGCCTACCCCATCCTCGAACCATTCGGCATTACGCCGATAGAATGGGTCGAGTCTCCTTCGCCGACGATGTAAAGCCACCAGCCGACGACCACGAGATTGAAGAAGAGCCCGTCAATGTCTATCCTTACCAGAACACGCCCGAGAATAAGTCATGGGCTGGTGCGCTGCCATTGAAGCAGGGTCTCTACGACCCAGAGCTTGAGAAGGATGCTTGCGGTGTCGGTTTCGCTGCCCACATCAAGGGCAAGCCGAGCCACAAAATTGTCACAGATGGTGAGCATTGCGTTCCGAGGAATGGCATGTGTGGCGACAATAGGCTAACGAGTGGTAGCACGCAACCTGCTCTGCAACATGACCCACCGAGGTGCCGTGGGTTCAGATGCACGAGACGGTGATGGCGCTGGCGTCATGACTTCCATCCCACACAAGTTTTTCCTCAAAAACTTTGAGCGAGAGCAGGGTTTCCAGCTACCAGAGCTTGGCAAATACGCTGTGGGCAACGTTTTCTTCAAGCCCGAAGAGGAGGCATTGAAGGAGACGCTCGCACAATTCGAAGACATTGCGGACCAACTCGACCTGCGGGTGCTGGGGTGGCGAGAGGTGCCAAAGGATAGCACACTCCTCGGTCCAGCAGCCAGCTCGCGAGAGCCGATCATTCTGCAGCCTTTCGTTGTCTCCAAGTCAGTCTACGGTCCAGGGAACGAAGTGCCAGCCGACTTCAACGAGAAGTACGACGAGCAGGTGTTCGAGAGACAGCTGTACGTGCTCCGAAAGCGTGCCACCCACATTATTGGTCTGCACAACTGGTTCTACATTTGCTCTCTGAGCAACAAGAACATTGTCTACAAGGGACAACTTTCGCCAGTCCAGGTGTACGACTACTACCATGATCTGGTCAACGTCGATTACGAGGGTCACTTTGCATTGGTGCACTCTCGATTCTCGACCAACACATTCCCATCTTGGGACAGAGCCCAGCCACTCCGATGGGCAGCACACAACGGAGAAATCAACACGCTTCGAGGCAACAAGAACTGGATGCGTGCTCGCGAGGGTGTGCTCAAGTCCGAGTGGTTCGGCGATGACCTGGAATCGCTCTACCCAATTATCGAGGATGGCGGCTCTGACTCTGCTGCTTTTGACAACGTTCTCGAGCTGCTCACCATCAATGGCGTGCTTTCTCTCCCAGAAGCCGTGATGCTGATGGTGCCTGAGGCATGGCAGGGCAACGAGACCATCGATGGTGCGAAGCAAGCCTTCTACGAGTGGGCAGCATGCATGATGGAGCCTTGGGACGGCCCAGCCCTCTTCACATTCTCGGATGGCCGCTACTGCGGTGCCAACCTGGACCGAAATGGTCTGCGTCCTTGCAGATACTACGTCCTCGACGATGATCGTATCATTTGCGCATCTGAAGTCGGCACCATCACCATTGATCCGTCCACCGTGGTCCAAAAGGGCAGACTGCAACCAGGACGCATGCTTTTGGTCGATACTCAGGCAGGCAGAATCATCGACGATGCCGAGCTCAAGGAGACTGTGTCATCTCGCCAGGACTTCAGATCTTGGCTGGATGCACAGCTGCTTGTCTTGCCAGACATTTACAAGAAGCTGTTGGACAACGGCACAGACCTGTCCTTCAAGCTCACCGAAGACACAGTCAATGAAGACCCTCGACTGAAGGCATTTGGCTACTCTCTTGAGCAAGTCTCTCTTCTTCTTGCTCCCATGGCCGCAGATTCCAAGGAAGCTCTTGGATCCATGGGTAACGATGCGCCATTGGCCTGTTTGGCACAGCAGCCACGTCTGCTCTACGAGTACTTCCGCCAGCTGTTCGCGCAGGTCACGAACCCACCTATCGATCCTATTCGTGAGGCGGTCGTCATGTCGTTGGGCTCCTATGTCGGTCCACAAGGCAACTTGCTCGAAATCAACAAGGAGCAGTGCCACCGATTGTACCTTCCATCGCCAATGCTCTCAGTTGAGGAATTCAACGCACTCAACCAGATTCCATCTGTGCACCCAGACTGGAGTGTCGCTACCATTGACATTACTTTCCCCAAGAAGGAGGGCATTGCTGGTTACTACGAGGCTCTCGACCGCATCTGTGAGGCTGCCGGCGAGGCTATTGAGAACGGCGACAAGATCATCGTTCTCTCTGACCGCAAGACTTCTGCCGACCGCGTTCCTGTGTCTGCTCTTCTCGCCACGGGTATGGTCCACCACCACTTGGTCCGCAACCGATGGCGTGCTCAGGCTGCACTCGTTGTCGAGACTGCTGAGGCTCGTGAGGTGCACCACATGTGTGTCCTCGTTGGTTATGGTGCTGACGCAGTCTGCCCATACCTTGCCATTGAGTGCATTCTCAAGCTTGACCGCGAGGGTCTGATCCGCAAGAAGATCAGCCCAGAGAAGCTAATCGACAACTACAAGCACTCTTGCGACGGTGGTATCCTGAAGGTCATGTCCAAGATGGGTATCTCGACCCTCCAGTCCTACAAGGGCGCCCAGATTTTCGAGGCTCTTGGTATCGATGACTCTGTCGTCGACCGCTGCTTCACTGGAACTGCCACTCGTATCAAGGGTATGACTTTCGAGCTCATTGCTCAGGACGCCTTCGCTCTTCACGAGAAGGGTTACCCATCCCGTGACATTCGCGAAATTCCAGGTCTTGCTGAGACCGGAGAGTACCACTGGCGTGACGGTGGTGAGCCACACGTCAACGACCCAGTCTCGATTGCGAACATCCAAGATGCTGTCCGCAACAAGAACGACAAGTCCTACGAGGCTTACTCCCGCTCGGAGTACGAACAGATCAAGAACTGCACACTTCGTGGACTTCTCGACTTCGACTTCGAGGCTACTACTCCAATTCCAATCGAGCAGGTCGAACCTTGGACTGAGATTGTGCGCCGCTTCGTCACCGGTGCCATGTCCTACGGTTCCATCTCTATGGAGTCTCACTCTACTCTTGCCGTCGCCATGAACAGACTTGGCGGCAAGTCCAACACCGGTGAAGGTGGTGAGGACCCAGAGCGTAGTTTGCCAATGGAGAACGGCGACACCATGAGATCCGCCATCAAGCAGATTGCTTCTGGACGTTTCGGTGTTACCAGCAACTACCTTGCCGATGCTGATGAGCTTCAAATCAAGATGGCTCAAGGAGCTAAGCCTGGTGAGGGTGGTGAGCTTCCTGGCCACAAGGTCTCAGGTCCTATCGCCAAGACACGTCACTCTACGCCAGGTGTCGGTCTTATTTCTCCTCCACCTCACCACGACATTTACTCCATTGAGGATCTGAAGCAATTGATCTACGATTTGAAGTGCTCCAATCCTCGATCACGAGTATCTGTCAAGCTTGTCTCTGAGACTGGTGTCGGTATCGTGGCGTCTGGTGTCGCCAAGGCCAAGGCTGACCATATTCTGATTTCTGGACACGACGGAGGTACTGGTGCCTCACGATGGACTGGTATCAAGTATGCCGGTCTACCATGGGAGTTGGGTCTCGCCGAGACTCACCAGACTTTGGTCCTCAACGACCTTCGTGGTCGTGTCATTGTGCAGACTGATGGTCAGCTCCGTACTGGCCGTGATGTCGCACTCGCCTGTCTGCTCGGTGCTGAGGAGTTTGGCTTTGCTACTACTCCTCTTATCGCCATGGGCTGCATTATGATGCGCAAATGTCATTGTGGGTATTCCCGATCCTTTTCACGCTTCGCTCTGATGCAAACGCGCGCTCCGTGGTCGTCGATGTGCGACTCGCGGACGACCGTTGCAGTTGTAAATTCAGAGATTTACAGACACATACTGACATATCTTTTTAGTGAACACCTGCCCGGTCGGTATTGCCACCCAGGATCCTGAGCTCAGGAAGAAGTTCAAGGGTACTCCAGAGCATGTGATTAATTTCTTCTACTATGTCTCGAACGAACTGCGTGCAGTCATGGCCAAACTTGGATTCCGCACGGTCAACGAGATGGTCGGTCACACAGAGATGCTCAAGGTCCGCGAGGATCTCCGCAACGCAAAGACCGAGAACATCGATCTCAGTCTGATTCTCACCCCAGCCCACACCTTGCGATCTGGCGTTGCCACCTACAACGTCCGCAAGCAAGACCACAAGCTTCACACTCGCCTGGACAACAAGCTCATCTCCGAGTCTGAGCTGGCTCTGGAGAAGGGTCTACCATGCCGCATCGAGTGCGACATAGTCAACACAGATCGTGCACTTGGAGCAACTCTGTCTTACCAGATCAGCAAGCGCTACGGCGAGAAGGGTCTGCCAAACGACACGATCCACGTCAACATCCGTGGCTCGGCTGGTCAGTCTTTCGGTGCCTACCTTGCTCCTGGTGTGACCCTCGAGCTCGAGGGCGACTCCAACGACTATGTCGGAAAAGGTCTCTCCGGTGGCCGCCTGATCGTCTACCCATCGCGCACGTCGGTCTTCAAGGCCGAGGAGAACGTTATTATCGGTAACGTCTGCTTGTACGGTGCTACTGCCGGTACTTGCTTCTTCCGCGGTGTCGCTGCTGAGCGTTTCGCCGTCCGCAACTCTGGTGTCACTGCAGTCGTCGAGGGTGTTGGTGACCACGGTTGTGAGTACATGACTGGCGGTCGCATTGTCGTTCTCGGCAGCACCGGTCGTAACTTTGCTGCTGGTATGTCCGGAGGTATTGCCTACGTGCTCGACCTGCACAAGGACTTCGAGGGCAAGGTCAACCAGGAGATGGTTGAGCTTTCTGGTCTCGAGGACCCACATGAGATTGCCTTCCTGCGCGGTCTCATCGAAGACCACCACCACTACACTGGCTCTGAGCTGGCTGCCCGCATCCTGCTCGACTTCAACCGTGCTCTGCCGCACTTTGTCAAGGTCCTTCCAACTGACTACAAGCGCGTCATGGAAGAGGAGGCGCAGAAGAAGGCTGCTGCCGCAAAAGCAGAGTACCCTCTGCCAATTCTTCCAGGCAATGCCGTTCGCAACCTCCACGAGACCTCTCGTGAGCACGAACATGCGGCTGAGAAGAAGAAGGCCAGCCTTGGCGATCTCGAGGAGAGTGTGTCCGACGCCGCCCGCGAGAAGAAGCGATCGCTTGTTCTTGACAAGACCAAGGGTTTCATGAAGTACCAGCGCCGTGCTGAGAAGTACCGCCCTGCAAAGACGAGGACCCGTGATTGGGCTGAGCTCAGCAGCCGACTCAACGAGGACGAGCTCAAGTACCAGACTGCTCGATGCATGGACTGTGGTGTACCGTTCTGCCAGTCTGACACTGGTTGCCCAATCTCCAACATCATTCCAAAATGGAATGAATTGGTGTTTCAAGGTATGTTGCTTCTGATCACTGACGACTGTGCGAGTTGCGCAGGCGAGAAAAGTTTATACTGACATTGTACGCAGGTCAATGGAAGGACGCCTTGAACAGGCTGCTCATGACCAACAACTTCCCAGAGTTCACAGGTCGTGTCTGCCCAGCTCCTTGCGAGGGTGCTTGCGTTCTCGGCATCAACGAGGACCCAGTCGGCATCAAGTCGGTCGAGTGCGCCATCATCGATCGCGGTTTCGAGATGGGCTGGATGGTGCCAACACCACCAAAGATCCGCACCGGCAAGAAGGTTGCCATCATTGGATCTGGTCCAGCTGGTCTTGCTTGCGCCGATCAGCTCAACAAGGCCGGTCACTCCGTCACCGTCTATGAGCGCTCTGACCGCGTCGGTGGTCTTCTCATGTACGGTATCCCTAACATGAAGCTCGACAAGAACGTTGTGCAGCGTCGTGTCGACTTCATGGCCGCTGAGGGCATTGAGTTCAAGACCGGTATCTTCGTTGGCGAAGGCGACGTCACTATGGGCTCGCTGCGCAAGGAGAACGATGCCGTGGTCATGGCCACTGGCTCAACTCTCGCTCGTGACCTCAAGATTCCAGGCCGCGATTTGAATGGTATTCACTTCGCCATGCAGTTCTTGCACAAGAACACCAAGTCGCTCCTTGACTCTGAGCTTGCCGACGACGCCTACATCTCGGCCAAGGGCAAGAATGTCATCGTCATCGGAGGTGGCGACACTGGTAATGACTGCATTGGTACTTCCGTTCGTCACGGCGCCAAGTCGGTCATCAACTTTGAACTTCTGCCACAGCCACCTGCTCAACGTGCCAACGACAACCCATGGCCACAGTGGCCTCGTATCTACCGTGTTGACTATGGTCACACCGAGGTCAAGACACACATGGGCCGTGACCCACGTGAGTTCTGCATCATGTCCAAAGACTTCGTCGATGACGGGAGCGGAAACGTCAAGGGTGTCAACATCAAGCGTCTGGAGTGGACCAAGAACTCCAGCGGTGGCTGGGACATGAAGGAGATCCCAGGTAGCGAGGAGTTCTTCCCAGCTGAGCTCATCCTCATCTCCATGGGTTTCTTGTCCCCAGAAGACAAGGTCTTTGAGGGCCAGATTGAGCTCGATGGCCGCAAGAACATCAAGACCCCACCAGGACACTACACCACCAACATCGATGGTGTCTTCGCCGCTGGTGATTGCCGACGTGGTCAATCTCTCATCGTCTGGGGAATCAACGAGGGCCGCATGTGCGCACGCGACGTCGACTCTTATCTCACTGGTGTCGGCACCATGCTCCCAGTCACTGGTGGTATCGTGAAGCGACCACCATATGAGCTCCTCTCCAAGCAACAGGACGCACCAAAGGAGCTCATCACTGCTGCCGCATAAGTCATCAGTGCAGCAGATTGACACGAGTTTACTTTTCAGCATTGTCGATTTTCCCGCACATACGGAGCGGTTTTCAGGTCTTACTCCGCCGCTACAGATACCCTTTTGAAAGCGTTACGAGGAACTCATAGAGGAAAATTGGCATGGGCTTTCGCGAAGCATTCCGGGCCTATGCATTGATCTTCCACAAGCGGATGCACGTTGTGTACGATGACGGGAGTGGATCACTACGACATCGGAATTTGCGGGACGAAAGGGGAATTACTTACGATCTTCACGATATGACAAGAAAGAAAAACGGGAAAATACGAAGTCAATTGAGGATGGGGATATGAGGCTTTTGTGATTTGTATGCTCTGCACATATCTATGATTTTGGTTTTCGATTCTGCGTTTGGGAATGTGCTCTGATTCATATTTTCCTGCATGAATATATACGTGCACCAATGTTGAACGCCTTTGCGTCGCTTGAACTACAAAACTATGATACACGTTCGTGATCGGTCGTGATAATAATGTGTTGATTGTTACAGAAATTTCCGCCTTGCCTTGCCATGAGCGCCGCCTTCTTCTTCAGCAGAGCAGCAGCGTGAAGTGAACTTGATTGGCAATGTTTCCACCCTCGTCTCACCAAGTTCTGTCATTACAAAATTTTTTTTCTTCCTCAAACACTTCGGACTGCACTTCCTCCTCCTTCCTTTTCTTTTTTTTCCCTTTCCGCCACTCGTATAGCCTCTGAACTACCCGATTGTTGAAAGTGTATGATTCGATCCGTTATTCACGACAGGAACTCCGCCTCCATTTCCGGACAGTCCACCCTCTTCTGTGAGAATTTTATGCGCATTCGCCAAGTCTGCTAGTTTCTCTTCTTCGGAGACTGTGCGGTCTTCTTCTTGGATTCCGTTTCCGGGGCGGGAGGAAGGAGCAGTGAGATTTGTATTCGTATTTGTTGTGTTTGTGTTTGTACTATTGCTGTTTCGTTTTGATGACGATATCATGGGAGGTAAAGCTGTAGCTGTCGCTGTCGCTGCTGAAGATGACGATTCTGGTCGTTTGGGATTTGTTGGGCCCATTGCTGTAAGAGAGGGCCGTGCTGATGATGATGAGGATGCGGGTCTTTTGGTAGGTCCCATTGCTGTGAGGGAGGGTTGTCTGTTGAGGAGGTTGTTGGATTGTTGGAGGAGGGCGCTGAGGCGGGGGGAGAGGGTTGAGGTGGTAGGTGTTGAGTCTGCAGCTTTATTTTGGTTCACGGGTGGTGAGAAGAAAGAGGTTGGAGGTGGGGCGGTGGTCGTTGCGGGTGAGTCGATGGTGGAGATGCTGCGGCTTGAGGTTGTAGAGGTGTCGTCGTAGTCTGATGAGGTTGTTGTGGTTGTGAATTCTTCGCTTCCAGGGGAGAGATCCATGTTGGGGCGAATTGGAGCGGAGTTTGCGAGGATTGCGGTGCTCGGGCGAGTGAGGAAGGGGCCTCCTTGTTGGGAGCGAGGACGACCGTGGAGTTCGAGATCGTGGACGCCGGAGGCTTTGTCGACGTACTGGAGTTTGGCTTTGATGGGCTCGTCTGGGGGATCGTGGATTTCGAGGCGGAGTTGGTTTTGGTGATCTTGGTAAAGGATATCTGGAGTTCGGGCATCGGTGCCAGAGTCGCGATAGTTGCGTGTTGCGGTCGTGGCCGAGCTGCGGTAGGTCATGGGCCGTTGAGATCGTGAGTTGGACACTCTTTCAATGATGGGTTCGAAGGATGTTTTGGCGGCGAGGGCGTGTGAATTGTGGGATGATCTTTGGATGACAGGCGGGGGAGCACCATCCTCGTCGTCGAACATGTAATCGCCATCGCCCGAGTACTTGGCCTTCTCCAAGTCTGAGGGAGCTTCTCGCGGAGTGTTGATAGTTGCGAAGTCGTGCCTTTCGGCAGCCTGAAGAGGGGCGCTGATTCTGATACTGTCTCGAGAGGACTTCTTGGAGCCGAGAGAGCTGAAACTGGATGTGGATAGTCGTGTGGCCAGACCGACAATTCCGGGGGCACAGCAACATACTTGGCTCAAGTATACTTCAACACCACTGTACAAGCCGAGGAAGCTGTAGCTGTATGTTGTGTTGAAAGTCGAGGTAAAGTCACGGACATGAAATATCCTGACAATACTAATCGCCGTGACTGCGAGGCCGACCAAATAGACAAAGAGGATTCTGTCAGTGCATTAGTAAAACCTTCGAGCAGCTGTACTGAAAATCGTGTGGCTCACCCGATCGTCGTCCAAAGGGTTGTCTTCATCCTGATTATACTTCTGATAGGCAAAAGCAAGACGAGCACATTGAACCCAATGTCGACTCCGGCCAGTACCCAGAGTAGAATCTGTCTGTCAACGCATTGACTCTGCAGGTCCGGATCCTGCAAGGAGTTCCACTGCGATGCTATCGGCCGGCATTGAGCGATGACCGAGACCTCGAAGCTGATCAAGGCAGCGCCCAGCAAGCCCAAGGATATCCACCAAAGTTTCCGCAGACCCCCAGCAGTTGGCCATGCCCGGAGATAGAAAAGGACAAGCGATATCTTGGTGCTGAAGATGACAAGCACATATAGGACGCTGGCAATGTAGAACCACTATTCCTGTCAGCTTGTCCGTGTACCTTCACTCTATTCCTGCCTACCTTGGTAAAATCCACGATATCACTGAGGCTTAATGTCCAGATCTCTTTGCCCATGCCATTCTGTAACGTGAAATATCCTGCCACGAAGAAGCCGACCAATGGTGCGTAGCTCGCGACTGCCACGAAGTCGTCCCATCCAAAGCCTGCTCCTGCAAGTCGTGCCACCATCCTTGCAATGGTGCAAATGGTAGCGACTGCGAAGAAGACGTAGGCGACAATGGACAACAGCTGAGTTCTATCGCGTGTCGGACTAGCGCATCGGTATGCTCGAAATCTGGAGGAGGCCAATTGGTCCGAAAATGGGCAATCGTTGACCTTCAGACATTCCATCATGGCATTCTGCACTTCCATGTTCTCGCAGAAACATGGTTGCGAGGGTTGGCAGTTGTAAGCATTGAAGACTGTGCTGGTGCATTGTAGCTGTGGAATATCCGGTCAGCGCGTCACGCGTTTCTTGATGTCGCAGGTTCAACACGTACCACACACGTCGACAACCCGCTCACAGCAGTATCGTCTACTAGTGTCTGCCCAGTAACCTGCACGCGTGTGAGAGCCACAGCCCACACGAGGCCAACGAAGAAGCCATCTTGGAACCTCATCTCGAGGTCCAAGAGTCCATAGACCCAAAGCCAGAGGAGACTGCGGAGGATGTAGTGGGAAAGTAGCAATCCAACCTCACATAAGCAGATGCACAACACAGCAAGCCATGAGCTACTACTAGTATGCAGTCAAGCAAAGACCTACCTTTCACATCAATGATGTCTTTGTGTGGCCCCTCCGCAGGTCGAGCACACCGATTACATGTCTGCTTCTTCGATCTGGCAGCAGTAATTGTGCGCTGACGACTCATGTCGAGCGTTAGGTATGAATGCGTGGCGTCACGAAGGACGCCGATCACATGGTTGGCTGGGTGGTTGTTCTTGACACGAGAAGTGATTGAAGCTGATTATTTCGGGCTGCATCCTTCAAAGTGAGAGCCATTGAGTTCGTCTGCAGTCGTAGAGCTTGTGTTCTTCACTTCTGTACCTGCAGAGTGCGGTCTACTCAATCCGACGCATAATTGTTGCAATTGAGACCGGGAACCCCAGGCTGTGGGTGATGTTCCTGACGACTCGCAGCGTGCATATCCGACACTCGCGCAGGCCTTGCCGACAAAGGCAAAGGCTTGTTGACGAAGAAATGCACTTCCTGACTCGAGGTGGCAGTCGATGATGGTGCGTGGTAGGTCAGGAACGATGTCGACATGTCAGACTAGGCAGCTTCCGGCTAGCAACAGCTCCAAATCCACGACGTCCGCAGAATCTCCGCCATCGCAATTTCGCTATTGGATTCGACGCAGCCAAAACATCGAGTCCACGCCCTTTTCCGCCGTGTTCCTCGACATCCTCTCTTGGCGCTCCGCTCCGTCCTGCACACGTCGACTCGCCCTCTCCCATTCGCCCATCCGTTTGCACTTGCGCAGACTCCTTCAAGCATCACCCCCCGAACCTTCACAGCAGCACTCTGCAGACGACATGGGACGACTTTCTCGTCGCTGCGGCCGCGCTCGGTCATAACCACTCTATTTGACAACTCCCGTCCCCATACGCTGGCAGCCGAGAGCGCCACAAAACATGGTGCTGCTGCTCAATTCGGGTCTGCCGGTGGTATAGTGTGACCGTCTAGGCCTGCCTGCGGGACTTGCCCTCTTTCTGTGTCTGGGCAGGCCCCTCTTCTGCGCTCTCAGCTCTCGGCTCGTGCTTGTGCGGCGCGGCCGTTGAGGGATTGCGACTATTGCTGCAGCTCGACGGAGATCTTCTGTAGGTTTCTTGCTGATCACGCATGATTTCCTTACCGTTTCTATTCTCTCACTTCTGTACACTGGAGCACCGATGACAGCCTTCGCATGATGTGAAGTAGGAGCATACCACGAGCCATCGGCGCAAAGGAACGAGTGACGCAGCACGAATAGCGGAAAGCCGAAGATACCCGGACGAGAGAACAGAGAGGAGGACGCGATGGCAGCGACAACGTACACCTTTTCGCCCGTCACAGATACGGACCGCGCAGGCGTGGTGTGGGTCGCTGCGATCCTGTCGTTAATGTTCACCGTCATCACTTTGGCTACGCGACTCCAGATCAAAGCGCATGCGCTCGGGAAAGATGACTACCTTATTGGACTATCAACACTCGTGGCTGTCGCACAATACATCGCAATCTTCGTCGGGTTGAATCGAGGCGTGGGACGGAGCAGCACGTTGCTGACGGAAAGCTATGCGCAAACACTGGGTCGCTCCGTTCTGGCGAGTGAGATTCTCTTCATTGTGTCCATGACGCTGAGCAAGTTGAGCGTGGTGGTGTTCTTGAAGAGACTGTTATCGCGAGATCACAGTGCTGCGTGGATGGCTTGCCAGGTGGCCGTTGGTTTGACAGTGGCATGGGGAGTGGGAAGCGCGCTGGGTATAAGTGTTGAATGTGGTCCGAATCGCATTCTCTACGGCCCAACGCGATGCGTGCACAAGGTGAGACACTCGCGACGCAAGGCGCTCATTGCCACATATACTGACTGAAATATAGCTCCTCCGCTGGGAACTCGTCATCAGCTTCGACGCCGTCCTCGAATGCATCTACGTCGGCCTAGCCATCTGCCTCGTCTGGCCCCTCCAAATGAAGCGCAGAATCAAAACCACCGTCGTCTTCGCCTTTGCCTTCCGCCTCATCTGCGCCGTCTTCGCCGCCCTCCATGGAGTTTGGATAGACAAATACGTCACCTCCGACGATCCCGGCCTCGCAATCGCAGACGTCCTCGTCTGGCAACAAGTCTGTCTTGGATACAGCCTCATCGCAACCACAATCCCCACAATCAAAACGTTCGTGAGAGGGTACAACAAAGAGCTCGGATACGATCCTTCTTCAGAAAAGAGAGGTCTCGGTGGAGGATACAATCTCGGCAGCCTCGTACGCTCTATCAATCGTACAGGACCCGAAAGCGGTTCAGGAGGCTCATCGAGACAACAGAGGAGTAATGCTTCGAGGAGTGGGCAACGAAGTTTTGCTTCACGAAGTCGACAGGATCAGGAAAACGGGAATTATCAAATGGGGCCTAAGAGTGGGGATTATCGCGTGGGAGCTTTTCATGACACGAGTAAAGGGAAGAATGCGAAGAGGCCGCCGAGTGGGATATTTGAGAGCGATGAGGATCCGATTATTAGGAGGGATGTGAGTGTTACTGTTGAGACGGAGAGGGCTTCGAGGACGAATTCGGATTTGGGGGTCTGAGTGTAGATGCCAGATGTTTTGCGTGTATGAATTAGATAAAGAGCGTGGCGTTGGGAGGCGTATACTGCAAGTCGCTTGGGGTATACCACTTCAGTTTTGAGTAATTGAGATGCAGTGCAGATAACTTCTCCGGGAGGATGAGTGATGTGTTAGCAGATGAAGAATTGACCAGTTTCGATCGATTCCCCTCGACCCAATCCAGCCTCCAGACTATCCATCAACTCGCTCTTCGTCTACACCACAAACCCTCACTTCCTTCTTCATTGACCCCCTATCGACCTACCGCTCAAATTCCCACCCCTCCATCAACTTCCTATCCTCCTCATACCCCTCTGGAAGATCATCTTCCTGCCACTCCATAATCTCAAACATCCAATCTAATCTTCTTAATAACACTTCCAGTATCCCAAACGCATCTTTCCGCTTTTCCTGTTCTTCCTCATCCAACACAGTTTGTATCTCCTCTCTCAATCTCGATTCTGTTTTTGGTCCATAGTAAGGTTCTTCTCCGTACGTTGTATAATGTTTTATAGATAGAAGTTTGAGAGACTTGAGATTGAGGGTTATTTTGTAGCGGTTGGGCCAGGTGGCGCTGTAGCCACAGAGGGAGAGGGCTTGGATTTGGGAGAGGAGGGACGGGGGGGTTTGGGAGAGCCAGTGGGAGAAGGCGCGGGGAGGTAATGGATGTGAGAGTGAGGAGGAGGAGGATGAGGAGGAGGAGGATGTTGTTGTTGTTGGTGGGCTGTTTCGTGAAGGAGGCCAGGGAGAGGATGGGTCGAAGGCAGGTGGATATAGGGAGCCTTGGGCCTTATGATAGGGACTGTTGGGATCGAGGAATAATGGATCTGTTTCTTTTCTTGGGGAGAATTCGTTGTGGATGAGCCAGAATTGGTTTTCGGCGTAGAAGATTGGGAGGGATTCTTTGCGTATGAGGCGGGAGACTCGTGTAATGGGTGGCTGAACTGGTCGGCATACTTTGCTGTCGTCACGGATCGGTCGGGTATAGTTTCACCGTCGGGAGCAGAGCAGGTCTCGGGGACTTGCTCCTCTAAGGGTTGATCGATGTTTGCGGTATTTTCTCTTGGTTTTCTCTTGACAGCGGCCGATGAGGGAGGAATGGGGTGCGATTACTAGGTAGTGGTAAATTTGCAGGCGTAGTTCTGGGGAGAGGGAGAGGAATGGGGAGGATTCCGCAATTGGTGTCTCGTCGGTGTGGGATGTGGATGTCATGTTGTGGAATTATCTTTTCGAGTGATGCGATCATTGAGGACGTGATAGGTCTACAGAACCCATTCCTCAGAGCTCATGCAAGAATGGAAGTTGAGGTGTTGGCGGGGAGCTTGGACAGCGCTAGACTCCAAGTATGGAAATGTGAGATGTGCTTCGAAGGATTCAGGCACCACTCGCAAGCCGCTGGCGGCCTGCGAGTTTCGCCGACATTGTTTTCTCACCTGGGCGGCCTCCAAGCTTCCCTTGGATGGAAGAGGCTGTGCTTTTGACAAACCAACAAACGCTAAGCATTTTCAGTATCGCTTGCACAAGTGTCCAGCTTGTCATGATATGCAGCAACCTTGCTCTGTCGTCGATTTTGGTACGAAAGCGTCGTGGAAGTCGTTCGCAGGGTTCGCTTCGTGTAGCATGAGGTTCGAAAACAGTCACTCGGGCACCATGAAGCCCGTTCAGAGGCCGTCCGAAATTTCGTTGTGGCGCTGCTCATTATGAGGGCGCTGTTGGAACAGTAGAGAACGCTCGAGGTGAGTCCGACTGTTGTTCCGCAGTTTCTGTCTTTGTTGAGTAGAGTGAAGAAATGGCGTAGCCTGAGACTGGAACAATGCACCAGATCTCGAGTTCGCTTGCTCTTCGATTGCGTTGCGATTCTTCGGTGTCATAAAAATAGCCATCGCCGGCATAGAATCTCTGGTGCCATCACTCCAACAGCACCAGAGAAGAACGATCGAAAACATCATGCCGCCGCGCCATCACCACCACGGACAGCAGCGCGCAATATCGGTCGATGAGTGGTGTCGTCAGTATTATGGCACAGACGTGAGGAGTATCGCTCCTTGCTCGGACTATCTCCTTCTTGCTGACTTGAAATCCCAGATTCCGACTCTCCAGGCTGAGCTTGTCCAACTTCGCCGTAGCGTACTCGACGGAGTGGACAAGCTTTCCAGGCAGAGAGTTGAGACCTTAAGAGTGAAGCAAGAGAGAGACCAGTTGAGGACGGAAAAGTTGGTGCTGAGGCAGGAAATGGAGCAGTTGAGGAGGGAGAAGGTGGTGCTGAGTGGGAAATATGAGAGTCTGAAGAGGAGAATGAGGGCGTTCGGGTTGAGAGTGTGATGCAGGTAGGAGAATGGGTCGAAATGGAAGGTGCGACGCTCGCCCGCGAAATTGGTTTTGATAACTCTGCATTGTGCTTGTGGCAACGGCAAGAGTCGAAGGAGCGTGCCAGTGGGGGAGTCGTACTTGAATGGAGCATACGAGATCTTCGACTTTGGTTTCCTTTGCCTGGACCGCGATTTCGGACAGAGACTTGTTCTTGTCAGCCATGCATAGAACCAATAGACCATTCCGCTTCTCAAGACTCCAGGAATGCTCTGGAATTCGGCATATCTCGAAGGAGTTCCGCATGCTAGTGCTACTTGCGTTGAGGATCAGGACAGTGTACGATTCTGGACAGCAGCCAGAAGCATTGCACATTCACAGAAGCACCCTACATGTTCAACTGAATGTATAGGACAGAACAACATGTATTCAGTCGCGTCGTAGAGCCCTCTGGAACCTTTTACGCTTCCCTGCTGTGATGTCTGGAACCAAGAAGTAATGGTGTACCCACTTTGGCCCGAGCGATGGGGTGACGCGGAAATTGGTGACGTCGCTGCCAGAAGGTCATCACTTGCAATGCAGTCGTGAAGGGTATACTGCTGCAGCAGAGCGTATCAACATGGAACAGCAGCATCGTTCGGCGTTCTGTCGGCGGTAGTAGATTGTATACGTCTCCATGGCGATGGCGATGTGCTGTCTGACTTTTTTGCGAAATGCCTCAGGTTGTGCCCCGCGACCAAATTAGGCTTAGCGCGATGATCTCATAGCCCGTCCTCAGAACATTCCATAGATTCTGGAGAAGAAGTGAAGATGCGGCAGAAGTGATGCCTCTGGCTGCCTGTGAACAATTCGGTGAGATTCTGATCAATTGATTCGGACTGCTGGAGCGGTCGCGTGGCGTCTCGTCAATTTTGGCGGTGTCTGGAGGCATTCAGAGGCGACTGGTGGCTAGGAGAAGCAGGTGGAAGCTCGTCGAACATTCTCAAAATTTTGGCCCACCCGCAGCAGCTGCAGCAGGTACAAGAATCATCTTCGCCGCAGTCAACTCTTCACCCACACAACATCACACAAATTCGACTCTTACTTCTTCCACGAGTCTTTCTGCGCACTTCACACACCTTCTTCTAACCACCATCACCAACCCGACCTCCCACATACGCATCCGACACACGCAGACACAATGGCACCAGCCATCGGTATCGATTTGGGTACCACGTACTCGTGCGTGGGTATCTTCAGAGATGACCGCATCGAAATCATCGCCAACGACCAGGGTAACCGCACAACACCCTCGTTCGTCGCCTTCACAGACACCGAGCGTCTGATCGGTGACTCCGCGAAGAACCAAGTCGCCATGAACCCCGTCAACACAGTCTTCGACGCCAAGCGATTAATCGGACGCAAGTTCAACGACCCAGAGGTGCAAGCCGACATGAAGCACTTCCCCTTCAAGGTCATCGACAAGGCCGGCAAGCCTGTCATCCAAGTCGAGTTCAAGGGCGAAGAGAAGACATTCTCCCCAGAAGAGATCTCATCCATGGTCCTCACCAAGATGCGTGAGACCGCAGAGTCATACCTTGGTGGCACCGTCAACAACGCTGTCGTCACCGTCCCAGCATACTTCAACGACTCGCAGAGAC
Organism: Cercospora citrullina; assembly: GCA_013365195.1. Lineage (NCBI taxonomy): Eukaryota > Fungi > Ascomycota > Dothideomycetes > Mycosphaerellales > Mycosphaerellaceae > Cercospora > Cercospora citrullina. Next base: position 124,331 of record JAASFF010001716.1, on the reverse strand, counting down.
AAGCAACCAAGGATGCTGGTCTCATTGCTGGCTTGAACGTGCTCCGTATCATCAACGAGCCAACTGCCGCTGCCATTGCCTACGGTCTCGACAAGAAGACTGAGGGCGAGCGCAACGTTCTCATCTTCGACTTGGGTGGAGGTACCTTCGATGTCTCTCTTCTTACCATCGAGGAGGGTATCTTCGAGGTCAAGTCCACTGCCGGTGACACACACTTGGGTGGTGAGGACTTCGACAACCGTCTAGTTAACCATTTCGTCAACGAGTTCAAACGCAAGCATAAGGTAAGTCAAAGCAATATCTGCCATCGTTGTTGTCCCATGAACATGTACTAACAAATCTACAGAAGGATCTTACCGCCAACGCTCGTGCCCTCCGCCGTCTCCGAACTGCTTGCGAGCGTGCCAAGCGTACCCTCTCTTCCTCTGCCCAGACCTCCATCGAGATCGATTCGCTGTACGAGGGTATCGACTTCTACACCTCCATCACTCGTGCCCGTTTCGAGGAGCTGTGCCAGGACCTGTTCCGTTCCACTATGGAGCCAGTCGAGCGCACTCTCAGAGATGCGAAGATTGACAAGTCTTCCGTCCACGAGATCGTCCTCGTCGGTGGTTCCACCCGTATCCCCAAGATCCAGAAGATGGTCTCCGACTTCTTCAACGGCAAGGAGCCAAACCGCTCCATCAACCCAGACGAGGCTGTTGCCTACGGTGCTGCCGTCCAGGCTGCCATTCTCTCCGGTGACACTTCCAGCAAGTCGACCAACGAGATTCTCTTGCTCGACGTCGCTCCGTTGTCTCTTGGTATCGAGACTGCCGGTGGTGTCATGACTCCTCTCATCAAGCGCAACACCACCATCCCAACCAAGAAGTCCGAGGTCTTCTCCACCTTCTCCGACAACCAGCCTGGTGTGTTGATCCAGGTCTTCGAGGGTGAGCGTGCCCGCACCAAGGACAACAACTTGCTCGGCAAGTTCGAGCTTACCGGCATTCCACCTGCTCCACGTGGTGTCCCACAAATCGAGGTCACCTTCGACGTTGATGCCAACGGTATCATGAACGTCTCTGCTCTCGAGAAGGGTACCGGCAAGACCAACAAGATCGTCATCACCAACGACAAGGGTCGTCTGTCCAAGGAGGAGATCGAGCGCATGTTGGCCGAGGCTGAGAAGTACAAGGAGGAAGATGAGGCTGAGGCGGCCCGCATCCAGGCCAAGAACGCCCTTGAGTCTTACGCCTACTCGCTCCGCACCACCCTCAGCGATCCAAAGACCGAGGAGAAGCTCGAGGCTTCCGACAAGGAGACTCTCAAGGCCAAGATCGACGAGACTGTGTCTTGGCTCGACGACAACCAGACCGCCACCAAGGACGAGTACGAGAGCTCGCAGAAGGACCTCGAGTCTGTCGCCAACCCAATCATGATGAAGCTCTACGGTGCTGGTGGCGAGGGCGGCATGCCAGGTGGTATGCCAGGTGGTGCCGGCTTCCCAGGTGCTGGCGGACCAGGCGGCGCTGGCGGTGCCGGCGGCGATGACGGCCCAACCGTCGAGGAGGTCGACTAAATGCATCATCACCACACACGCAACATGGCTTGACTGTTGTTGTTGAAAGCATTTCCTCTTCTGATTCGATATGATACCACTGGAAACTTGCATGGCATGGCGTTCATACAGGGTTTTTAGAGCATGATGACATGGGACTCATGACTTGGGATGATATGGAAAAAAGCTGCGCCCTCTTCAATCGGGGTGCTTTTCCTTGACTGTAATGTAGCTGCTGCAGTGAATGATTGATAGAGAAGATGATCATTGAGCTGAGGCTAGCAATGAAAAAGAAATTTAAAAGAAAATTCTTGTTCCTTTCCATTCATTCTCCTTTCCTTTTGCGAATGTCTACTTGGACAGTCTCCATTTGGATACGCTTTGACCGTCATGCTTTGCCTTAACAACACAACTGTGAGCCATCGTCCTCGCCGCTGCGGAGTACTCAGCTTGGATTATTTCGCGGAGTTACTACATGCCTCTTCCACTTTATCACATTCTTCATGGTGTGCATCTGCACCTCGACCGCTCCTCCATTTTCCATCACCTTTACATTTTGCCGTCGCTTACTGCTATGAGCAACCTTTTCTCACCTCGACGACACGACTGTGAGCAACCGCATTTGCTTCTGCACATAGTTGAGTTTGGAACCATGTGCAGAGTTGCTGTCCAAACTCATTCACACGGTACTGTCTCACCCTCGCCAATGTGTACAGAGTTCAAAGAGATATGACTTGTTCTATTCCATCTTCCCTTCCACATTTTGTGCTTTGGATGATGACGCGGTATGTGATTATGTGTCTCTGTGACCAAGCTTGTCTCGCATTGACAGCACGGCTGTAAGCTACCACCTTCGCTGATGAAGATTTTCCAGCTTGGGGGACTCGCAGAGTTATCATCGTTATTTTACTTTTCTCCTGATATTTGTTCCTTGCCGAAGTTCGTAGCTTGCATTTCGACCAGCAACTCGGAGTAACGGTATGGCACTTTCGGCCAGCTTGATTCGCGTGAAGAGCGTGGCTGTATGCCACTACTCTTGCTAATGCAAAAATTCCAGCTTGGAATCATTTCACAGAGTCAACCTGATCGTGCTCTTGTGAGTAGTTCTATCACTCAGGTCTGAGGCTGTGCCTATCGCGAGCGGATCATACTAGCAGTAGCTCTGCGCTTTCGAGGTAGGCTCTGTTTGGCCGATGTGGAACTTGAAGGCCGTAGAGCTGAAGCATTATGCTGAGCAAAGAGAGGTATCTGCTCCGATATCACAAGGAGTGCGATGGTCTCTCCCAAGACAATTGCCAGAAAGCACAATTTTCTCTGGCAGAATGGGGCATTCGACGCTTACAAGGCTGAACACGGCCAAAAAGTGCGTCCTAGATATTGTCGCAGGTATAGCTTCTTCTGAATAAATTGGAAGGTCTCTGCTCCTTGAGCTAGCCCTGGGACGAATTGAAAAAGCGGTTGCGACCTTGAGCTGACATCTCCCAAGCGATCGCTCGAATGCGGGCTTTCTCTGGTGAGACTGACGCTTCCCAGCCCACGAGGCTGACCACGGGCTTGATCTTTTCAGAGAACAACTGCACAAGGGCTGGCATCGCCTTCTCCGCGAGAGTCCAGAGGGCTACAACATCTTCCCGTCGGCCCTTCTACCTTTCCCTATACTCCTGCACCCCATCCAAACTCCTCCCATTATCCCAAAACATCACCAAACCGCCCTTAATCCCCTCTCTTACAAGCGGATTCTTCTCCCCTCCTGCATCCGACACCCCGCCCGCCACGACATCAAACCCACACTTTCGATAGAACTTCTCCGTCCCGTCCGCTCCCACAACCGAACACCCGATTCCTTCACTTTTCGCTCTCTCGAAACCCCAAGCTGCGAGCTGTTGACCGTGTCCTTGCCCACTCGCAGAAGGGTCTATGCCTAAGAGCGTAAGATCGTATACTTCAGCGCGAGATCCAGTCCAGAAGTGAGCGCTGAAAGGTGGGAATTCGGACATGATGTTTGCTCGTGAGAGCTCCTGGGCGCAGTTGGGGTAGAGGAAGGATTCGAGGTAGTTGTATGTTGACATGGCAGATTTTGATAGAGTCTGATACAAAGTATCTTGAGGCTGATGTTCTCGCATGCGGGTCCAATGGGCTATGCCGGTGATGGTTTCTTGGGAAGGTGAATTTGAAGGTTGTTCTGATGAGGTGGTTGAGTAGGATACGAGGAGATACTGATCTGGATTTTTGCTCGCCCAGACGTTGCGGAGTTTGTGGAGGAAATGGAGGTACATGTCTTCTGGGTATTGATCTCGGTGAGGATGGATGTATTGGCCAAATAGTGGTTCATTCTTGAATGCTCGGGCGAGGCATTTGGATGCTGGGAGGAGGTCGTAGTAGGTTGCTGGTCGGATTGGCATTTCGGCGACTAGATTTTGGTTCTTGTTACCTCGCGGCGATTGACGGAGTCTGCAGATATATGTACACAAATCAATAATATTCGTGGGTCAGATGGAGAGGCAGGCCACTGCCGGGAAACAAAATTGAAACCTGGATTGAGACTCCGACCGCCCTCTGCTCGACCCTCGTACCTCCACCTTATGAAGTGTAGCTAAGACGCTCTGTGTCGACAAGCGAGGCAGCTGCGGACTCCAGTTCGTGCGAGAGATCGCAAAGTGAGCGTATTTGAGTGCCTTTCGATCCTCGTATCTCCGCTCTGCGCAGCGTAGCCAAGGCGCTCTGTCTCAACACCAGCGATGCAGCTGCAGAATCAATTTAGAGAGAGAGATTGCAAAGTGCGCGAGGTTTCCTTTTGCAGTTCGCAACTATGCACAGCACGGAATTTCCGATGCCTGTAAGCAATGCGCGGAGGTCTCGGAAAACGCCAAGTCTGGTGACCAGACCTTGTTGATGCTACAGTGAAATCCTATGACTGCTTGAATGAGACGCCACAATCGGGCGGCGAAGAAGATGTCGCAGGTTTGTGCTACTGGGTCTTGTGTACGCTACAGGTGAAGTTCGGGGATGGCGCCAAGACTTGCTTCCGGCATCGCGTGAAGCTGTCGCGAACACGTGAAAGCCCATCTACTTTGGATACTGTTGAGCTACATTTCGTCCTCCACATCTCACAATGGGCTGGCTATGGTCTTCGAGCGCTGGCGACTCTGCCAAAAAGCCCTCACTGACTGAAGCACAAGCTTCAAGTACGAACCAGAATGAAAGCTCGATAGCCCTCACAGAAGAACAACGCCTACGTATCTTCGGCCGTCCTTCACCCACACCCCCTTCCTCTTCTGCGCCCCAGCAGACACGAGAGCAAGCTGCCGACGCCGAACTCGACGCCCTCATTAAAGAGTTCTCCTCCTCCGACCCAACAAACACCACCAAAGCCCTCTCAGCCCTCACAAAAGCCGAACAACAAGACCAGCAACAAACAGAACGCACCGCCCTCCCGGCTCAAGACCACCACGAAACCCCACCAACCTCACGCATCCTCCCCGATGGCAGCCTCGACATCTCCCCCTCGGCAATCCTCCCCCGCACAATGTCCTGCCGGCAACAATTCGACCAAGCATTCTACTGCCAATCCCTCGGCGGGAAATTCAACGATATCTATCGATATGGGCATTTGAGAGCATGTTCGGAGCAATGGGGTGCGTTTTGGTTCTGTATGCGGACGAGGACGTTGCCGGATAAGGAGAAGGAAGAGGCGATTGTGCAGTTTTATCAGGAGAGGGATGAGAAGAGGAAGAAGGAGCGTGGAGGGAGTAGTGAGGATGTTTGGGAGTTGAGGACAAATGCTGTAGAGAGGGCGTTTTGGAGAGATCCGGATGAGGATGTGGAGGGGAGTCAAGAGGGGATGGTGAAGAGTGGGAGGTAGGAGGATGGGTTTGAGTAGGATGACTTTGGTATCGAAGAGCAATGAGACATAAGATGGAGCGGAGGTACATGGTCCGTAATAGAGACCTCCTGGAACCGTATGTCCAACAGCTTGTCCGATAGGCTGAGCGGCAATGAAGCCCAATAGCTTTCTGGAGAAAGAGACGGCCTCATGCGGCTGTTCTCTAGAGATTCAAGCCGGTGGTCAATTTCGTGAGCGGGAAAGGCTTCATTTTGCCCGAGAAAAGCGTGCTCTGCGCGATTACTTTGAAGCTGCTAGCGGAGGTTTGCAGTCGCTCTTACGAAATACTGCGAGACACTTTCGCTGCAGGGCTAGACTAAGCAGCAGAGATCTCCGGCCAGGTTTAGAGAAAGATGTCCCTCCGGGCATACCTCATGGCAAGATCGAAGGCGCAGTTTTCAGCCGTAGTCAACCTCGTGAGCTGACAAGCGCGAGTCGCAGCAGAGAAACGTGCAGTGGTGGCTTTTCAGCTCGTCCGAAACAATTACCAGAATGCACACGGTTCTCTGACAGAACGGAGCCTTCTTCGCCCACCAGGCTAGCCGCGGCCTGAAAGTGCTTTCCAGATGTTGTCTGAGATATGCCTGCAGGTATAGCTATCTCTGAATAAAGCGGAAGGTCTCTGCTTCTTGGTGTAGCCCTGGGATGAAAGTACGCTGCCGTGTTGCAAAGGAGGGATTGCAACCCTGCGCCGAAAACGAGACGATTGCACCTTGGACTACAATGGTACTCACTCTGCAAAATGGCACCAAGCTAAAGAATTATGTATCGGGGAGAGTGATGGCACACTATACACATCTGGTCTGCCACTAGACTCGCGTGTTGAGCTCCTAGTCAATCTCGATGATCTCCTGCTTGACCTTGATCCGCTGCTTTGCCGCAGCCATCTGCTTCAGCTTGTCTTCGAGCTCCGCCTGTCTCCTCTCCAGTTGGATCTCCTCGCGACGAAGCCGGATTCTGCGCAGCTCGGCTTCGACCTCATCTTCAGTGTTCTTTTCGACGGCATGAGTGTGCTGATACTTCGATTCGACCTCCTCAGAGTGCTCCTTCTTGAACGTTCTGATCTCACTCGACGAGTCCCACGTCAGGTCAACTACATTATGAGACTGTCCGATTGATGGGCGCGGCTTGGGCTTGACTCGCGGTGTCGGTGATACAACCAGACTGGAATCGCTCAGTCGCTCCAATGGATCGTCCCATACGTATCTCTCAGTGGACGGTAAGCGAGGAGAAGGAGTCGGCGAATTAGAATTGCCAGAGATCTGCCGAAGGCTGCTTGCGATCCTGTCTGGTCTCTTCTCGCTGGCCCGGTTATTGGTCTTAGCTGTGCTGTTGCCATCGTAGAGATGCAAGGTAAACTTGAGTGGAGTCCATATTCTGCTGGGGATGCTTTTCGAGGTGCTTGGAGGCTCCGGGACAGCAGGAAGGCTCGTAGACGGAACTTCTGCGGTCGGGACTATGTCCTTCATCGTTCCAGAGTCGGCTTGGTCAACCTCCTGGTCTTCATTGAGAGCAGCATGAACAGGTTCGTTCGCTGGTGAGGCTCCAGGCAATCCGACCGCAGTCAAGTTCGGGGTACCTTGCGTCTCACGGGTCTCGTTGGTGTTGGCGATCTCCTGGCCGTTCTCATACTGCTGAAAGAGTGGTTGCTGAGCCGCGTGCCTCTTGGGCTCTAGATGCTGTTCTGCGCCAGTGACTTGCTGCACTGTCTCTACGTCGGCCTCTGCAATCGGAGTCTCTGATTCCGCTGGCTTTGCCTCGATGCCCACAATCTCTTCGTCATCTCCGTCCGGTCGAAGTATGGGCTGCCGAGGCGCGGCAACTCCAGGCGCCTGGCTTGGTCCTGTGGCGGCGGCTCGCTGGACGGTCTCTTCGTCAGCTTCTTCGCCATCGGGCAGAGGCTGGAAGGAGTCATCGGCATCAATTGGCGCAAGCATCCAGCGACCAGACTCTGCCACGTAGAACCACTTCTTGTTCTTGGGCGCCTTTTTGTATTTTCTGCATTTGTTGCACGCTCTTGGGGCCAACAGTGCATCTTGTTCGCCAGTGGTAGGCGTGCTAGAGTCCTCGGAGGGCACTGAGGAATCGCTAGCCTGCTCATCGACCTGTGAAGATGTATGAGACATCCTAGACTTCTTCGCCTTCGGCGTTGGGCAGTCCTTGCCATCATCCTCGATGGCCTCATCCAGAGCTTTTCTTTTCCTGCAAGACGTGCCGTCATGCTCCTTGGGGCAATCGCAGACCTGTGGCTGTTTACGTACACGGCAGGGTTTGGCGGGTTTCTTGACGCGCTTGACCTTCTTCAGGTATTCATCTTGAAGCTGCAACCGATAGTCCTGGCCCTGCCTCCCTTTCAATTCGAAGTCATCGTCGCGAATCAAAGTGTATCTGAGCGGGTCGTTCAGCTCTTCCTGGTTCATTGGTGGCTGGCCGTCAGCCTCTCGATTGCGTCTTTCGATCTCCAACATGCGATCTGTTGCTATGTCAGCAACAATGCGATGAATGGCTCGCGACGACATACCAAGCGATCTGACGCGAAACTCCCAACGAATTTTTCGGCCATTTTTGCTGTAGACATGTTTGAAAGACTTCTCCTTCCGCGGGCGCTCTTTCAGTGGTCCATCCGGACCAATTTTGCTGCTTCGAGTCAGTACAGACAAAGTTGATCAGGATGTGTCTTGCTTACCTTTGCTCCTTTCGCGGCTTTCCGTCCTCATCGAGCCAGTCATGTCCGCCCCTTTGTACGACCACAGTCAATGTCCCTGGATTGGCGCAGTCACTGCGCGGGTACTTATTGATATCCCAGTACGAGTTCTCGTCATCTGCATCACGTCAGCCATCAAAACCATTTATCGGGCGCCTGACCTGCTCACATTCAACAAATTCGCTCTCCTCGTACTCCGGCACCGTGTAGCCTGACCCATTCGGGCCCTCAAGCACGATCTGCTGACCGATCGCGAAAGACTTCTGTAGGGAGTGGTACTCGAATCTGGAGGCTTTATCACACCGGTCGAATCTGAGGCGGGAATTTTTGTCCGCAGATTGATATGCATTCGCTGGATACCATCTGTATCGTTGATTCGCGCCAACGCCAACTCCGATAAGGATGGAAGAGCTTGAATACATGTCGAAGCCCTCATTGAAACGCACAACGATTTTGAAACGTTGGTTCTCATGGCGGCGCACAAAGCAACAGTTATGCCGAGCTTGGTACTGGGCTTCGGTCTCCTTCGTTCCGAACATGCCATCATACCACGCCAGTTTCTGCTTACGATGCAGTTCAGGATACCTTAGTGAGTCGCCGTCGCCGTCGGCAGGGATGAGGTAAACCTCAATACCGCTTTCGTGCTTCATGTTCGCGTTGAGCTCCGCGGAGCAGGTCGTGCTTGATCAGTGTCGATGTTGTCGAGGGATGGAAGATATTGTGGAATCAGGTTGTCTGGAAAAAGAGCTAGCGGAACAGGCTGCGGTGTGGATCCCAGTATTTTGCATGTGCAAGTACATGAGAATGACTGCCCTGCAAGTGATTGGTGCTGAGCTGCTCACTTCAGTTGAGCTGGACGAGAAGAGGGCGAGAGCTCCGATGAGTAATGTGAGAGAAGTGCCGAGTGCAGTTGAGCTCACTTTCTCAGAAGCTGACAAGTGAGCGCTAGGCTGTTTCTCTGTTCTCGCCGCAAATAATCTGTATAGCGCACGCGAAGAGGAAGAGGTGTTGAGAACACCTCGTTTTGATGAGTTTTTATATGACTTGTCAATTTCATGGAGTCACACTAACAAGGAGAACGACCTGCCTTCACCAATGCCCGCCCGCCCTAGCAAACCCTCCCAGTGACAGTATGATGTTCTGCGGCGCTCAAGTGAAGCAGCGGGATTAGCAAGCAGCGAAGTTGGTAGCACGTGAAAGTGAACAAACAAACTATTGCTTATGTCCGCTTCCGACTTTACTTTAACTGCGATATCCTGACAGCCCCTAGGCGTATACGCTACAAGTCTCCTCTGGGTTCGCCCCTCAAACTCGCGAGGACTGTCTCGTTGCCTTTATTACCGACAACAGCACACATCATCGCCGCTGTTTCCTCGCCTATACCGCGTCGTTTGTTCGGTGTGCCTCATACCTTTGACAGATACCGAGCTGATCACTCCCGCCACATCCTCACATCACTCTCCGGCCAAATTGTGTCATCGGCATCAGCGCCTTCACTTTTCAGCCAGGCTGAATCTATCCAAAGTCCTTTTTCTCCGCCATGAATCGGGATTTAACGCCATTTGGTATCGAAATTTGCTGGATGAGTGCCCTGCAGGTGTGTCAGAGAGCAGATACCAAGCCCTTAATCTCCGCCATGAACGAATACTCAATGCCACTTGATGTTGAGATTGGCTGGGCGAGAGGACTGCATGTGTGCCAGAGCGCATGTCTTGAGCCTCTTCTCTCCATTATAAGCCGATGTTGAACGCCGCTCGGTATCGAAATTTGCTAGACGAGAGGACTGCATGTTTGTCAGATTGCATGCCTTGAGCCCTGTCTCTCCGCTGTAAATCGATATTGAAAGCCACTTGTTGTTGAGATGTGCTGGACGGGAGGACTGCGTGTTTGTTCGAGAGCAGGTCTTTAGCAGTTTCCCTCCGTCGTCAATCGACGCTCAACGCCACTTGACCCCTAGATCCGTTGGATTCCTCCACGGCTCGTTTCTTAGAGATAGCTTTCTGACACCTTTCTCTCCGCTTCGAATCCAAGCTGAATGCCAGTCAATCTCCAGATTCACTAGACCTATGAGCTACGCTACTTGCAGAGAGCATACCTGGAACTGTTTGCTTCTCGTTCTAGTTCATGCTAAATGTCAAACGATGTCTAGATGACTTGGCTCAGAGAAGGTCCGTCTCCCGGAGAGCGTGTCCTGCGGCTCTTTTCTCCGCTTCAATTGCAAACCAAAGCTGTCTACATCTATAGCCCTCGAGATGTGAGCCATGAGCGTGTCTAGGTCATGGGACTCGAGCACTCCTCTGATTTGTGCGTCCAGCTCTATGGCCTCACTATCGTACGCTCGATGTGCTTCCAGCATGTCCTTGAGAGCTGCAAGTACTCCCGCGATGTCTGGGAGTTGCCCACTCCGCGGCAACTCAGTGCGCTCGTCGGAAGTAGTTATTGTGATGGCGTAGCGGAGGAATTTTCCAGTACTCTCGATAGCTTTCTTGACAGCAACGGGCTCTTTTGTATCGACGCAAGTCTTGACCACTACATCAGATGGCCAATTGGACAGGCAATCCTCCAGGCAGAACGGCAAGCCACTGCGATTGACGTGCAGAAAGAGCTCGTCCTCGAGACGCAGTGCTGTGTGGAGACACTGTAGAAACTCCGACGTCATGCCTTTCATCGTTGAGTGGGCATTCTCGTTTGATGTCAGCGACGAGTTGATCACATGCTGGTTGGTTCAGTATTAACCTGAAGCTCGACGATGAGCCGCTCCGCATCTTCATCGGTCAGGTGGTGCGAGAAACGGAAGTCGAAAAATGCCTGCATTCCTTGGTCTGGAATCTCTGGCCCAAAAGTCCTTAGACCTGCGGCTATGGTGTCGCTCCGCTGAGACACGACCGGACCACCCTTGCGTATAGCTATACCAAGAAGCAGTGAGCTCCGTCGGTTTTTAGAGAGAGTCGTGACTTTAGCTATGTCTCCTCGAAAGGTTCAGGGCACTTTCCTGGTCGAGGTCAACCCTGTGGGCTAGGTAGCCCCAACCCGTTCAGAGAAAGGTGCGCGCTCAACGGTGATCGTTTCAAGAGAGCCTAGGTCACATCGAGGATGTCAGTGATCGCTCCAATAAGCCACGACACTAAGATCTATGTTAAGGCTGCATTGGGAGCCGGAGATCTCTGTCGCTATCTAGAGAGAATCGTAGATGCAATAATGTCTCCTAATAACGTCGTAATAATCTTTCTGCCCGTACTCACCCTCGGGAGCTGGCTAGCAGTTCGTTATTCGGAGAACAGTGTGCTCAACGGCAATTGTTTGAGGGTTGCCGAAATCTCTCGGGAGAGGTTGGTGATTAATTTGCTAAGTCGCGGTACAGGATCCCTCTCAAGGCCTATGTCCACCAGACCCTTGGCAAAGCCGCCTCGAGACAGACCATGAAATAGCGTAGCACCGGGATCAGTACAAGAATTGGAATGGGGCAGTGGGCTAGCGGGGCGATGTGCACGATGAGGTATCCATCATTCAGTGCAGCCTTGACCCACGTTGACAAGGATGAAAGATGGAGTCCAACGCAGTTTCCGAGACGCGTCTTGACACCTTCTCTGCTGACGCCAGTGCCAGAGCCGAAGTAGAGTAGTGGTACGTGGCCAGGTTTGCGAAGCACCACACAGTAGGTACCCCATGATGATTCAGGTATGTCGGTGAGGAGATTTTCAAACCAGCTGATTAAAGGGAGTGTCGCTGATTGGAGGACTTCCAAATGTCCAGAGCAGAAGACTAGACCAGTGAGATCCATAAGCTGGCCGAGGGTCTCTTAAGATGCTAGAGCAACGCGGGACAGTGGGTTGATGTATGTGGGCACGCCCAGAATGAGCCATATCGTGCTGACGAGGAGAAGCTTGAGTGGATCCATGGTGAAGTGAGGGAGAGTCAACGGCTGGGCCGCGACGGGCAAGTCCGTGGACAGGTCTTGTTGCGTGTGCGGGTGGAAGAAGAAGACTGTCTGATTGGAGTGGATTGTCTCTTAACGAGCGACACGTTTGCGCAGTGCGGCGCGGTGGTCTTGAAGCGGGTGTGAAGGCTCAGAGAGCCGCGTGGAATGGATTGTGATGCGGAGAAAGACGCTCAGCCGGGGGCTCATGTCTTTTCAGACCAGTTCCAGCAAGCAGTGCAGGCCTCTTGCTGTCTGGAACATAGTCCAGATACGGCAGTGGCTGTGAGGCAGCAATTCTGTGAGGTCGCAGGAGCGCCTGGGGCGGGCGTTGGAGGCCAGGTGCAAATGCACTCAGCAGAAACTGCTTTGGGCGGCCGTGGTGGAAAGAGTTGTCGGACTGTAAGTCCAGTCCTGCCAAATGAGATTGTCCGAAAAAAACTTGTGGGCGCACCGCTTGATTTGCGTGATCGTAGGACTTACACCCCCAGACGTGGTGGACATCTGGGGGATGCCAAGGGGATCGAGTTTGATGAAGGTGGAAGGATTGTGCGCAGGAAGCAAGTCCAATTGGTAGACGCCGGCTGGTGTATTAGGGTGCCGAAGTGAGTAGTTCGACTTGTTGCTGCCTTGCTGCCTGCGGTAAAGCTCTGCGAATCTCGGTACAGTCGCTCTGTCTCGTTGCTCTGCAAATTCTAGGCTTTCCCTGCCGCCATATGTCCAAGCAGCATAGCGATGCGGTCAAAGTAGAGCGGGAGGTTAGTAAGGGCTGCGTGAACGAGACAGCCCTCGCAAGTTCGAGGGCGAGCCCGAAGAAGACTCGCGCCGTCTGCGATGAGGGACTGTCGGGATTTCGCAGTTGAAGTGAAGTCGGAAGCGGACCTGAGCTGTAGTTTGTTTGCTCACCTTCACGTGTCACCGATCTGGCTGTCTGCTGACCCCACTGCTTCACTTGAGCACCGCCTAAGCATCAAATCTTCTGCCATTCCAGGTTCGTCCTCGATCCTCCTCCGCACACACTCTCCACCTCAATCGCACACCAATATCCTCATCCAGCAACACGTCACGCAGCACAACAACATGTCAACAGGTCAAAGCGGTGGCAAAGCCAGCCAGAACAAGGGTGACTTGGCTCCGCCATTACTACTTCTCGACGACTTTGCAAGCGACCTGTCGGCGGAACTGCGAAAGCAGATGTTCTTCGATGTCATCAGGGGTAGAAGCTCGAAGATGCAATTACCAGACACCATTCGCCAAATCAGCCTGTCCGAATTATCTGGCGCGTCCTCGAAAGAGCAGCACCTGGTCGTGAGCGTCGCTTCTCCGATTGGCACTTGTGCTCCCACATTCGTCGAGAAGGTTCAGAACCTCGACATTGCCGAAGTTGGAAGCGAGGGCGCAATCAAGAAGGAGCAATGCCTCTTCAATCAGTTCATCTCGGCCATCGCTGCTCAGGTACTGTTCGAATTTCGTGACACTGGCAATTTCCACGACTTCGCAGACTGCCTCATCCCATGGCTGGAGCATGAGAAGAACCTATGCACCAAGTTGCGTCTTCGTCTCCATGTCTTCTACGATGCAGAGGACTTTGCGAGCATGAATGGAATTAAGAGAACAATACTGCCTCATGGTTACGAGGAAAACGCCAGAGATCACTTTTCAGAGTGGATCAAAGCCCTTCAAACAGTCATCGAAGCGGCCAAAGTCTGCCACATTGAAATCGAAGTTGACTTGATCCTTCATCGACCCTACCTCGACTATCTCGTTATTCGAACACGGTGCAATCTGGTGTTCCGCCAGGAGACTGTAGGAGACTTGGGAAGCACCATCAAGCTGAACATGCTGTGCGTCGACACTGCACCTTGGTCGGAGCTTCTGAAGCACCCTCAGGCCGACGATATCGAGGTCTATCATACTTTGCTTGCTTGCTCCATTTTTGGGACGAGGCTCCTTGAGCCCGTGAGAGAGTGTCTCGAGGGCAACTTCGAGAGGTTGGAGAGGCTTGTGGACCATGGATGTCTCGGTATACGCGAGTAGCGAGTGCGTCTTTTCAGCCTGTCTGAATAGTGTGGAGGGGGTGGGAACGAGCGGGCGGCGGGCGGCGACACTGGCTAGGCCATATTTTCCTTGTTTCTGCTCTTCTATCAAAATGTCAAGTCGTATGGAAACCCACTCAATTGGAGCTTGTCTAACACTCTTTCCTTTTTGCAACTTCCAAGTAGGCCGCGGAGAAATACGGTTGAACTGCCGGGCAAAGTCTTCGGTCTATTGTCTCCCCACAAATCTTAGGCTTCCCTTACCATAAAACGTGGGGACCTCCTGCAGAGCGATGCAGTCAAAGCATCGGAGGTCCTAGGCCGTCCTGCTGCAGTTCTGAGATCTTAATGCTTTCAATGTCAGTAATGTCTAAGAGGGCAGCAGAAAGACTTACTCGGAGCTCTTGAGAATAGTCGTCGGACCTGCAGTAGCTCTGAGATCTTGGTACCTTCAATGCCACTGCATGTCTGGAAAGGCAGCATAGCGATGCGGTCAAAGGAAAACGAGAATTCAGTAAGGGCTGCGTACTCACGCGATTTTTAATAGTGATTGGAGACCCAATTCTCTTCACAAACGAATATCTTTAAAGCTATAATCAACACATCTCCATCCCTGGTATCAATTACCTCCTCAACTGGTCTACACAACCTATGCTATCGCGCCTTTACGATTGGCTTGTCAAGTGATCAACAGCCTAAGTGGCGGTCAGCACAACGAAAGTCTCAGTTAGAACGTGCTGGACTTACCCTATTAATGTCATAGTCAAACTGTTCCAACGCAGCGAGTGCTTGTCCTCGTGGATAACCCATGCCAGTAAGTCTCTTCAAGATCGGATCATCGTGTTCTGTGCCAGGAGTAAGAGCACCGCCTCGATCGGGCACGTTCTTTAGTGGCTGTGCAGTGAGGGAGCCGGCGGGAAACGAAGGTTTCGAGGCAGCTGCTTGCGCAGCATTCGAGCTGTCACCGAAAGCATTGCTCGACGAGTCGCCCCAAGGATCGCTAGCATTGAGGCTCGTGTCAATTTGCTTACTGTTGTCCAACCCTGAGAAGATCGCATCCCAATCATCCTGTCCATTCGCTGAGCTTGGTTGTCCTGCCGAAGTGCTGCTCGCCATTGTGGAAGCCCCCAAGGCCGACTGCGAAGACGAAAAGCCAGCAAATCCGCTCGAGCCAGCACTATCGGACATCACGCCACGATTGGCAGCCACAGGGGTCTGCTGCGATGAGGCCATCGTTGTAGTCATACTCGCTGCTGGGGAGTCAAATGTGGCGCTGAACTCGTCTTCTGGCCCATTGTGACCAAAGTCGAAGTCATTGCCAGTCTTGTCGGCTTCCTTGGCTTCGGCTAGGTCGTCAAAGTCGTCGAAGTCATCGAATGCGCCTTTAGGTGCTGAAGCCTGTGCGGGTGCTGCGGAGCTTGTGCCTGCACTTGGGAACGGGTTGTTGCTGTTCGATGTTGCGGGCGGTGTTCGCACGGGAGTGTGCTTTGAGGAGTCTGATTCAATCTCCGTGGCTGTCGCCACAGCTGGCGTTGAGCTCTCAGCAGGAGGAGGACTTGTCGGGTCCTCTCGTGCCGGGAGCAGCCCGGTAAACTCCGCTGGGAATTGGTTCTCATCGACGCGCTCGCCACTGCCGCCATGTGAGACTTTACTGCTGTCTTCGTATGCAGGCGGCGATTGCTGAGCTTGGGCAGAAGGCAAAGGTGTGGTCGCAGAGAGGGCTGCCGCTGCTGTCGCTGGATCCTTTGCGAGATCAGCATTTGCAGGTGGTGATGATTGACCAGGCGGAGGAGATGCGGCAGTGAAGTCATCGTCAAAGCCACGGGCATCCTCGTCGTCGCTGCTATCGCTTTCGCTGTAATCCCGCTCCAGAGTTCGGATAGGTGGGAACTCAGATCCGCGAGCCGCTCCATTACTTGGCACTGCGAAGGGATCTTCACTTTCTGCATCCTTCGATTTCTGGCTATCGCCAAACCCTGCAAACGCCGAGTCAAAGTCGTCCTTGGCTGCAGCTGGTGTCACGGAGCGTGATGCGACAGGAGTGTCCTCTGCAACAGGGAATGCACCGGGTACACCCTCAGATGCGGCAGTGGAAGGCTTGGGATCTTCCGTGAAGCTGCCAGGCACATTCAGTGAAGCTGCGCTGGGGCCAGACAGAGTCTCACGCGGCGTCTCAGTCCCTCCCGCCCTGCTCGGTGGTGGCAGAACCTTTGTAGAATCGTTGTCAGTTGCGCTGTCCTTCTCCTCGGCAGGAACGATGGGCAGTTGAGAGGCAGAGAATTGGCGATCTTGAGGAGGCGGGGGCGGCTCAGAAACAGGTGGAGTTTCGTGCGTTGGTTCGGAGGGTGGAGGCGTTGCTGCTGGAGTGTGCTGACCGATTGATGACACGCTTTGTACGGAGTCAGACATACCTGCAGCCACGGCAGCACCAGCAACAGCACCGCCAGCCGCAGCTCCTGCGGTAGGAAGCGATCGACCGACGAAGCTCGTTGCGGGCGGAGTGCCTGTTCTGCTGCCAGCCTGGCCTTGAGGGGCGAAAGCGCCCGGAGGACCGAACAAGGCATCGAAAGCGCTGGGCGTTGGTCCGGTCGATTGCGGGCTGATTGCTCGGGCCTCACCACCTTCACTGCCAGGCTTACGGAAGAATGGATTGTTGGCGCTCAATGTGCTTGCAGGGCTCGCCATTCCAGGGCTAGCAACGCCAGATTCTGTGACAGGTGCAACAGCCTCCGCCGGCTGGGCTTCTCGTTCCGCAGCTTCGCGCTCAAGGGTTGCCTTTTCAGACAGTATTTGATCCCGCGCACCCTCGCTCGTGGCGAGCTGCTTCTTGTTGATACTCACCATGCCCTTCTGCTGCCTTGCATCAAGCTTGAGCTTCTCGATCTCCGGCTTCAACCTTGTGACCTCCGCGTTGACTTCCGTCAAACGCTGCTTGAGAGCTGCGTTCTCTCGTTGGTCTGCCTGCAGCTGCTGTGACACGGTTTGGTGCTGCGTTGACAAGTCTTGGTAGTTGCCTTCGAGCAACGCCAGCTCTTGACTGAGCTTCTTGGTGGACTCTCGCGAGGTGGCCAATTGTGTCTCCAGCTCCTTGACAGTGCGGACCTCTTGCTCAAATTGCGCCCTAAATTGCTGCAAGCGGACTTCCAGGTCACGTTTCTGTGCATTCGTCTGATTCAGCTCAGCTTGAGTTACATTCTTCTTGCTTTGAGTCTGCTCCATCTGTCCACGAAGATTGCCGATCTGGTTGCTCATGTTCGCCAGCTCAGTGGTGTCGCTGGTAATCTTGCTGGCCTCTGCAGCATGCGTCTCGTTATCGCCCAGCAAGTCGTCATTGGCAGTAGATGCAGTGGGTGCGCGAGCAGCTGCGCCTTGATTCGATCCGAAGGAGCCTCCCGTATTTTGCTGTGCCAGCGTGGCACCGAACGCAGAAGACGGAACAAAAGGCTTGAATACACTGGCAGGGCCTGCGGCGGGTGCTTGAAACCGGCTGGGGCTGCTCGGAGTCGCCGGAGAGCCGCCAGCGAAGGGGTCTCGTGTGGCAGAAGCACCTGTACCTTGAGGTTGCAGAGTAGGTGCTTGGGGCTGAGCAGGTTCGTCTAGGCCGAAGAGATCATCAGCAGCCGACTTTGGCATGGCAGGTTGCTGTGCAGCATTGTCGAAAGCTGGTGCGGTCGATTGTGTCTGCTGCTGCTGTGCTCGCATGCTGGGAGGAACAAGTGCTGGTGGCAAGAACGCTGGCAATGGGGGTGGGTTCGGCCCTCTCTGCTGCCTGATCAAATACATAGCGACTGCGAATTCGTCCTTGTTGAGCTGGCCCTCGCTTTTGATATCCGAGAGGTCCCATATCTGTGCCAGAGACTCTTCCGAAAGCCCAGAATTGGAAAAGAACGACACTGCTTGTTCGCCCGTGATGATACCACGTCTTGCAGGATCGATAGTCGCGAAGAACTGATCAAACTTGGCCTTATCTGCAGGTTTGATCAACCACGGCTGCCCAGTAGTCTGCGCAGCGATTGGCGGAGGAGCACCGAATGCCGCTTGACGTGCCAATGGACTCTGGGCACGCGCTGCCCCGGTCGGCTGTCCGCTGAGTTGTCTCGGAATTGGTGCTTGTCCAGTGCCCTGCCGACTCGGCGGAGGCCCGCCTCTTCTAGACGCAGCTTCATATAGGCCTTGCGGAAGCGTAGCAGGTAACGCTGCCATCGCTCGCATCTTCATGCTCGTCAACAGGTGCATGGCCACAATGAATTCGGTCTGGTCCAAAGCACCCCTTTGCTGACGATCCGCAAGCATCCATATTCTACCCAATGTCTCGTTCGGCAGCCCCGCTCTTTCGAAGATGGCTTTCGCCGTCGCGCCATCAATGAGTCCATTCTGAGCTCCTGAGCGCTCAAACAATCCCGAGTACTGCTGCACTTTGGCCGGATCGAGCGGAGGCACCCGGCCTGGGGCGGAGCCGGATAATTGAGGTTGTTGGAAGGCTGCTGGAGCCGGACTCGGCGGTGCTACAGGTGCGCCGCCAGGTATTGTGAGTCCCTCAAATTTGGGAATTGGCCCAGGCTTGAA
Organism: Cercospora citrullina; assembly: GCA_013365195.1. Classification (NCBI taxonomy): domain Eukaryota; kingdom Fungi; phylum Ascomycota; class Dothideomycetes; order Mycosphaerellales; family Mycosphaerellaceae; genus Cercospora; species Cercospora citrullina. Next base: position 105,686 of record JAASFF010001716.1, on the reverse strand, counting down.
AGCCAGCTCATTGCTCGGTGGCCTGCCCGCTTGGAAATGTCCAATCAATCTCAGCACCATGCAGAAGCCCGGCTTTGACAAGAACCCGCGGTTTTCGGTGTCTGCAATCTGCCATATCTCGCCGAGGACGTCGGGGGAGACTTTCGTTCGTTCGAAGAAGTTGACGGCATTCTCGCCCGTGACAACGCCAAGCTGATCCTTGTCTGCCTGGTTGAAGAGGAAAGCGAAGGCGCGCTTCTCGTCGGGGCTCAGGTTAAGGATGGAGTGATCTGGTGGGTGTCTGTCAGCTTCCTGTCATAGCTCTCTGCCAGCTCGAGCATTGATGCCGCGTACCGGACTCGGACATGTTGCCTAGCACTGGACATGTAGCTGGAGCCGCGCGGTCATGCAAGGACGGGAGTTGGCGGCGGCCACGCGCAGTCGCGATCGGTGTATGTGATTGTATAGAGGAGGCGGTTGCACGCGAAGAGGAGGCGAAAGAGTGGTACAGGTGCACGTGGAAGTGGTGGAAACGACCGCAAGTCCCGTTGGAGCATGAGCATGGGATGGCTGGCTGACGAGCGTGAGAGCTCCCGCGGTCGGATCATCCACGCTCCCGTGCTCCATGACGAAGTTCGCGTCGTCCGACCTCATCCCCTTCATCTCCCACACGCACGTGCTGATCCAGCAATTATCACATTCACTTTCGTCGCCAAGGACCACATTGCTATGCTGCCCTTATGCACATGTAGTGGCATCGAAAGCATCGAGATCACAGAGATACGGCAGGACCGACGACTATCTCTGGCTCTGCAGGCGGGTTGGATATCTGGTGGCAGGGAAAGCCTAGAATTTGCAGAGAAACGAGACAGAGGAACTATCCCCAGCAAGTCAACTGAGTCACTCTGAGGTCCGTTTGAACGTCTGGTGGCATTGGAAGCGTGAGACTTACGGAGAATTGACTGCAACTGACGGCTACTGTGCCCCACGAACAACAGTCACATTCCTGTCTTTCATATGTTCTCACACCTCATCTGCGGCTCAGACAGCAGAAAATTAACTTGAATGTGTCGTACCGTTGAACTAAGCAATGAGCACTCAATCGCAGCAATGGCAAGACAGCAGTCCTCACTTACACCCCAACAATTTCACTTCATTTCACCTAGATCACATGCGAGCTTGCTCTGCAGAGCTTCACATGCCGGGTATCAGCCTACCTGATTGCGCACAAACCACTTCAGCTTTGACACAACATCAACACATTCCGACCATTTCCTCTTAAGCTTCGCCGTGGAACACCAAGCCCTTCGTCCGAACGGATCATCGCCGCCAGACATGAAGCACAAAGACGGGATCGAGTGCTATCTCAAGCCACGAGGCGCCCATCACAAAGGGCGTAAATTTCGCGAGATTCCACAAGCTTCTGAGAGCAATGATGATCTTCGGATGTGCAGTGCGATACTCAAGACAAAAGACAGGTTCGACGTGGCTTTTGAGTGGTCACCGACTTTCGAGCTGCATTCTGCGTCGGCGCTACAGATTATGGTGGCAGTAAGAACACCGAGCGGTCGCCGATCCTTGGCCGAATGGATAATCTCGAAAGCTAAAGTGTACGGTGCCGACTCCGAACACGATCCGCGCCGTCGTCTCGCGTTCGGAGGCTGGCCGACGGGACCCGGTCTTGAGCAATGCGCAGCTACATCACCTCATTACAGCATCGACCCTTCCCCAGGAGACCTGCTGGTCTCTGTACACAGAGGCCACATAGAATGGCAAGACGGTCTGGACAGGTATGCTTCTGCCACGACTCATCGTCGCTTTCATCAGCTTACTTAACTTTGCAGAGATCACTCGTTGCCGCCCGACAGCAGCAGACCGTCTCGGCCCGGCTTGTTCGTGGCCCTCTCTGGCGGACTGGGCGATGCTTGCATCTTTCGCTTCGCACTCCAAACCAAAGGTACGAAATAGATTCGTGGCGTGCTTAGTGGGTCCGGCTAATTTCCAGCAGCTATCTACCGCAGAACGATCAAGCGCTATAAGCTCCCACTTCCGGAGGCGGTTTCCGACGAAGAGCCTGGATTCGCAGTAGACCTGGATTTTCGCGCGCGATGTGGCACCCAGAGAGCGATGCAGGCGCGTATGAGACAAGAAGGCGAAGCTACATCTGCAATCTTCGAGGACGCAGATGTGGATAATAACCCTGAAGGACCAGCACCGCAGCAAAGTGGACCACGTGATTCTGCTCCATACACGCCGCCTGTCTGCAACTGCCCGAAGAAGCATCGCGCAAGATCAAGTCAACCAAAAGTCGCGAGGCCCCTCCAGCAAGCTCAAGAACGCAAGTCCGACAGTGAGGGTGTGGCTCCGCTCAATTTGAGCCCCAAGACCTCCGTCGCACCTAGAAAAGGTGCTGATCAATCTCAAGGGACAGCACAGTCTGTGGCTGAAGCGCAAGAAACAACAGCAAGACAATGCACGAGCTGCAAGAAATTCAAGGCACCGCCATCCGGCAAGAAGATCACTTATCGGAAGGCGCGAGGCAGATACATGTGCGTTCCGCGCAACGCTCACGACGAGGCTGGACCTGTGGACACTGTGATGCGTCGGACAGTGTCCGAGGTGGATGGTCCAGCACGACGAACTCCAGAGCCCGATTCTTCAATCGCTGATGGTGTTAAGGAAGACTCCGCGTCGTGCCCTGCTACCTCTGGCACCTCTCCAGAGCAGGAAATCAGCCAGTCTGAAACGTTGCACTCAGTCACGGAGGAGTCAAATGTTGAGCCTCCCACTTCTCCAACACTAGTGACTGCAGAGATCTCTGGGCCTCAAGAAGGTGAGACCTCGCTCGACGAGCCCAATATCACTGCTACGGACCCCATCGCAGCAGCCGGCACGGAGGTTTCAAATCAACCAAGCTCAAATAAGCGCCCAGCCGAGTTATCAGACGAGCAACCACCAGCCAAACAACCTCGCATCGAAGAGACCACCACGATCCACAATGAGAATCAAGGTGTTTCAATCAAGACCGAACCAGAAGTCGATCCAGATGTTCAGTTTGTCGCATCTCAAGCGCCACCGAAGACCCGGCGCGAGAAGCGCTTGGAAGAGGAAATTGCGCGCAAACAGCGGCAGCTGAGAAAGATCGAGCTCGAAGAAGAAATGGAGGATTTGCAGCGTCAGCTGGCCGAGGAGCAGCGCCGCAAGCAGAATACTACGCCTATGATCCAGGTGAAGCAGGAGATTATCGAGCTTGATTAGATCTTGGGGGCGTCTGCAGCCTCACACTGTACTACAAATCAGCCAGTCTGAATACTGGACCCCAAGAAGTATCAAGTCCACTCGCACTCAGCATCAAAATTGTTCCAGATCAAAGAGGAATACAAGTCTTCCTGCCATGTCCTCATAACCCTTTCTGTCTTTCCTTTCATCCAACTCCTCGTAAACGATCGCCAGTAAACACAGCCTTCTCCAAAGATCGCAATGCTTCCTAGCTTACGACGGCGACTACAGCCAAAAAGACCCTTGACACGTTCTTTCTTAAGAGGCATGGCTGCATCCACGAGTCTCTCTCTAGATGGCCAGCGAGGTCTCTGGCTCTAGATCTAGCCTGGAAAGGGATGACGGCGTCGTGAAGTAGCGGAGCGACTACCATTCGCCTTGGAAAGCTTCGGGCTATCTCCAAACAATTGCGATCAAGCCCACTATTCTCCGTAGAATGAAATGCTTCCCAGCTCACGAGGTCGAATACGACCGAGAAGATTTCTTGCTACCTTGTCCGGAGACATTTCTAAAATCACCACTCTCTGAATAGGAAAAGATTGCTCTCTGGTTCTCAATTTGGCTTTGACATGGAATTTGGCGTCGTAGTCTTGCCCAACGATCATCACCCTCCTCGGAGAGAGTCGAACTAACCTTGAACAACTACCGTGAAGTGCATTATTCTTAGCGGAGCCAGAGGCTACCTAGCCTATAAGGTTAACTACGACTAGAAAATGTTGCCCTAGACTTTTAGGGGAGACATAGCTACAGTTACAATTCTCTCTAAATAGCGAAGAAGGTCTCTGCTTCTTAAACTAACTATTATATAGGATTCTTCACCGTGTCTCGATGGAGCGATACTACAAACCCAGCTCCGAGCACTCTTGGACTAGACACCCTAACAGAAGAATGTAAACATTCTTTTGCCTCTATCCTCTCGCATGATGTAAGGGAATTATCACGCGAAGAGTTTCCTCTTCGAGCTCCAGGAAAGGACTGCTTCAACCAGTGGGATAAAGACGGAAACCACTTCAGTGGTACCGTGATAGATGATTTTCCCTGTAGCTAGCTATGCATTGCTCGCGTGGAGGAAGATCTGACCTGAGTAGAGATCTCTAAGGCTTAGCAGGAGGAGCTATATTTCCTTGGTTGTTGCTACTATAGAAGGGGGTTCATTTTTTTTGCACAGGCGCTTGCGACGCGAACTCTAGGCGTAGCCAGCTTCGGAAACTTCGAGGTTACTCATCTGCGTAGAGAAAGGCATGCTTTCTGGCGATAATTTTTTGACACAAGAGCATATATTCTCCGATTCTCCCCTTCTTGTCCTCTATTTATCTATACTTTTGTACAGAATTTGTGATCAGTAGCCAGATGACTCGACTGCGTATGACGATATGCAATGCAACGCAATGCAACTTACGAGCGTTGCCCTCTATTCCCGATTTCTTACCTCACCTTCTTTCTGCACAACTTTCTCAGCACGAAGAAGGTCTGCCTAGCTCACGAGGCTAAAACGCAGCAGCGAAGACAACCTTCAGACAAATCTCAACAGAGTGACACTACAGCGACCTAGATCTAAGCACTTCGGACCAGAAACTCGGGCTCACGCCTCTCGCAGAGCCGAAGCGACGAAAGACGCGAAAGCACTCTTTCTCTTCGAGCTCCAAGTACAGGACCAGATCAACTGGGATGAAATGACGTAGGTAAAACAAGGTTAAAAAAACCCGAATAGGCTATCATTTTCCTGCCTCTGTTTTCGTTCCGCCAAAGTTGAGTTGGCGAGAGGCACGTCCAGCTTTTCCCCCCTTTCTTTCACATCTCAAAACAATTCACCTCCGGCACGACATCTATCATTCTTTCCTCCCCCTCGCCCCATTCCGCTCAATCGTCCCAGCTAGCCAAGTGGTCCCCACCCGCCGCTGCATCACTCTCTAACAGGCGTGACCGTAGCCCACATTCGTAGTCTCGCAGAGATTGCAGCAATCCGCATCCTGTGTAGGGGAAAAAATGTTAGCAATTCAAAGTTTCCTCAGAAGAGTTGGGTTGAAGGCATGATGGCGGTACAACATACGCAATTCGTCATCTGCGAAGGACAAGATGGATATCGCGCATGTCCAGTACGACAAGCATGAACTCGTTGATGCTTTTCGCAAGCTCCTGCAGTATAGCATACATGCCAGAGGTTGTATGGACACTAAAAAGAGAAAGAATAAGCGGCAAATGGTTAGTTCAGAAGAGAAATTTTTTGATCAACTTTGATTTGATTTTGGTTGTTTTCGACTTACGTCTCTCTTTGCTAAATGTGCTTCCCCGTTGAGTGGGTTTGCGATGACGGATGCGTAGGAAAGGCTAATCGCGTATGAATAAAGGTAAGCTGTGAATAGTCTAGTCATGATCGCTCGAGAGCTTTGTTCCCCGATTGGTCTGTTGTTTGTCGCTGAGCTGGAGTAGTAGAGGACAAATGTGGTACAGATTTTGGAAGGGCAGTATCTTGTTTGAGTATATATGCACTATGCCACCTTGTTAGCCCTCATTTGCACGATCTCAATGGCTTGTTGAATACGAACCCCATAGCTTGTATGATACAACCTTGATGACTTGGGACGCACAGCCCTCATGCCTGACAGCTTTAAACTTACACGATTAGAGCAACGTGCTCTCGTACCGCCGTGGTGAATGATCAGAAAGCCACTCGCTGCTGCATTGGCCCATATGACTATCCGATCCACGGGTCCTGAGAATCCATCACTTTGTGTCCTCCAAAGAGCAAGATCTCATGCCATTGCTCCTTTTTCCCCCCACCAATAGAGCTGCTCTTCAGCTCTACATGAAAAATTTGCTATCGATGTACAAAAGTCAAACATCCTGGCCGGCCATCAGAGTGAAAGAGAAGAAAAAAACTCTCTTCCCCTTGTGCCGTTTTCTCTTCATGGCCAGGAAGCCGAATATTACAACCGTGAGCTGTTTCATCTCCCTGCCGGTCGGACAGTACTCTAGTCATCGACGTCGAAGGTAGTGGAATATTGGTCCACTCCTGCATCAAGCGTGAACGCCGCAGTCACTACATGGGTTGCTACGATTACAATGCACCTAGCGATCTATACTTACGGCGCAATAGATAGCATCCTCTAAAATCTGCTCAACGCTAGTTGCGGACCAGATTGCGAGCGAGTAGAAACTTATACGACCGAATACTAACATAGGTAGCACTGCGTGCACGATGCAACATTCGCAACGACTATAACAATGATACTAAGCAAAGACTCCAATACCTAGCATCAATCTCGGTCTTTATAGAATAGATGACTTTCGCCTCCGGCGTATTCCACGATTCTTTCTTAATTTTCCATCTCAATCTACTTCTTACAAGCCTTGCGATGCGAATCAAGGTTCTCAGCTATATGTGATGATGATATGCAATGCAATGTACCGCACAGGCATCTACATTCATTCACTTCAATACTCCATCAACCTTAACTTCTTGCCCACCTCCCTCCTCGCAGCCGCCTTTTCACTCGGTCTCTCCCCAGCCCGAGAATCTTTGGCTTTGAGAGCTTGCAATAACATTCCTGCGTCGAAGAAGCCGTCTGTGAAAAAAACGTCAGTAAACTTTTGCACACATGGAAATGCGACAAGGACGGGAGAACTCACATCCTCCCAACTCATCATCACTAACAACCTCACTCTCCACCTCCGGCGTCCTCTCCCTTCCCACCCCACCCTTATCCGCCCCAACCCCGCCATCAACCGCCCTCCCACTCCTCTTAACCTTCTCCTTCGGCCTCAAATTCTCCGCCTCCCTCGCCCGACTAGCATTCTTATCCCCCACCGTCCCCCTCCTCACCGTCTGCCTCAACAACTTCCGAATCTCCAAAAAGTAACTCTCCAGCGCTGCGATGTACCGCTTCGTTTGGCGATGTTTACTACTCGCGCAGACGGAAATGGAATTATCCTTGATGATGTAGCCTATGCCGAATCCTTCACCAGATGTGGGACCGAAACCGAAGTGGCGGAGAGAGGGGTTGCCGCAGTTGGAGGTGGAGAGGATTGTGTTGTTGATTTTGTCCCAGCCTGGGTCGGCGAAGATGGCGGGCATGGTGGGTTGTTCGCGGGGGCGAGTGGGAGAGGATTTGGCGCTTTCGGATACTCCGTCGTTGGATGTCATGCTGGTGCGTTTTGTAGGAGAGGCGGTGATGTTATCGCTGGGATCGCGTTCGGAGGTTGGGGAACTCCAGCCGTTTGTGCTGGCGCCTTCGTCGTCGGATAAGATGTCCATTTCGCCGTCAACGGAGCGTTGCCAGAGACACATGAGGGCGTAGAGGTGGCGATCGAAACCTTGGGCTTTGGCGCAGTCTTTTGTCATGGCGGCGTGTTTTTCGGTTGCCTTTTTGAGTGCTTCGACTTTCTTTTGAGGTGGATTCTCAGCCCAGAATGTGCGGAGGAAGTCGACGCTTTCTTGGGTTACGGAGCGGATGGCTTCTGTGCGTCCGTGGAAGAAGGCTTTGGTCATTGCTGGTTCGTAGACGCTTTCTACGCGTCCGTACATGCCGTAGTATGCTGCCTGGAATGCCATTTGGACAAATGCATCTGGAGAGAAGCCCATGGATGTGATGAAGTTCTTGCCGTACTGTCCGAACTCTAGTGTCTGGAACTCGTTTTGCTGAATCAGATCCGCCAATCGAGTCTCGGCGAAGCGCAGTGAGATTGCCAGCTCAGGCACCATGTCCCATTCGAGCTTGTGAGGTGTTGTGCTGACATCGCCGAAACTCTCCGGATCGCGCTTCGATGGGTCTGGTGAGGTCGATGCCCAAAGTGATGGCGCTTGGCCGTTGATAGTGCGAGCGAAGCGCAGGATCGTGTCAGTGTACACGTCTGAAGCAAATCGCAATACGGTATGGCCATCAACACCAGTATGCTCGAAGTTGATTCCAGCACTTCCGTTCTTGCAGACGATAATTTGCAGCTTGTCGTACCAACGATTGGTGCAGGTTCCCACTTGGACACCTCGTTCCACCTCACTCGTACCGCAGAGCATGTTCATGCAAAGCTCGGCACTGGTTGTTGGCTCCGTGTAGTCGAGACAGAGAATGAACAGAGCGGAGTCGACAATGTTGAGGCATTCGGCATTGTTCGAACCCTCGTCTTTGCTGAATAGCTCTCGCATGCTGGACCAGATCTTGCGATTCTCAGTGGTCAAGACCCCCACGGCACCTTTGGCGGCATCGCTGATTGGTAATTGCTCTGCATCATCATGAATGACTTGCAAATTGATGCTGACGTCCTTTTCCGACATGATGAGATCATTATTATCGTCGAGCACGTCGAACCAGTAAAACTGTCCTCGGCACATCACGACGATGTGCTTCGCAGCCGGATCCTGGCCAATCTGGCATCCATGGTCTGTCGGTATACGTGCTGTGCCGAACAGCCGCGAGTACTGGTACATGTCCAAAGGCTGACCTCGTACAGTGTCCGGTGGCAATTCCTCTTTGCGGACTGCGCGGACGAACGCTAGTGCAGAAACCACTAATGAAGCAGCGCGAGTGACTTGGTTGTTGCGGGCAGGAGTGGGGTCATCTTCGAGCAAGAAGAAGGGGTTCAAGTTGAGCACGACCGGATTGTCGTAGTTGAGATAGCTGTCGTACCAGAATTGCTCAATGTAGTTGCTCTTGTCCTTGGCGTACTCCTTCAGCTTGTCTTGCAGCTGTGGGCCATCTGTGCGGAGGAATTCCTGAATCGCCTGCTCTGTTTGGTGGTGCTCCCGAGCCGTTTGGAGAGGATCCAGTGAGGCCACATATTTTCGACACGTCTGTTCGAGGTCCGGGATAGGAAGCTTGGGGAGGTTGTCTTGAGCAGCAAAGGTGATGCCTGGCTTTGACTCGGGATTCGTATCATGAGCCAAAGGGTCTTGTTGTTCTTTGGTAAACGCCTGGGTGGCGTCTTTCGCGTTCTCATGCGATCGTTCGGCCATGAAGCCGGAATCTCTTCTATCAGCCCGAGAAATCCTCTCGTCTATCGAGGGAAAGGTTCGAACTGGTGACATGACGAGTGTAAGCATGGGGCAGAATGAGGGTGTACTAGCAATACAATGACGAAACAAGCGTGACGATCGACAAGCCACGTAAAGAAGTCCGGTAGAAGTAGTGACAATCTTGCTGATAGTAGGCCGGCATCGAGAGAGATGTCAACGTTCGAGGGACCGGGTGTAAGAGAGAAGACGGAAGGCGTGACCAAGAGTCTCATCCATGGGGCAAGGGAGGACTGGATATCAAAGGTAGCCCCGCAAAGCAGTTAGAGTCGAAATACCGCGCGCCAGGGCTTGCATATGATGCTGATCGATGGTGAGGCTCCCATGATGGCTGCACGTGGGTGGACCGCCGTACCGCCGAGAAGGCGAATGTGTAGCTTTCACAGGACATAAAGAGGAACAAGCTACCCACTGACCTTTCTGGAACTGCTCACGGCGAGTGTTTGGCAGCGATGGCGTTTCTTGGAGACCTCGGGATTCCCCAAATGGCGCTGCGCAGGCGGATCCGCTCTATTGCCGGTTCAGACGAGGTGTTGCGGGTGCTCCGTTGGCACGGGCAGTGCTCTGCCAGGACCAGGTGCGGACTGCGGACTGAAGGAAGTTGACGGTGTTGGAGGTCGCCGCTAGAGCTACAGTAGTCTGCAGGAGGGAGGTTTGGCGAGGTGCCGGGGTAGCTTGAGTGGTCGGCTGGTGACTTCCGGTATGTGATCAGAACGAACAAAGAGGCGGCGGTCTGCCAAAGGGAGCATGTGCACCTGGCCAGAGCCGCTTATATTGCGGGCGACATGGTCACTTTTCTGGGCGCGGCGAGCGAGTGACCGCGATCCCAGGCTAAACGGTGATGACGTTGGTCGAGAGCGCGCGGGCGAGAGGAGAAGTTCACGCCAAGCGTCGCGTGGTTGTGAGCCGCTCAGGCACGCGACGCGCTTTCGGTTGGACTCGGCCAGAAACGAGCCTCCCGACCTCCATCAGCCCGACCGACCAGCAGCAGCAGCAGCAGCAGCTTAGCAGCACCAGCATCGACAACAGGCACGCCGCGTGGGTGCGGCAGCTATGCGGGAGTCCAACACATGACGAACCTGCTGCTGGTCCTGCCCGACTTCGACGTCCACCCCTACACCCACGTTCTACCGTCCCTCGAACGCGCGCTGGTCACCACCGCCGACCTCATCTCCCTCGACGCGCTCGATGTCGCCAGACGCGCTCAAGTCCCGCCGGGAGAGGTGAAGAAACTGGCCGGTGCTGTCCTGAACGCGCTGCATAGTGATGCCGCTTCCTCGCAGTCCTCCCTCGCAGAAAGTGGCCCCGCGTGGAGTGGGTTGCAGTCGGGCAAAGATCTCATCGACCGATGGACTGCCATAAGCACTCTCGACGACGTCTTGGACGCAGCGCTGGGCGGAGGCATTGCGCGTGGCCACTTGACAGAGGTTGTAGGCGAGAGGTGAGGCCATGCTCTGCTCTGCATTGTAAGTCCCGCGCTCTCTGACTTTTCCTCCAGTGCTGCTGGCAAGACCCAATTTCTCTTGACTCTCCTCCTCGCCGGCCAGCTTACTACGCAAGATGATGAGAAGCCAAACTATGGCACATCCGCACTGTACATATCGACAGAAGCACCACTCCAGACCACGCGACTTGCACAGATTCTGAAAACGCATCCCCAACTGGCCGAATTGCCGATTGAAGAGCGTCCTTCTTTAAGCAAGGTTCACAGCACTCATGTTCATGATCTCGAAGCACAAGAGCACATCCTCCGCTATCACGTTCCCGTTGCTGTTCAGAAGCACAACGTCGGACTGCTCGTGATCGACTCCATCGCCGCTAATTACCGCGCCGAGTTCGACCGAGGAGCTCGAGGGAAGCGGAGTTCGGAATCGCTTGCCAAGCGCGGCGCACAGCTTGCGCAGACTGGAAGCCATCTACGAGCACTCGCCCGCACTCACAACATTGCAGTCGTGGTGGCAAATCAAGTCGCAGATCGTTTCACGCCAGAGCCTCAACTGCACGCCGCAACACAATCGACGCAAGCCTCGCGACCAAGCACGCCATCCCGAACCACCAATGTGCACCCAGACCTACCGACTCAAGGCACCACAACAGGTCTGCTCTCCACAAACGATCCGCTCTCGCTCGATCGCCAGCAGTGCTTCTTTACAGGCTGGGGAGACGATGAATCTGCCACAAGTCTGAAGACACCCAGTCTTGGTCTGACATGGACCAATCAGCTATCGGCAAGAATTGCTCTGCTCAAACAACCCATCTACGAGGATAAAGTCTATGCTCCTGGTGATGAGCGGAATCTGATCGGATGGAATCGTTCGTGCAAAATTGTCTTCAGCCCGTGGTGTCCGGAAAGCAGTACGCCATTCGAAATTTGGGAAGGTGGTATTCGGAGTCTTGAGAGTGCGCAAGAGACAGAAGCACCTCCATAGCAACGGGCACCCTCTCTATTGAGCCTTGCTGATTATTGACTCGTAGAGGATACGAAGCGCCCATCAGCACAATCTTCGTCGAGTGATTGTCTCGGCTCCTGTCGATATTCTCTGCACCACAGTAAGCAGCGGTCACTGCTCGGTATCGCCGCCTTAGCGCGCTCTACTGCGCGTCCAAGCACAAGTATCAGTAATCCGCCCGCGTGAACAATGGATGACTTTGCCCCATTCCTCAAATCTCCTCGCCGCAAAGCAGCATTGGGCAAGATCCTCGCACTCACTGAGCTCTCTCATCACGCACACCATCTGTCAAGAGCCTGTGAGAAGGTGTGATGTCTCGGCTTGTGAATTGCATTACGATCTTCACGGTGAGACTGAATGGTGCCATTGTGCTTGTCCCGCAGTATAGCCGGCACCAAAAGGAGTCTGGTCCAGACCTTCGGCATCCGAAAGCAGTTCTTATAGCAGGTTCAGTGCATTTCATCTACGTTCTTGGCTTTTGGTGAACTGGAGAATCTTTCAATTCCACTTGATGCGAGGTCACAGTACACAGGCCTGATCAACGAGCCCAAGAAGTCCAGCTCTGATCAATAAAACCCAATCTCAAAGATGCTCAACATTCTCACCGCCAGTCTCCTTGTGCTCGGAGCACAAATCGCTTCCGCGATCGATTTCTCCAACTGGCATCCTCAGCCCTGGTCTCCCTTTGGAATTTCGTCCTTTCCTTGAGGCGTAAGTCAAGGGAATTTATTAATCCCTGAGCGTCAGTCCCGTGGCAGAGCCCTCAATACTGAATGTGACCACAGCCTCGTGAACGCCGCCGAACGACGCGATGTGACCACAGGATACACAGACTACTTCCCTCCCGATGGCATGCAAACCACGCTTACAATCCACTGTGTCGGCGCGGCGCGGATTCAAGCATGCAAAGAGGGATTTCTGGTCAATGGACGGGAGATTGTGGTATGTCAACGTACACCCAAAAACCGCCTGCTCGATTCCGGCAAAGCTAATTAATGTGTGCCTTTCTTAGCATTTCCCTAACACCACCTTCGTCGCCGAAAACAACAATACCGCAACAGTCTACGAATCGCATGGAAGAATCGAAATGACGTATCCCGAGCCAAGTGGGAATTGTTCGCAGCAGTAGTGAGTTCTCTCTGCGTCACTTCAACTATAAATTGTGAGGTCTTCTAATGTCCGGGTCCGCAGCTACAAGACACAGTATACTGTTTTGAAAACCGAGCAGACTGTCGAGGCTTTACCGAATTTGAGTCCGACGCCTGAGGGGCAGGTTTATTGGTATCATGATGTTTATGTCAATCCTGCGACGCTGGTGACGGATATTCCTTGTGATAGTCGGAGGTAGGGGAAAGTTGGGGAGTGAGAGGGTTGGGAGCGGGGAACGGTCGACGAGGAGAATGAGCGGGTGGAGTTTTGGGGTGAGGGTGGGGGATGAATGAGGTTTGTTCGATTTAATGACAAGGGGATGCTTTCTCGACGATCAAGTGGTGGCCGAGGCTGATGTGTTATTTTACAGAATGCGTAACGTGGCGTTGATAAGTGGAAGAAAATCAGAATCGGATGGAGGAAAATATGATCGACTCATGAAGTGAAAACTTCCGAGTGAGATTGTCAAACAATTCGGAGTTGTTTGTCGCAAGGTTCTTTGCCGCTCTTGAGGATTAGCGATGGATGTGGCGAGGCAAGGAATTCTCTTTCTCTTCTTGGGGATGCCTTTGCCCAGGAGTAGATCAACGATTCGTCAGCGCAGTGCCGATAACTATTTGAGATGAGGACGCAGTGGGAGATCATGTCCGAGATCGACCCGCGTGAACAGCGAGGAGATGATAGGGAGAGGAGAGGGCAGATATGAGATGTGGTTGGAAAGGAAAGTGGATCGATCGGGTTCTGCCTTCTGAAAAGGTCTTACTCTTCGAAGCTCTGAAATTCACGCCTGCGCAGTGTTGTCTGGACTTGCAGTGCTGATGGCGGATACAAAACTCTTGTAGCTGTCGTTGGATATTTCGAATATTCCCATTCCATACAGCGTGAGCAGAAATTCATTCCCTATAGACGGCAGAATTGTCTGAGAACAAATTCCAGCTGTGCCAAAATTCACCCATGGTTCAGCTTCAGTATGGATCACAATAATCTGCTGGCTGGATCGCAGCCTCAACCTCAATTGCACGACAGTTGCCATTCATGCCCGGCTCGCCAATAAACACCTCGGTGTTGTCCGAAGGGTCAGCCGCCCGGAAATTGCACCGCAGCAGTTGCGTTTTGATCCCGTCCCGCGTCGAAGTACATGCCAACCGGCCGTTCACGAAACTGCATTTGAAATTCGCAGCGAGAGCCCTGTCGGGAGTCAATCGAAGGCCATCGAGGTTTCCACCGCCCGTGTCGGCCTGTGGTGCGACTGCGTAAATGTAGACGGTTTCGTAGTTGCGGTTGCGAATGATGCCTGGCACGCTGGGGTTGGCGATCTCGAAGCCGTAAATCAGATCTGCGGAGTCGAAGATGAGTTCGTCCCCGCCAGCGAACGCGATGGCGCCGTTTTCGGATGGCACGACAGGCTTGAAGCATGTTGGTGGTGGGGGTGCTACGGTTGCCGTGATGGTTTCCGTAACGGTTTTGGTCTTGGGGTCTAATGTATTGGTGATCGTCTCTGTCACTTGTGTTGTAGACGTTTCAGTCAAGGTTGTGAGGTCTGTCACTACCGTTGTAGGTGTTACTGTAGCGCAGGAGCCAGAAGTGACTGTAATCGTCTTCGCTTTGAGCGTCGTGGTCAATGGTCTCACCCCTAAGCAGGAGCAAGCTGCAGCAAAGTCGGACGCTTTCGAACAGCTCTTGCAGAAACGTTCGGGTGTTTTACTTGGTCTGCTTGTTGTCGGGCATTTGTTGGGCCTGGCATGCCTCCTGTCCAATGCCTCCTGGGTTACAGTAACAATAGCAGACTGTGTCACCGTCACTGGGGAAGGTGTCTGCTCGTTCGTAAAGGTATTGGTGACGGTGGTGACTTTCGATACGGTTACGGTCATCGTCGTTGTTTTCGTTGTGGGACCGGCAGTGACCGTGCATTGAGCAGCGACAGTGTATGTGCTGAAACATCAAACATGAGCGAGGTATACAGCATAATCAACCGGAGCACCTACCTTGGACATGGATTTACTGTTGCCAGAAGATAGGACGAACATGCCTTCTTGCCATTGCGGTCTGAAGCGATCTGTGATCCTTAGCTGCAGAACTATCAATAAGCACTGTTCAGCTTACTGCCTTGCTGCATTTTGAATTGCGACACTGCTGGCCATAGGACCTTTTCAGCAGCTCCGCGTCGGGTTCATAACTGGCTGCGACGTAGGCAATCAAGCAGAAAACGATGAACGTCGGGAACCACATTTCCTTGGCGATTGCGAGTTGTACGACGCGCAGATGATAGCGGAAGGAAACATGGCTGCGTATATGTACGGACAAGCGAGGGACAAAGCCACTCGCCTGCGGGACAAGATCAGGCCATGCTCGATGTTCGATCCGGAAACGGGGGACAGGTCGAAAGCTGGCTGCATGTGGCTGGCTGGGCAAAAGCAGATACTCCCATTCTCATGCCAGCCATGTGCTCTTCAAGAACTATGCTTTTGGAGCTGTCTTTCAAAAACTCTGGCGACTTCCCGCGCTGTTACTGAGTGGAATATAGGCAGCGAGTTTTGTACAAGTGGCTGTGAGGAACTAATATACTGCACTCTTGAAGCAGCATTTCAACCTGGGGTACTTTTCAACCCGAGATACTGAGTGGGAAGGCGGTAGGTGTTTCGGCGCTGCCCGTGCGCCCCTTGGTCTCACATGGTTTTCTGTTTTCGAGCTAGCTTTGAACTTCGAGAAGCGAATGGCGCAAACTCTGCTGCAAGACTGAAGCTAAATTGCAAACGCCATCGGTCTCGATGTGGAGGCAACGACTAACGACCGAAGTCATTAGTTAGTGCATTCGACGCCACTACGTGCACCTCTGTCAGGCAATGAGGAACGAGACTCGCTTGAATATATTTGTTCAAACAACACCGTGGACGAAGATATCGTCCAGTAGTGCACGTCTTCTGCGGCATCGATCACCACCCCGGGAAATGCCCCACCCTGGCTGGCGGGAGCCTTTCCTATATTGTGGTCTAGGTTTGCCAGTGAAGTTGAGTGGCGTATACGCTTGACTTGATCAACTGCTAGTCGACGCCCACATTTTTCCACATCTCTGCGGTGGTCCGCTGATGTCAAGCAAGAGCAATTATATTGATAAGGTAGGTGGCAGGAGCTTTCCCTCATCCACCTACCTCCTACCGCCAGCTGCCAGTCCCTAACATGCGAGGTGAAATATTTCTGTCACTTCCTAGTTCCGATGCGCCTGTCAACAGCACGAGCAGAAAAGCGCCTAAGGCAGCAACTGAGCACGAGGAGCCCTTACTCAAAGCAGATCAGGAGTGAAGAATTATGGCCCAATACCAATTCGCCTCTTTCTCTGACCACCTCTGTCGAAGAGAGAGTCCAGCGTGTTTATAACATTACTCCGTAAGAAGTTCGGTTCAGGCCTCCATCTTCGACGGTGAATATTCTCTGATACCCGCTTTTACTACCCACCATGACAGGAAAGACTGCCTGGCTGGAATGCTTCTGTCCTCTAGACATTTTGGAGAAGAGTCCAGATAGAAGGATGAACGCTACAATTTGGGATGGCACGGACAAGCCGCGGTCTACGCTCGTTGGGATCTTGCCCATTTCCAAATCTAGGCTCAGTCGTGCATCAAGCGGCGTAGATGAGTGCCTCAACTAGGCCTAGTCGATGCCGAAAGCTTCCAGACCGCGCCTGTGGCTGGCTGATGCCAAGCACAACCATATTGATAACGCAGGAGCTCGCCCTGACGTCTGGCTGTCATCGCCTGTCCATTCTCTGAGATCGCCGAAAGTGCTTCCTGCTACTTCCCTTGTTGTGTTCGCTACCCAGAACGAGCAGGGCCATGACGCCATCCTGGTTCTACGCGCTGCTTGCTGCTGTCAATGTTGCCAGGATCACAGCCACCAGGCACGATGCTTCGTCGTGCTGCACCAGACAACCATATGCTGCCCTTCGATCTCTTTCTAAAGTCCCAGCAATTGCTTCGTACTGCTCATCGAAGTACCCTCCGCCCACTACCACCAAGACTACCACGGCATCAACAGTCACCGTAACGATCGTCACTGGAAACACAGTTGTGACCTCTGCAGTCGATACCAGGGTAAGCGCAGTATCCACTCCCACGTCACGGACTTGGTTGATGCTAATTCAGGCAGACAAGCACAGTGTCGGAGATCACCACCCTAACTGAACCGTCCACAACCACGATCACGTCAACGACCACTATCCTCACAACTACCACCGTAAGCTACGTACAGCCGCCGAATGTAAAGCGCAGTAGACAAACACCGGCCGCTGCTCAGCTCAGGTCGTTCACTGGGAAAGCCGCCTCGGTTGTCAAAACAGCTTGTTCATGTATTCAAGCGCCACGCACTACCACAAAGACCATTACTCCATCAACTACAATTCGAGCGATCTCGACAAGCATTTCGGCTGTCACGGCTGTCGTCACCATCACTGCGACACGCACCGAGACCTTTACTGCAACAGTGTCGGAAACAGCGGTACGGGAGACTGTCGCACAAGTTACGGTCACTGCAATGCCCTGCCCGGGAGGCGCACCATTCGCGCGCACGGAATTGGCAAGCCAGCGTTTTTTTGGTATCTGCACAAGCGCGGCATTCCCAGGTATGTATCAAACACGCCCTATGTTGAAGAGATAAGAAACGGCTCTCACGGATCCCTTTGCATACGCCAGACACCGGGTTTCCCTCTCCGCGCCCCATTTTGCTTCCAAAGTCCACACGAGCTGACTCTACCCAGCTTTTGACCGACAAGGCCTCGAGAACGCATCAGGAGGCACGAACACCTGTCTCGATGTTTGTGACCTTTACGCCGTGGGATCAGGCCCGAATCGGTGTTTGGGTGTCCAGTATCGACCTACTGAAGCGGCAAGTCCTTCTCTAACTTGCACTTATCAATTCCAGTCGGCAACTGTGCTCACTGCTAATCCGACGATGGAGGCGGCGATTGCTATTGGGCGGCTTCGATAAATTTGTGCAGGGTCGTAGGAGGGGGGAATGAGAGAGGTCGAATGTCTGTGGATTCTTCTCACAAAGGAAGGGACAAGCTGTTCCAATCATGAGATCTCATGCGTGACATGAGGTCGATTCTTGTGAGAAAGCGACTGGACGAAAGGATCGATCGGGCTTCCGTGTTCGACAAAGCGAGGAAGGGGAAATGTTATCAGTTTCCATCGAAGAGCTGTCCAGCAGTAGAAATGAATGGTGGGAATCCTTCCCGACATGTGTCAGTAAGGAAAGATAACGATCTGCGACTGGTAGAGCGTAGTCACGGCGGCATTTCTCTCAACAGTTCGGAGGAGCAGTTGTACAGAGCCGGCAGGCCGGCAGAAACAGGTGCAAAGCTAGGCCAGATGACTATAAACTTACAGGAGACAGCATGCCGAGGCCTCGGCGCTCCACTCGTACCATGAGTATACCTCTCTGCTACTAAAAGACAGGCTTTGAGGCTAACGTTACTTTTCTTTCTGTTTGAAGTCTTGGTGTGCATCAGCTTAGAAATTCTTCGTGCGTATACAATTTGAACTGTTGCTGTAGATTAGAGGAAAACTAATCGGGAAGAGCAAATAAAGAGAGGGCGGACGCAGTATGCCTTACCGGGGAATCTTTCACGTCACGCAAAAGTCAGACGGGGCCATGGCATATCACAATGGCGGAATGCTGAAGAGAAGATATATCAGGCAGGGCGAGCTTTGTTCGTACTTTCGATATTAGCAATTGAGAATGCTATAACTTCTGTAGGTAAAATTGATATCTACTCATGTCTTCGCTAGATGGTTTATGCTCTAGCAGATACTGAGGAGCAAATTTGTAAGAAAGAACAAAGTTTAAATCGTAGGTGAAGCTCAAGTATTCGGGAACTAGGTCTGGTCGCGAAACATTGCCGCGATCTTGACTTATGTATGCCTATACTAAACAAGCTCTTGACCTGGCATGGCTGTATTACGGCTACTTCTTGATGCGTAGCGCTTACTATACGTGAAATCCGGGCTTCTCGCCAGGAGTCGACCGGATATGTTGAATCCAACGCAACGAAAGCCCCTCCAGCTTTGAAAACACTCAGCATTGCGATCAATGCGGCGGAGCATTTCGGGAAGCAGATTGCTATTGAAGTTTCTGGCGTATCGACGCCAAGTTGTGAGTTGAGATGATGGGCCAAGTTACTGGAGATTTTCTCCAGCTCATCGTATGTGTAATCGCCATCACCATCCCAGGAGCAGATGGCTGGCGCGTCTGCGTATTGCTGCGCAACCTTCGAGAACAGATCGTGAAAGCAAGAGCTCACAGCTTCTGGCTCATCTCCATTCCAGTCTCTCATCTTCTCGATATCTGTTGTAGAGGCCGTTTGAGGGCGCGCACATTCTTCAATGCCTGCCATTGATTCTTGGTGCTGGTGTGATCTTGACACTATAGTTAGTATGGATGTGCCAAGATAATGCTATACATTAGCCACCAGGTCAACTTGCAAGGTCAGGTCTTTTCCTCGATTGCCTTCGACTCCCCTCAACTTCTCTGCGACCGATCCGGCCAAGGTGTGCTTGGGTAGGCTGACAGCTAGGGCTATGTAAGCCACACCTAAAATGGTAATTGTGGCTTGACCAGGATCCACCCGCGTGAAACTGAAAAAAGTGTCAGCAAGATTGGAGTCAGCGTCAGCAGCCCGGTGGGTCGACAGAAACTCGGGTTCTCCTGACAATCCGTGAAACAAGGACAATCGATTTGTCGGCGGTGCATTGGTGACTAGACTGGGGCTTTGACTTTGTGCACCCATGCTACAGCGTGATCTCCAAAGAGGGACCGAGCAGTTGCTGCCTTGCACAGTTTTTATTCTTCGTGCTTCTAAAGGCCGTGTCTCGAAGCGGGCACCTTACATTTGAGCCCCTATTCGCAAAATGGGTTCTATCAGTAACCCTGCCCACAGCACGGTCATTGTGTATACTGCGCAGGATTTCGAGGGTAAGTTTGTACTCTTTTAGAATGTCTTGGCTCGGTATTGACAGCGTGACATCACATTCAGCCCGATTCGAGTGCCGTTGGTCGCAGAGGGACTCATTCAATTCGGCGCCACACGACGCCACCGCGTTTGACAATGTCGACATTTTCGTCCAACGACTTCCTCAGGCTTCTGCGGTTTCATGGCCAGAGCACTACGACAGCCCCAGGATTTCTGTAACGAGCTCTACGGGCAGGACCAAAGAACTCCAATCGCAAGATCTCGGCTCTGAACATGCCAGGGAATTTCTCATCAATTGTCTCAAAGCGGCCTACCAAGGTTCTGAGGATCGGATCGTGGCGCGATTGATAGTGCCCCGTGAGAAAGGACACATCACTCGTGCGGATATTTTGGCACAAAGGCTTCTTGGATGCGATGTAGCGCAGTACGTCGCAAGCTTTGTAGAACCTCTCCATTATTTCCAGGATAGTGCGAGCAACTATGAAAGCCTAGAGGGCGTCTTCACTACAGCCGCTGGAGCAGTGTTGCTCAGCAACAGCTACATGAAGGCAAAAGCACGAGCCAGTTCAGGAGAGATTCAGGAAACGACCAATCAAGGCGACATGCTCCGTCTACTGGACAGCGAGCTTCGCAATCGTCTGTCCATCCAATGGTTGACAGATTCTCCGTTCTGTAAGCGTCGTCCGACTCTGGCATTGATCGAAGGCGGACTATTCAGTCCAGAAACTGGAGGTACAGGAGGTAGCATATACGAAGCCGCGATAGCTTTGGGCATAGACCTGGTGGTGTGCGATAATTCTGGCCACTGGGTGACCGCACCAAAGTATCGACACTGGTACAAAGAATTCATACCACTGCAGTGCCCATTGCATCCAGGACCGGATTTCGCAAGCACCATTGTGAAAGCGGTGCGCTCATACGAAGGTCATCTCGATGGCATCCTCACCTTTCGCGATCACTATAAATGGCCGACGGCCCTGGCTGCATGTGAACTTGGACTTCCCTCAGCCCCTCCAGCAGCGTACGAGATTGCAACAGACAAGTTCAAGACTAGCGTCGCTGCTGGTCACAAAGCGTTTGTCGCAAAGAGTGCAGAGGAAGCCCTGCAGATTGTACAGAACCATAAGCTGAGCTTCCCACTGATCACGAAACCAACAAATGGATTTTTGTCCGAAGGTGTGTCTCGGGTCGAGAATATCGATGAGCTTCGGGTTGCAGCAGAATCTGTGGATGTAGCTGAGCGACACGGAACCGAGTTTGTCATCGAGCCGTATTGCGACGGACCTGAACTTGATATCAATATGGTCCTTTGTGACGGCGTAGTGTGCCTGTTTGAAGTATCGGATGACTTTCCCAAGGGCGGTGACTCCAACGGGCAGGCAAAAGTCAAGTCATTCATCGAACTCGCGAATTTGTTGCCATCCGCACTTCCTCAGAGCGAACAGGCTATGATGCAGGAGTCATTGCGCAAGAATCTAGTCGACATTGGCTTCTCGAGCGGCTTCTTCCATGTCGAAGCAAGAGTAGAGAACTCATCAATGGAGTACACGAGGAGTCAAGACCAGATCCTGGATTTACGAGCGCGCAGCCCGCCGCTACAACCTTCTTCTACGCCATCCTGCTGGCTTATTGAGGTGAATCCCCGCCCACCCGGCATTCAGGCTTCCGAAGCCGTGAGGTACACATACGGCATCGACTACTTCGGTCTCGCCTTGCTTTTCGCATTGGAAGATAAGCAACGGGCCGTACAACTGAGCCAGGCTTTTGCGGATGGTCCACAATATTGGTGCGAGATGGTATTCATTCCCGTCGAGCAAGGCGGTATATTTGACTCAGGAGACGTATGCGAAGAGCTCTTCGGTCGACGACCCGATCTTGCGAGGCAGATCTGTGGTTCTTTTTGTTTCCTGAAGCGAGGCACCAAGGTCGCCGATCCTGCGGCGACTGGTATCAACTCGTGGGTGGCTTATTTCAATGTTTTCTCAAGGCACAGTCGGCTGGATGTGCTCAAAATCGCAGATGAGGTACGACGCGAGGTCAGTTTCATAATACTTTGACAGCGATGTCATGGGTTCAATAAAGCATTCAGCTGTCGTCAGACGGAACTGGAGGAAGCCTCAAGTATGGCTAGAAACCATCCGCAGAAGAATAGTGAATCGTTGAATAGTGAAGTATACTGATCTCATTTCGTGCACGACATGTTCGTTCATTCCAAGCCGACAGACTGTGCCTCGCACATGGAGTAGTACAGCCTGTTGGCACGGAGAAGTTCCTCGCGAGACTCCGCCTTAACAAGATTGCCTTTCTTAACTACAAAGAGATCCAGCTGTCAGTATGTCACACCGCCATCGATCGGCTCCTGCAACACAGATTATGTTGCCACTGCCATAGGCACTTTGTGCTCCGTGATAGGCTCAGGAGAAAATTAATGACTAACAGAGCTCCAATTGCTTCGCTTGATAGAATGGAAAAAGGAGCACATCATGATGAGGATTTGTGTCTTGTAGCGCAAGTAGCAAATACATGCTATAACATTCTGGAGCGCGCAGTATCGCAGTCATGGCGGCTGGAAGTCGGACGCTGACAATACTGCCGGTTGCGGCTGTCAGAGGAACGCTGATCGTACTTTCATATAACGTCAAGATGAACATCGGAGACAAATATGACCTCAGCAATAAAATATAGATTCCTCTAGGGAATGTATTTGCCCTGACCCGGTAAGTAACCCGGAGTTCTGCCCTGTGACTCTGCACTAGTCAGCGCGATAGTCTCAGATCAGAGGGGAGTAACCCCTACCATCCAGATTACTACAAATTTTTCGACCGATATATATCATTGCACTAGGCTGCATATCCCTTCGTTTCTTGTTCGCTTGGTCAATTTCCTGCTTATCTGTCATAAAGCCGATACCATTGCCACACACATTGACTGTCAGTCTACAAGCAAACCTCTCTTTCACGTTCTCAAGATCTACTATGTATCTGTGATCTCTACTATTGCTTGGCCTTGCAAATTTCACATTAGGACAAGGCTTAATTCCGTTGGGTCTCAAATGCAGAGCAGAGTAGGTTCTCGGTAGTATGTCTAGACCTCAGACAGTAGAGTGTTGGTGCTCTGTGAGCTTTTCCCTTTGAAAATAGGAGCGTATACTTCTCAATATGTATACGAGAAAAGACTCGCAAGGATCTGTCGATTCTTAAGCGTTCGCTTCTTCTCGGCGAAGCTGAGAATCAATGGTGATTATTGCTGTGTGCTGCCACCGTCCAGATCGACTCTTGAGAGCTGCTCCGACTCCCAATTTGTGATTTGACAGCGTTAGAGGAGACCCCAGAAAGAACACTTGAGCTTTTCGCGTTGATTACGATGAAGAAGTAGTCTTTCCACAGCATTCTACTTGCCCATAGTATTTTGCGACGCTGATGAGCAGCTCGTTCCTTGCAGTATGGTGTCAGCCGGCAGGAGGCCATGCTTGCTCTTTAACAGCTTTGTGTGGCAATTAAGCGTCAACTACATGGTGACATTTCAAAGATCAAAGGTCATTTTGCATTCGAGCAGCTCGAATCCCCTTGCCTGGAGGATCCAAGAAGAACCCTGCGGCGGGATACATCAAATACTGCGAGAAACACGTCAACCATACTGAGGTCTTGATATGCTTGAGACAGCACCGCGAGATCTAGATCATTATGGAATGGCTGATGATCGGAAGCCGATGTTCTTGCCTGATACGGGTTCCAGGGGTAGAAAGAAGCGGCTGTAGAGGGCACGGCGAAGAAATGCTTCGACCCTTTGATTGAGAATTATATGACCACGCATTCCGCGCATCTTTCCAACGTTGATGTGAGTTGTGCAAAGTCTGCTTTTCAAAACCGAGGTGAGCACCTGCTGCCGATTATGTTGCCCCCTAACTTTGGTGGGTAAACCCGAATATTCGCCCTTAGGCTCCGCGCTACTTAGCGCGCTATCTTGAAATTAGCAAAAACATAAGCCGGATCACACAGATTACAAGACGTCTCCTGGCTGCTATTTGCAGCACTACGGTGCGCCATCTTTCTCGTCGTTCTTGTTCACTGAGCCCATTTGCTGCTCGTCCAATCTACCACCGAGATTCATCGCGCAGGCATCGACGTCATTTTCTTCGCTTCCACGACCAGCTATGCGTCTCCGATCTCTGCTATCGCTTTGCCTTGTGAATCCCGCCTTAGGACAAGGCTCAATTCCTTTTTCCAAAAGGAAGACCAGAGTAGGTACCATTAACAAGGTCTCAAGATGTTCAAACACTGATTAACTTTTCAGCATCCACGCACAATGTTGTTGTATGAACACCAATTCTACATTGTCGTTTCGTCTGATCGCTGACACTTTCGCAGATGAAGTTGTGAACCATGATCCGAGTACAATTTGCTGTCTTTGCAATAGCGATCTCTATGTCGGCGGCCACTTGACGTACCCTGAAGGTCCCAATTGCCCGGCAGATAACAGGGCTTGTGGTCCGGCCTGCACTTGGAATGATACTTGTTGCTGTAAGTGATTTCCGGCACGAATGCAAGCTGTAACGCTTGTTCGCAACCCAAAACTGACGGCGCCATTCAATTTGCAGGGAGGCAAGATAAGGAGAACGGCAATGCTGCCAACTGCTACTGCTACGGAAAATGGACGGCCAAGACGCTTCTCGTTCATGCAGCAGAGAATTATGGGCCAGAATGCCCTGTGGACTATTCGCCATCATAAGGCTAAGATTCCGTTCTTGCGCCCAGCTCACCCGGTAAAGGCTGGTAGAAATTGCGTAATTCAGAAACGCAATCTCGATTTCTCTATTGAGGACGACGTTGAAGGATATGGACCTTCGAGTTCTGCTTGAGCAGCTGACGTCTGGACGCTCACCGAGACGGGTCGGTATCTTACGAGGAACGCCAGGTCAGTACTGGCTCATCTGCGATATGCCATAGTCTGTCAGGCTCAGCCGGACACTGCCTGTCAAGGCAGATGATGAATGCGAATGGCAAAAGTGGGGGGTGTCAGTTCGAAGCTGCGAAAAATGGAGGATCAATCGGACGCAGTCTTTCACAGCAACCGAAAATCAGCTCTTCCACGACTGCATCGTCTGGTCTCCTTGAGCTGGAGCGAACACGTGAGGACCGAGTTTCTAATGACGACAAGTTGATCAGGCCATTGCAGCTGCTGAGATGATGAGTGTTGGGACTAGATATGGGGGAGATGGGGTGCCTTCCATCCACGTGTTGCCAGATAGTAACCCTCTTGCCCTACGATGACAATTGCATCGCCGGTCCTTGGCGATAAGAAAAATGGGAAAAATTCGGGATGAAATCTTGGAAAGTGCTCAAAGTCAAAGAAGGCTCTCCATACATCGTGCAAGCGATTCTGGAATTCGGAATCGCGGAAGAATGGGCAGCGGCGGCAGGAAGGCAAGGACGTGTTGGGGGATATCAAGAATTACACTGACGCCGAGCCCATCCTTTTGGTGGGCGAGATGAACTTTTCGTCTTAGAGGCCATGTGTACGTGGAAGGGGGCGAAAGGATAATGTGACTTGATGGGCATCGGATGTAATGGCTCGAGTCTTCAACGACTGGAGAATGTGTGTGTTGGCAGACTCGAAAGCAAATGGTCCGCTTGGAGAAGCACATTTTTCCTAGAACCATTTTCCGTTCACGACTTTCCTCTCCATTCAATCAAAATCAGTCCAGCACCTCCATCGTCCTCTAGTTTCCACTGCTCAATCCTCACCCTCTCCACCCCGACAACCTTACTATAGCCATCACTCGAACCTCGCCAAAGCCCTTTCCTTTACCCCCAACCTCCCACTCTGATTGCCACCCCTCTAACCGCCCTGTTGTAACGCTAAGAGAATTCTCCCCTTTCACGTCGCCATCTCCTTTAGAAGCCCAAAGCCTGCTTCGTTGGGCTCACCGAGACACTCAAACCCTCGACCGCAGCAGAAGCACCTGCCGCGGCAACCGATCTCTTGATAGTTCCTGCTGCCCGTCTGAGTAGCACTTGGGGGAGCATTTTGCAGAAGTGGAATCACGAAGGTCATCGAAAGAACTATGGCTATCGTTATCTTAGCATGCTGCTACGCCAAATAGCTCGCTGACGAATAATTGGCGCAACTCGGGGCAACGCTCGCCACGACAGCTGTCATTGCAACCGGAGAGGTCGACATCCAGGGACAGGACCAGGTCCTTGCCGAGAGGCTTCTTGCAGCTTGGCCTTCTCCGAATTATCGAGAAGACGGAGCGGCTATAGCGACTATTGTTATAACGTGGTTTTGTCTAGCGTTTATGGCTGGCAGGTATGTTGAGCCCGACGCCGACAAATGATTCTTTCTAATGCTTCTATCAGCACTGCTGTGATGTGGAAAAGCTACAGCCTTTGCGAAAAGTTTGGACCTTTTGCTAATTGCAGAAGAGACTGGATACAACTTATCGTTGGCATGGGCAGTAATAGAGCTGGCGAAGCTAGATTCGATCGACATATGTCAGAGCTAGAGGCAGAAAGCTCTTGAGGAGGTGTCGCTTGTCAGATGTCCTGGACCATTGTATGCTTGTGCTGCCATCAAAGGTTCGTTGATACCTCTAGAAGCGCCTATGCGCAGAGCATGTTATCCTTCATGACTTGGGCATCGAGCGCGTAATGTCGGCTGACCTCTCGAACATAAACGAGTCGGTGGCAGCGTGATCCTGCAGGTCGCGTAAGGATCGGCCAGGCTCTAGAACCAAGGTAGTAACGAATATCAAGCCAAGTATTTGCACACCTCAAGTCGTGCCCGCAGAAGCTTGATTGTCTCTATTGCAATAGCAGAAATATCAAGCTCAAAATCGTGTTCCGTACAATGGCCACTCGCACGAGGCAGTGTAACCACGATTCCTTCAGCACCAGAAGTATAGGCATGCTGCGAAAATTCGGCGTAGTGTTCGGTAGTGTAATTTGCCCCAGGGACGATAAGAACGGTGTGTCTCTTAGGTGCCGTGGTGACGATGATCCGAGAATCGCTTCATTACTAGCTAGCTGATAGCTGGTAATTAAGCAGTCATAGGTTAGGGATGAGTGAGAAATGCACATGTCTCCTACTTCCTCACGGTGCCATGGCGTTGCGTTGATGGAGTAGCAGGAAGACGCCGTTGTGAGGACTCAGGACTTATCGTCCGGTTCTTGCTCCATCCCCAATTCGGGTGACACACGGGGAAAGAAGAGTCGGACTTTGCCACATCGCGGCTTCCATCTACTGTTGGCAATATTGTGAGGTCAATTATCGCACAGGTGCAGCTTGATGCACCAAAGTGCACACCAAGTGGAGTCTCAGTCGAGCGAGCTATATTGATGAGCAACTGAGCTTGTTCGCGTTAGCCGACCTCTGCTTCTTCTACTGGCTGGAAGGAGGCCTCAATGGTCGGTATTATAACGTATAGAGCGCCGAGTTGTTTTGCTGTACGAACGAGGCCTAGTTTTGGCTCGTAGTATCTGTAGACAACATAAAGAAAGCACTATCCAGACATAGCATGTGTGTATCTGTGAAGCGTTTTGGAATGAGTGTAAAGAGTTCACTGCCAAAGGTCGCCAAGCTCTGCTATCTAAGGGTCGCTCCATCCTTTCGACGTGGTGGTCCCGTGCCCGGCGTGGTCAATCACGGACCGTAACACTCATCTCACTGCAAATCTGACTACTACTAGAGTGTACATGGGTACAGAGAAAATGTAGGATAATCCTTCTTTAAATTCTCAAAGGAACCGTATCGCGTTCCAAGCCAGACAGCTCTGAAGACAAACGTTAGAATTACGCTTTTATATCTCCTCGGGTAGTAAACTCACTCAGTAGTCGTCGCTCTCACCTGCACTCTCGAGGCAGTTTTCACATCCTCAGACTCGGCTCGGTTCGGACCTATAGCCACGTTGTACTCCAATTGAGTAACCGAGTTGTCCTCACTCGTGAAAGTGCATGGTTGCCATCCTGTCTCAACGTTGGCTGGAGCCGAGTCGAAATGGCAGTTGCCTGAGAATTTTGGCATGTCGCTTTTGATGTCCATATTGTACTTGACTTCTGTACATGCTGCGTCGTCAAGACATGTGCTTATGGAATTTGTAACGTGCCATTGGACTAACTGTCCAGTCTGAGGGTCTCTGGCGCGGGTTTGACACAGTAGTCGATAGCTAGGGAGCTAACCACGAGAGATAGGAAGGTCAGGAGGACAGGCTTAAGCATCATGATTGAGAAGAGGCGCAGATGGCAAAAAAGGTGAGTCCGGCTGATATTTTGGATCTTCGGCAAGTGGAATAGAAAACAGAGGGATAGCAAACTCTGCCCAGAGGGGTTTTTATATTTGTATATTGCGGCAGCCCTTTGTGTTGGCTTTGGTTGCGGCTAATATAGGATATTGTTGCTGCGAATGATCGAGCTTGTTCACGCGGTTTTGCCGTGGACCTGTACATCCTATCAATCGAGATCGTGCGACATGCGCGGCCGCGTTGTATATGTCGTATTCCTCGAGAGTTTCGCGCCCTTCCCACCCCGCTGAGCCAAAGTGCTGCATTCCCTATGCTATCGAGGCACTGCGGTGAGCAAGGTCAGTAGCGGGGAATAGCGGCAGCCTGCCTCTGCGCTGCTCCCTAGCTCGTGTGGCGAAGACCGACACTGGCAAGTTTGCTTCGCTGAATTTCGCACCACGGCATTATACGGACAGTCTTAGTCGAGCGACGTATCAAATTTCCGCTTACAAATTAATAAGCAACCGAGCCGTTCGACGTGAGCTGATGCCTAGCCGCACCGGGCCGCTGCCGCCGGCGCTAGCGAATTCCCTCAGCATAAGAACCTGCCTTTCCTTCGAAACCTCTCTCTTCTTCATACTTACCTTGTTGGGGCATCTGGTGCACACGAATACCAGAGCCATTCAGAAGGTCCTGCATTGCACAGCGCGGCGACTGACTGGATCTGATCTCCTTCGGGGGCTCAGCTGGCGCAATTTTTGATGGCCACCGTCGTCACTGACGAGTTCATTTTTCATCAGTTCACTGGCATTGTGCCGGTGATTGGAGAAGGATGTTGCGATATCGACATGGCACTGCTGCCGACAACGAAGCGCTGAACGGCAGTTGAAGCTCGACATGGAGGTGGTGCTGACGCCGCTGCAGTCGATTTACCCACTCGCACGTCGGCGGATGTGTGCCGTGTCGAGCATCTGCGGCGTTCACGCTGCACACGTCTTCCACCTTGCATCACCGTCGATACCCTCCTCTTTCCACCTCATCATCACCACCACCGCCGCCATCGCCACCGCCATCCGCGGCAAGTTCCACCTTCGCCGTCCTTCTCGAACGACGCGTTCGCATCTCGCTTCTCCGACCAAGCTTTTGCACCTGCGTCCGAGGCCATCGTCAGCCGCGCTCCCATGCCCGCCAACCAGTCACATGGCTCTTATCAGACACGAGGCCGCAAGAAGCAGGCCAAGACATGCACACAATCTGTAAGCTGATAGCCGGTGCAAGGCACACCACCACGGCCAAGATGAGATCGTCGCGCCCCTTCGCACACTGCAGCCAGTGGGAGCGCGCCATGGGCAAGTAGCTCAGCGAAATGCCTTGGCTCGTTTGCCGTGGCTCGATGCTCGAATAGGCAGGACGACCGGACATGTGAGTATATATCGAGAAGGTCGCGGGGACCGCAAAAGGTGGGTGAGAAGAGCGTGTATACACTTCCATACTGCCCGTCCTTCGACATGTTCTCCTTCAGCACGCTCAGTGCCGTGGCGGCGCTGTGTGCGACTGCCGTCAGCCAGCAGGTCAACCCCACAATTTCCCAGATCAATGGCAACAGGTACATCTCGCCAATCAGTGGCCAGAATGTGACTGGAGTGCGTGGACTGGTCACCGCAAAGGGACCCGATGGCTTCTGGATCCGCTCTACCACGCCGGACAGAGACGACAGGACTTCCGAGTCCATCTACGTCTTCGGACGAGCAGTCCTCGGAAATGTCACTGTTGGCAACATCATCACGCTCGATGGACGGGTCACAGAGTTCCGATCGAGCCCAGCATACATTCCTTTGACAGAGATCGACCGTCCTCGGAATATAGTGACTGTCTCGACTGGAAACGCCGTGGTACCACTGATTATTGGGCAGCGCGGACTCAATCCTCCTGTAGGTTCTCTCTGCTCGCAAAGACATCGATTCACTAACATGTGGTCAGACCGAGCAGTACAGCTCTCTGGACAGAGGTGATGTTTTCGGTGTGCCAAATAATCAGAGCTTGGTGTCAGTGGCGAACCCCGTCCTGGACGTCCGCAGATTCGGCCTTGACTTCTGGGAGAGCTTGAGTGGCGAGCTCGTCACAGTCCGCAGGCCGCGCGCCGTGAACAGACCCAACCGATTCGGCGACACCTGGGTCGTGGGTCAGTGGCGCACTCCTGGCGAGAACAACCGTGGTGGCCTCACCATTAGAGATCGGGATGCCAACCCAGAGGCAATTCTCATCGGTACTCCCCTCGATGGCAGCGCGAACCCAACCAACACGCTCCTGGGCGACTCACTGGAGGAGATTACTGGTGTTATTACTCAAGACTTTGGTTTTTACAGAATACTCCCAACCACCAACATCAAAGTCGTCTCATCGAGGACTCCAGCTCTGCCACCTCCAACTAGGCTTGAGTCCAGCGGGTCTTGCAATGGTCTCACTGTTGGTCAGTACAATGTTGAGAACTTGCAGCCTGCTTCAAGCAATCTGCAAGATATCGCGTCTCACATTGTCAACTACATGAAGACTCCAGATATCATATTTCTGCAAGAGATTCAGGACGACAACGGGCCTGTAAATGATGCCATCGTTTCTGCAGATATCACACTCTCGACTCTCCGCGATGCTGTCAACACACTATCTGCAGGCACAAACTACAGCTTCGTCGATATCGACCCGGTAGACGACCAGGACGGTGGTCAGCCAGGTGGCAACATCCGCACCGCATACTTCTACAAGCCCGACCGTGTCCGCCTCGCGAACGGCACAGTAGGAACCAGCACCCAAGCGAACGAAGTTCTTCCAGGTCCATCGCTTCGCTACAACCCAGGCCTCGTTGACCCAACCAATGCCGCATGGACCGCTTCTCGCAAGCCAATTGCAGCGCAATGGGAAACAGTTCAAGGCTACGGCCGTGGCGGCACCTTCTTCACCTTCAACAACCACTGGACCTCCAAGGGCGGCAGCTCTACCCTTCATGGCGACGCTCGCCCACCAGTGAACAACGGCATCGATCAGCGTAACCAACAAGCTCAGGTCCTCGGCTCTTTCATCCGCCAAATTCTCAGACAGAACCGCAACGCAAACATCATGTCTGCCGGTGACTACAACGAGTTCCAAGTTGTCCAGCCTCTCAAGACATTCACCTCGGTCTCTGGGTTGGAGGATCTGGATGATGCCGTTGGCACGCGAGACGAGGAGAAGTATACCTATCTTTTCGACATGAACTCGCAGGCGCTGGACCACATGTTTGTTTCTCCTCGCTTGGCATCGAGAGCGAGAAGCCAGATTGAGCATATTCATGTCAATACTTGGACTACAGTAGACGCGCAGGCCAGCGATCATGATCCTACTGTGTCGAGGTTCAATGTCTGTTCCTAGATAGAATGAACATCATGAATGATCACGTAGACATCACAGAAGTTCGAGACGACGGCCGATACTGTGCTGTGCAGTGTCCTTCCCCGCTCATGGGCTTCTCACTCGCGATTGTTACAAGTGCGAGCTATAAATATCGCCTGTTTCCGGTTTTCGATACATGTAGCCAAATCGAAATC
Source organism: Cercospora citrullina (assembly GCA_013365195.1). Classification (NCBI taxonomy): domain Eukaryota; kingdom Fungi; phylum Ascomycota; class Dothideomycetes; order Mycosphaerellales; family Mycosphaerellaceae; genus Cercospora; species Cercospora citrullina. The sequence goes on along the minus strand of JAASFF010001716.1, from coordinate 74,059 downwards.
GTTTCTCTCCAATGCGGGTTCGTTAGTCGAGCCGTTATACCTGACCAATCAGTGAGCACTGCTCGCTCGAGCCGTCCAAATAGCGAACTACTCCACTCCTCCACCTTCGCATCTGCACTTCAGGCCGGGCCACTCCATTGTCGGAACTCATGCATTCATCACGTCGCGCCAAGGAATGCCTCCGAGAGTGTTTGGACGCTCGCGCGCCCAACATCTCATCCGTACTCGTCGCTCAGTGGCGCCTCTCGCAAATCGCTGGATCGGTAACATTTTTGGGCGATCCAACTCACCTTCTCGAGCATTTCCCTCCCATGTCTTCAAGCTGTTAGAAAGCGTCGAGAAGGTGGAAGAAGAAAATTGGGGCTGGTACAGCGCAGAGGCTTATTACCCAGTCCGTATAGGCGAGATTTTCCAATCACGCTACCAAATTGTCGGAAAGCTGGGGTATGGAGCTCATTCTACAGCATGGCTCAGTCGAGATCTCCAGTAGGCATCGCCTTGATTCAGTGGATGGACACGCTGATCAGAAGCCATAGTGCACACCGATACGTTGCGCTGAAAGCCTGTGAGCGAGGAAGTCAGTCTGCCGAACGTGAACTTGCTGCGTATCAGCATCTGAACTCTCTCGGTACGGAACATGTGGGCGCATTGGTTATCCGGCAGCTCCTTGACAGCTTCACCATCAAAGCACTCGATAATGAGTACCGATGCCTGGTTCACGAACCGCTAGGAATGAGTGTCGAGATTCTGCAGCATCTGATGCCGGACCAAGTGCTGTCCGAGGATGCTCTCAAATCTGTGCTCAAGTATCTCCTATTGGCGCTTGATTGCTTGCACAGTGAAGCCAAGGTGGTTCACACAGGTAACATAACTCCCCTCCCCGAGTTACTATCCCTAACACATGGCAACAGACTTACAATCGTCCAACATTCATTTTTGTGTCGAGGATGATAGCGTGTTTGAAAACTTCGCAGAGGCAGAGATGGAAAATCCAATCCCTCGCAAGGTCGATGGAAATCGAGTCATATATGAATCAAGAGGGCTCAGAATGCCCAAAAAGACCGGCCCACCAGTTCTTTGCGACTTTGGCGAAGCTCGCTTTGGCAGCAGCTCTTACACTGATGATATACAGCCATACGTCTACAGAGCGCCTGAGGTCATACTCGACATACCCTGGTCATACGAAGCCGATATCTGGAATGTAGGAGTGATGGTACGCTATGATATGCTTATGCTATCAATCGAGATTACTTGTTAACATATCACAGATCTGGGACCTCTTTGAGGGCCGACATCTCTTTAGCGCTCGCGGCCCGAACGGCGATCAATTGAGCGGATATCACCTTGCAGAGATGGTGGCCGTTCTTGGTCTGCCACCCATAGAGTACCTGCGACGCACTCAAACATCATGGGAATACTTCAACGACGATGGCACTTGGAAAGCTAAAGCTGGTATTCCGGAAAGCTCGTTGGAGACCGCAGAAACACGTTTAAGTGGCGACAACCAGACAGCTTTCCTGGCTTTCGTGCGCAAAATGCTGCAGTGGTGCCCTGAGAAAAGACATACGGCCAAGCAGCTTCTCGATGACTCCTGGCTAGACTCATGATCAGGCTCTTGCCTCGGCGGAGCTGACGCGGCAGCATGGCTGCAGAATCTTAGGACTCGGACCGACGTATACTCATCAGCGGGTAGGATATAGCAGTTCTCTAGAAAAGCGGATGGCGAACCAAGATGAGACTGGCAAAGAAGCAGCATGCCTGGAGCGGCGATCACACGCTCGTGAAGAGTCCCTGGGGGATCTACACGCTACCATTGCTATACTCAGTGGAACAGTACGCATAGTATAGAACCAACCTTTCGCATCTTAGGCAGATCTGCCAGCAAGGGCGGGCTAACATCGGTCTTTCCTATACCGTAGTCTTCTTCACCGACTTCTTCATCATCGTACCCAACATTATTCCAGAACAGCGCACACAGCGGGCATCCATGCCGTGCCGTAATCCTTTCCCCGCGCTGATAGACTTCTCACCCGCATCGCGAGTTGGTAGCAATGTCCCGAAACTTAAAAAAAAAAAATGCCGGCATCGATCGCTCGGCTTACCGACATGTCGGGTTTGCTTTGCCGTGCCGTGTCGAAATCGTAATAAGTGGCTTCAATGTCGAAAACTCAAAGCGTGATGAGATGACTGCATTGCATGATGATTTGTGCACTCCTCGAAACCGGTAAATGCATTTAGATGGACTTACGTATCTTTTATAGCGGTGTGCTTGACAACGAGTTCTTGCTGAAGGTACCGGAAGGATGAGGAAGAGACGGGCCGTAAAGTTATCGCGCTTCGCGCTTAATGTTCTGACACGTAGGGTACTCAAAGAATGCTGGGGGGAAGTTAATGAAGAGAAACTACTGAGCAGTGTTTGACGAAATGCGAGTACTGGGCAGTGGTTGAAAATACTTTGTAGAAATTGGCACGATAAAGGCGAGGGAGATTAGACCTGAAAACGCGTTGTCTTTCGTAACTCTCTGTGAAGTTTGTCGACTATAATAATACGGCTTGCGCGTATGGGAGCAATGCTGGCTCGGCTCTGAGCTGAGGCGTTGCAAGCCTATTCTGAGTGTTAGTATCTGAAAGCTGCTGCTTGGGGCGGACGACTTACAAAAGTCCATCAACCAGACTGTTAGTATAGTCCTGCAATGTACTCCCGATGTCATCATTCATGCCCTTAGCAGTGGTCTGAAAACATGTCGTCCAGCTCGCTCTCGACACCTTGACTTTGCCGCCATTGTTGAGCGCATCCAGCGCAAGCGCGAAAGCTGCTGCGTCGATTGTCATCGTGAAATGCAATACTGGTCGCAATGGGCAGCGATCTTGGACTGATACCACAGTAGCGCCAGGAAGTTGAGCATTCTTCTTAAAAGGCGCCACGACAGAGTCGAATTGTGACCAAATTGTTGAAGTCGGGACTAGAGCTCGGAAATCCTTTGCGTGGAGGGCTTTGTAGTAGTTGCTGCCCTCGCCTTGTTGCCAGAGAGAAGCTTGACATAACCCGCTTTCGCAGATGTGATCGAATAAGGAGTCGTTATTGAGAAGTTCGATTCCGGAGAAGTCGGGAGAAAGTGCAATGAAAGCTCGGGCGACGTTTCGTGTGCTAGGCCAGTATACCAGTGCCCATTGTGTGTTTGGGCTGCCTTGGCTGTGAGCGATTATTGCTGGCTTCAGTCCTCCGGACAAAAACGATAGGTAGTGTAGATTGTACGCCACGTATTCAGCGCTGATCTGCATGTCACCCATGCTTCGGTTGGCTTGAGTGCGTTAGTTGCGTTCTTCAGAAAGGTTCCATGTGCATGCTCACGCAAAGTGACATAGCAAGCCGTGTACTTCTTGGCTTTCAAAGCTGGAACATATCCTCTACCCCAAGTCTCTTCTCCCGTGCTCGCTGTGCCGTGTACGAGCAGTACAGGCGGATAGTCTTTCGTCGGGTTGCCATTTGGACAAGTCAACGCATTCGCAAGTGTCTGAATCGGTACTGAGAAAGGCGCATCGCCAGGAAAGACGAAGCTCGGAGCAGCGCGCTTGGCCACTGGAGAAGCGAAAATGACAGCGGAGAAGAGAAGAGCGAGAAACCCGCTGCTCAGCAACATCTTTGACGACTGTTGCTGGCAACACAAAACGTATTGTCTGCCGCCGAGCGCGATGGAATGCAAAGCCCAAAGCGGGCAGAGACTCTACACTTCATGCCTCGGAAGAGGGGACAGCAAGCACTTGATATTCTGAAGCAGATCCCCATGCCTACCCATGTGCCCGGTTTCCCCGTCAAGTCACCTTCCAAATAAGTTCAGTCTCACTTACCTCGCAGTCGCCACGCAGTGTGACCCGCACTCTTGCAGCACGAAGCGAGCCATTGCTGGACAACTTCGCATACGCTCCCCCCCCGTTTCAAGCGCGTGCCTTTCCGTGATGAACGCTTCGAGCACCGGATCAGGAAGACAAGCATGGAAGTGAAGTGCGCGTGAGGATCAAATGACTTCGTTTAAAGAGTGGTCATGGGTTTGCTTGAGCAGATGACTGGTTGGCAGTGATTCGAGTCTCATCTTAGTAGCATTTGGGCTGGCGCTGGAGGCTTGGGAAGTGTGGTTGGAGGGGAAGTTGCTGGAGCGAATGAGGTTGGAGAAGTCGCGATTTTGTGAGAAAGGGTCGGTGGGAAAAGACGCCGTGGTTTCCGCGTTCGGAGTCGTGGGCGAGGACTTGGCGGTATGGCATTCTTGAGGGGTCATTTCTGCTGCGTGGTTTTCATTATTCTGGGGATTCGGACTGCAATCCGGTAGCAATGTAGCTGTGTCGCTCTGCCAATCTGGCTGTGTAGAAGGGGAAGGCTAGGCTGTTGATGAGAGAAAGAACAATCTCATCCCACCCTCGCCTCCACCCCACGCTAGTCTGGGCCAGACCAGCTGACACCCCGCACACGCTTCACCACCTCTCGCTGACCGACGAATACTCATCTTCCAACTTCAGCTTACCACAACTTCAATAACATCAGAAGCAAGATATCCATCACAGTCCGCCAAGCCTCCACATTGCACCAGGAACCTACCTCCACAATGCATCCAACTTGTAAGGCATACATATCTCGTAGCTCACAACAGCTGAAAGCTGACGGAATTTGTCTTGCAGGCCCAAAGTGCAGCGCTGCCGTGACTGGCGGGAGCAAGTCTTGCTCTTCTTGCGGAGCGGTGCGTTTCTAAAAAAAAATACACTGCCAGATCGCGATTGCTCGTGTACTGATTATAATGGACAGAGCTGCCCACAGTAGAGACCATGATGTGACTCCAGACTGAGAAGGAAGCACGGTGATGATGAATGAGTGAATGATGAAGACCCGAAGGAGATGAAGTTGACGAAGAGATGACACGAGCAAATATTTTCCTTTGTCCAGAAGAAGTGAATTTATCGTAAGCTGAATCCAAGCTCATTTGGTATCTTCTGCTTCGACTGCCCTTTCAGAGAGCTAGCTCCGCTTTGAGTCTGGCAAAGTTGTGATTGCTCATGTGCTTTTTGCATCACGTCTCGACTATGCGTTTCGATCCTAGCTGCGAGCATGTCGGGCACACCGCTGGCTCACATACCTGGACTCTGCCAGTCATCGTATGTCTCGTTGGGATGATTGCTTGTCCGCACCGGCTAGGCAGCCTATTTGGTGAGCATGATCTGATGCTGGAAAGTGCTGACGACACCCACAGCCATCTCTGGCGTCGGCTGTCACTGTGTGATGCGTCAGCTTGATCCTGGTACCCGGTCAGAGAACAACCAGATTGATGATACTAGCGTGTCGACATGCGTGTAATCACTCTGCCTTCTGCTCGCAAGTACGTATTTCCTGTTTTGATATCGCTGTTCTGAAGTGCTCTACCTGCAAAGTAGACATTGTGATACAGACAAATCATTAGATTATGACCTCTTGCACGAGATCTTCTGTTGTCGGTCCTCGCGGACAAATCATCTTTCGTTCTTGCTTTCGCTCGCTCACGTTGCAAAGAAATTCAACTCTGTCCCGCCCTTTGCCGGTCCCATTCTGGTTCTGTTACCTTTACGCCCGACCCTCAACCGACCTGACCTGACCTGACCTGACCCATGACTCCCATCCGAGACTCCACGCTAGGGTAACAACATAACGCTGCAACAATATTCCTCGTAAAATGAAAGTCGAATATGACCGGTGTGATTGGTGTGATGTAGCTCTTGGGAGAGTCAGCGATGGCCTCCCAGACTCGGAAGTGATCTGCTCACCTGATGATTCTATTCAGTCGCATCATGAAGCCTTTGTAGTGCACGGCCGGCAAGTCTTCAGCTTACACTTTGCGCACTCGAAGATGAACCAGTGAGGGCCAGAGTGGCACATGTTGCAGTTCCAGAGTATCAATGTTGTGTCTGACTTGATCATCTTGAATGTGTGTTCGCACTTTCCTGGCTTGGCCATCTGGAATCGGGTCAGCTGATAGTTTTCTTCTTCAGTGGGAAGTCGACACCTACTTTTGAAGCTTGTGTGGAGGTCTTTTTGAAAAAAAAAATGAAGGCTTGCACACCGACTCCTGATGCTGGGATGAATTGACTTTGGTGGACCTGGTATCCGGTATGCTGAGTCAGGCAGATGGATAGATGCGTCTCGTTGAGGTGGTTGTATGCAGGTAGCTTCGGCCAATGGCTTGGTATGGTGAGAGTGGTGAGGCCTCCTGTTCCTGAGCTGAGTGAGAGTGTTGGATAATGGAGAACTTGAAACGCAGAGGCGACGGCCGGGTCTATATAGCAGATGTCGAGAAGGACGGATGCAACGACTTGACGAGGTTGCTTCTGATGTCTCTGCGCTAGATCGCTGGTCGTCCTTTATGCTACCCAGTGGTCAAACGCCAGACGAAGCCAGTGACAGCTCTGGCGCACACCAGCGATGTCGAATACAGACAGTGAGGGATGGATTGGTAAAGAGGCAAGATCTGGTGATACCATGGAGGGCTGCACTCGTGCGACGTGCTGGCCCTTATGCTGGCCCGCTGCAAGACGGTGGTCATTGCGTGCCAAAAGCAGCAAGCAGATGGAAAAGGGTCGAGAGACTAAAGGCGGACGTGGCTCGATCCCTCCCCGTCGCCGCGGCTGTGGGTTGCAGTGCTTTTGTGCGAGATCCCTGCGGGTAGGGCAGAGGGCCAGACTGCTTTGAGCGGTGGTGGGCGGGCGGGCGTGAAGTGGCAGAGCAGAGCTCTTCGAGAAGGGCGTAGTCAGCGGCGATCCAAGACTTTGCGAATCGGCTGGCGCTCCCAGCTCCCGGGCGCTGGAGAGCAAACGCGGCCACGATCAGAGTTAAGGTTTAGCTCCCAGATGAAGCGACTCAGCGGATCTCGGGAGCCTGCTCGACCACCAGCGCTGTGGCCATGGCGATGCCGCCGACTGACTCTCCTCGCATCCCGCCCATCGCCGCGGACCAGGCGGCGGTGATGGCCTCGCGTCGACTTGGCCGCCGCCCAGCGCGCCCATCTCCACTGCGGTCCACGAGGCCAGCGCCGCGGCAGGAAGTCCAAAGAAGAGGTTGAGCATGGGCGGCCTGCCGCAAGGAGCTCCTTGCAGGAGCCGTTGCAGGCGCCACCGACGCCGCCGAATAGGGCCTGTCGTTGCAGAGCCGACGCGCGCGCTGCTGCACAGGCAGGTCGAGTCGCCGGCGGGGAGAAATGCACTGCGTGTGATGAAGAGACGTCGGCAGCGCACGCCTGCGTCGTGCATCACTCCCACGGACAAAGTGCCGACTGGCGGCGCAGCGTGTCAGCTGTTGCGAAGCCAATGCGACCTCGCGGCTAATCGAAAGTCTGCTGGGCCTAACTAGCGTGCGCTTAACCTCGCCGTGTCTCGACTTCGCTCCACCTCCTCCCCATGTCGTGCCATCGCCTACGCATGCCGCCCGCGCCCACGATCTGATATCTGATCCATCACAATCCTCCTCACCACACCTCCACCTCCGGTCATGGCCAGCCATGTCTCGAGGAGCTGCCGACGCGCTAGGACACGCCGACCATCTGTGCTGCTTCACGCGTATGCAGAGCGGTCACTTCCACTGCGTGGGCACTACATACGTGCGCACGCTGCTTGACATGTTGCGACTGCCCGGTACCCGGCTGCGTTCCTGCTACCCGGTTCAAAACGGGCATCTCGAACTGCAGCCACACCTAGACTTTGCGTAATCTTCGCGAGCCACGCCCTCAACCGCCGACCTGTCATACTCAGGCGCCATGCAAAGCCTCGGGGTGCAAATTGGAGTTCGGCGTCCAAAACGCCCTGCTCCTGGATGGCGCATTGACAGACGCAGCCATCACCTGCAATCGTGGCGCAAAGAGGAAAGCCCATCTTTGACGCATCCAAAGATTAGACAAGCGCCAGAGATCTTCCTGTTCGCGGGTATGGCGCTTTGCAGAAGTAACCCAAACAACGCTTATGCCTCCTATGCGCAGGGCCGATGTGCGTTGGCCGTGGACATCCTCGGCCATGGCATCACTTGCTGACATTCGTCCTGCCGTCATTTCCTCACCACTGACTGCTGGCTTGTCACATCTCTCAACCTGACTTCCTCATTTACACGTCTCACTGACCACTACAAGCATTGACATATACGCATACCTTGCTTCCGACATACGCATCATTCTCCAATCGCCACATATCGCGCGAAACATGACATTGAAACATCTGTCAAGGCTCGTGACAGCATACGCATGGCCAAGCCTGCCCGTCACTTCCGCCTGGAGTAGGTGTAGTTGATCTACCTGCGAAGAGCCATCCACTTCGGTGACACCGAGACAAATCAACGGGTGTAACGTCTTACCAGCTCGGCGGGGCCACCAAGCACACTCACACACAAACCTGCCATGGCGGATGAGGCTGGCAAACGACATCCCCACTGTGTCGCGCAGATCGCATTGCGCAACGAACGACACTAATGCAGGTACCTTCTGTCCTACCCGGTCACCGGGTCGTGTCTACTGCCTGCTCTTTCCAAATGAGTGCGACGTCGAAAATTGTTCGTGGGAGAAATATTGCGAAGGCCGACGTCTGGAAGGTATCCGCTCTGACCGAGATTTGGGACAGCCATGCGATGATGTGCTCGTTCCGTCTTGTGCCTCGGCCTTCTTCGATCATGTCGCAAGGATGAACGTTCGGCGATCAGCATCCCTGTGACGATGAAGCAAATGCTTAACTTTCAGCAGTTACATATCTCCAGATTCGTCACTTGCTACCAGAAAGGAGGATCGTGATACCCAATGACAGCGGCGAATACTCGGTCTGTCGCCAGACTTTTCACTTTGATGAAGAGACGATGTTGCTTGCACCGCTTGCGGACATGAACGCGAAATGGCAGGCGTCATGAAGAGCTGTGGGCTTCAGCTGTCAAACGCGACCCGGCGCAGGTCGGACGTGATCGATGGAGATCATTCCAGAAAACGTACCACTGGGCATACAAAAGTTGTCGTCATGCGGGAGGCATGAATACATTCGAAGAGGCCGTCTTTGCTCCGAGAAGCCTTCACATGGGGACTTGCGAGACGTCAGCAGATACTTTTTCCGGCTCCATGTCGCGCATCTTCGCGCGTGCTGGAAGCACCGAATGTGCTGGAGAAAGGATGCAAGAGAAGTCAGGAAGGCAATGATATTGTTGAAGCGTAATGCGATGCATAGCTGACTACCTGTGTGCCCTGCAGTCGATCTCCCATCGCTCGTCCCGAAATCCATGTGTGCGACGTTTGTTCCCCACGCACATTCGGCGACATCAAATCCTGCTGCTTCCCTCTCCATATTCCAATTCTCTCCGTAGTACTGCTGCCTTGGAATCTGTTGACGAGGGCTCGAGCTATGCGGTACAAACAAGCCACACCTTTCTTCTCATGACTGCTCAAACCGGACGATTCTTCGTGAGCTACATACATCCTTCTCCAACTCCAGCCAGAGTCCGTCGAGGGCATCATGCACGCTCTCGATGACTTCGATGACGTTGGTCAGGTACGGGAAGACGTACGCCCGCCCATCGGAGCAGTGCTGGAACTTTGAATGGCTGGAATTGAGGTCGCATTGCCTGAAGCTGCTCGCTTGATGCCGCTTTGAAGAGGTCTTTGAAGGTCTCCGTCGCCTTCGCTTCTTTGCAGCGCTGCATACAGAGTTTGATGTGGAGGTTGCGATGCACTTCGAGGATGTCGTGGTAATCTTCCGCCGGCGTGTCCGAGACAGAGATTTGCGAGAGATCGAGATTGAGGGAATCGGGGCTGGATTCGCAGGCCTCAATGCAAGCTTCCTCCGTTGTTGAGTCGGCGCGAGATCTGCCGTAGATGGTGGTGATGGCGAGGGGCCATGAGGTAGGTTTTGGAGTTGAGGGAGCGCATAGTGGGTGATGAAGTGGCTGCTTGCTGAAAGTTGTGCGGTAAGTGGAGATTTTTGGAACGTCAGCTCTTTGACGCTTACAGCAGTATCAAATGCTCTCGAATTGTCCCAATTTAGTGAGTGTTAAGAAGGCTTGTTGGTGTGGGTGTTGTTCGTGTGTTCGCTGAGGTCGTCGGAGCTACAAGAGGTGGAACGCAAAGAGGCTGAGAGCTCTGCGTTGTGAGTCAGAATGTGAGCAGTTAGGCAGACACGAGTACAATGCGGAAGGCGGCGAAGGCTGCATTGGCAGTGTAGGTTTGTGCTTCACTTCACTTCATCTCGGGAATGGGCACCACATGTGATCAGAGAGATTGAGCTGATTGTATTAGCATAGTCTTAAGCGATGGTTTTGTGCAAGTGTGTTGCAGCGAAGACCACTGCCCAAAAAGCAATGCGAGGCATTCCCTGCTACCTCGGATTCTCCAGCCCACTTGCGATGCCTCTCTCGTTGGGCACACTGCAAGCACTCCACGCACGCGAGAGTGAAGGTACTCTATCGAAGCGACCGAGCAGCTGTTGGCTTGTCTCATCTGACCGTGAACGCCTCACGCATCTGCACTGCAAACTTCTCCGCTTGCTCGCCAAGCTTATTTACTTGCTGCTCGCTTGCCTTACTCCCTCCTCCATTCTTGGAGAAGTCCTTGAACAAGTCCATGAAGAAGTCGCCTGCCTGGTCGGAGCTCGATCCCTCCACGCTTGCGCCCTCTGTGCAAGAAGATTCCTTTGGGGCGTTGGCGTCACATAGAAAGAACCTCCCGCCACGACTACAGTCTTTGCCGCTGGTTAAGGCTCTGTCGTTGGTGATGATCTTGCCGTCGATGTTGAAAGAGAAGCTTGGTGGGCGTGACAGGACAGAGGTTACGACGATGCTGAGGACGAAGAAGAGGATGGCGGCGCCGGTCCAGGGATACTTTTCGAGAGGAGCGCGCGTGGTGCGTGGTGGATAGAGTGCTGTCGAAGGTGAAGTCAGTGTTGAGCAATTCAGGAGGTCAGCGGTCGATACTCACGGGTACGCTCGGCCATTCTTGCGGTATTGCGTCTCAGTGCGAGGACAGCTTGGTGGGAATTGTGTGCTCTGTATTGTTTGTGTTCTGGTTGAGGTTTTCAAAGTTGTAGGAAGTGGAAGGCCAAAAGGAGCTCTAATTTTGCAACGGCAGGTGAGCAAACACGCTAGGCTGCCATCTCCAACAATGTGCGGTCTATTGTGGGTCTTGCTAGGGATTGCATGTGAAACGCAGTTTGCTGCGCTTCGCTTCACTTCGAGTGTACGTCACCAGTTGAGGACATGCTTCTGGTCTGCTAAAGGTCATAAGCCTCAATGGACGGGAGATGCAGGGGATCAGCTTCGAATGAAGTGATACTATGCATGCAGTACTGGAAGATTCGGCCAATCGTGCGCTTATTGGACATTTTAATGATGCTTTTGGGTATTTTGAGTCTTCAGAATGGACATTGTGGCGGGTGTTGCCTGTTGTGGCAACGTTTTGGAAATTACGCATTGGTCATTGCTATTTGCACTTGAGCTCAGAACGCCGCTGCATTGGAGGAACTGTGCTCGCTGGTGTCTCGTGGCAACTAGCCTCCTTCTTCACCCTAGCTTGTCGTATCTGGCCACTCTCTTGATGTTCCTCATCGCGGTGCTGTCTGAATTGGTTCCCCCATGGTGGCGGATCGAGGAGTGCGGGCCAAGAAGTAAGTCGAGACGTTTCCTGCTGCTCTCTAACGCAGGAGCGTCATCTTTGCTGATGAGGACCACGACCAATGCACTCAAGAGACTAGCGAGGACCACGCATAGCGGAAGCAAACAGAGCAACTCTTGCCTGGTCTCACCAACCTGCGAAAGCCTCACGCATCGTCTCTCCAAACTCTTCCATGTGCTTCTCGAACTTGCGCTTCTATTCTTCGTCTCCGGAGGATTCATGAGACTTGCTTTCGGCGCGGGCCATTTTCACTCCCGTGCGGCCCATCTTCATTCCCATGCGTCCCAGGTCCTCGAAGAGCTTCATTCCCGCAGGAGAGCAAATGTGCCCACAGCCTTCGCCTTTGATGCGAGGATTCTTGAAATCGGAGCCGCTGCAAGTGCAGGTTTTACCATTGGAAGTGGAGGTCTTCCCACTGGTGAAGGTCTTGCCATTTGTGGAGGGCTTGCCACTGGTGGATTTTTTGTAGTCGGTAAAGAAGTTGCCATTGGTGAAGGTCTTGTCGTTGGTGTGGGATTGGTCGTTGCTGAAAGTCTTGCCACCGGTAGCAAAGAAGAAGTTGTTCGAGTGAGAGCGAGCGAAGTCCTTGATGATCGAGAGAGAGATGTGAATGACCAGAGCGATGTATGTAATGATGAGGACGATGTCGAGGATCTTCTGGATTCGCGAGCGTGGTGTGCTTCGAGGTGGGTTGGATGCTGGAAAGAGCCTTGTTCGTCTAATAGTCGTCAGCAGTGGCGGACGTTGGCTGATTGGTGCTCACCGATCTGTTGAGTCATTCTTCCGGTACTGTACCCAATTGAAAAGGTAGCTTCAAGCTGATGTTGAAGTTGGTTGTGGTTGTGTTGGCTGAGGTTGTCATTTCAGCAAGAAATGCGATGCGTACAACTAAGACATGCAGCAAGAAGTGAGTGTGGAATTAGGCTGCAGTCTCCAACGATCAGCTGAGGTGAGATGTGAGAGGTGGCTAAGGCTGCAATGGAAGTGCAGCTCTGCGCTTCACTTCACTTCGATGGTGTGCCACGAATTTCGGCTACGTTCACAGGCCTGGAGGCAAATATGAGCTACAAAGCAGACGAAGCGCGGACTACCAGCTCTCGCTAAGACTTTCACAAGCCAGAAATTTGGCAGGCGCTCAGCCAATTGGGAAATGCTGTGAATGTTTCAGCGATGCTGTTGCTCTGCCAAAGACTTGGGAATAATAATTGCGGCAGGCGGCATCTTTCTGGAGCGAGCAGACTGGGGCAAGTCTTGGTCAATGGTATAAACTCTATTAGAGACGGAGGGGATGGTGTTGAGGCCAGTCTGCAGATTGGTGTACTTTCGTTGTACAGCATGAATAGCTGCGATAAAGCTGCACCTTCTCCCTTACAGATTGTCAAAATGTGGACACGATCAAATTGTCCCACCACTTTTGAGCAGCGCTCCACCCTTTTCTCTTAAGCAATACTCACGATGTCTAACTCATCAACAACAAACATTTGGCGAAGAACATTCCACACGCATTTGTACCAACATCGAATTCGAAGTTTTGCAGTCTTTGAAGTATGGAGAAGCACAAGACAGTCTACAGTCTATCGGGACCGGAGGGCTATGTTCGTGTCTGGACCACACATTCTAGCACTGCATGAAAACGCGGGCGTGCGCGATTCCCTTTTGAAAGTACTTCAAAACCATCCCGGGCCTTCACGTCGACAAGAAATGGCACCTGTACGCTCTTCGGATATGTGCTGCTTGCAGACACTGGAGCTCTGCCTCTGGCAAACGGCGCAGTCGACGGCACGCTTCTCTTGTGTCGTCTCAGCCCCGACGTCATGCAGCTACGGCATCACCGATTCGCTGTACCAGTCTCGGGTATGCTGCTGTGCTACAGGGCCAAGCTGTCAGCACAGCGACGCGAGAAAGCAGATATATGCACAGCCCTCCTCAGCTGCTGAATCGTCCTTTTCGTCTCGTACCTTGCACCAAGCCCTCCACATGTCGGGCGCCGAAGTCGTTGATACTGTTCAGCTTATCGATGCCTGCGTCGGCATTACATGGACCATAATCGAGATGGGAGAAGCCGCCCGGGACGCCAAAGGAGTGCCCAACAGGCTGGAAGAGCTTTTTGACAGACTACTAGCAATCCAAAATCTTCTCAAATCGGCGCGCGAGAACTACGACAACGCACCCGAAGCAGATAGAGAGAGTGCCGAGCCTACGTTGTGGGAGTGCAAGTCTTCCCTGGAGGAGTCGAAGGCGCTGTTTTGCAAGGCTTGTCCTGAAGGTCGCGAACATTATAGCTAGCGAATTTGGCGGGATACAAAGACTGTATTTCTAGGCAGACAGAGCCAACTCCTTCGGCTCCTAGACACAATCTTGGGCAATCTGAAGCTCCTTGAGCAAACGAAGGTCTGCGAGATTGGCGACCGGCTGGACTCCCCATCTGAGACAGTGCAACTTCTGGCAGAAGACGAAAGCCCCAGGGCGCACAACACCCACCATGGCTCGGGAAATCAGAATATTCACCAAGGGTCTGGGCACATGTACTTCCAGGGAGGGGGGGTCGGGGGTACTTTTCATCAGCATTTCGGTCAGTCATAGTGTGCCAGCCTCATGTACTGCTGTCAAGTAACGACATCGAGTCTGGCTGCTCGAGTGAATCAGCACCAAATCAATCTTCTGAAACGGAAGCAGCTTCCACGATCTGTCGCACGTACTAACAGCTTTACCAGCCGCGCCTCCGACCAAAATGGACGATCTATGTCTGCAATCATTGGCATTTCCAGACATGGAGACTCGAGGTGACATCGATCCGAGGACTGCTCAAACATGCGAATGGATATCTCAACATGCGGAGTACTTAGAATGGAGCAAAACGGGCGGCCTTTTGTGGATCAAGGGTAGGCCAGGCACCGGCAAATCCACGCTGATGGAGTATCTTCGAAAGGCAGACCTGACAAACCCGGCCAACATCGGCGCAGGCGGAACTCTCCTCCTCTCATTCTTCTTCCACCGGCGAGGCCACGAGCTGCAAAAGACACCTCTTGGCCTTTTTCGTTCGCTTTTGCACCAGATCCTTCGACGTCATCAAGAAATCCTGTCGAACTTCGTAACAGATACCCGCTTTGAAGTGCCGTATCAGACTGAAGGTGAACCTGGCAAAGATAGGAAGTGGGACTGGACGGCACCAGAGCTTCAAGGATTTCTCTTCGATTGTGTGCTACGGGCTACAAAAGTCCGCAGACTTCGTCTGTACATCGATGCGCTCGATGAGAGCGGCGAGAAAGCGGCTAGGGCGCTTATGGAATATCTCGGACACCTGCACACTAAAGCCGCGAACGGATTAGAGATTTGTATTTCTTGTCGCCCCTGGCCGGATGTCATTCATGGGTGGAACTATTGCATTGACGTTGTGGAAGAGAATGCACATGATATCAAACAGCTTCTTCGCGAAAGGCTGAGGAGATGGTCGGCCTCGTCCGCGGAAATCGAAAACGAAATCGCCAGCAGAGCCTCTGGGGTTTTCCAATGGGCAGTGATCGTCGTGGAACGAGTACTGTCGCTGCGTAAAGCAGACACTGCGACGATACTGACCTACATCAGAGATGCTCCTGGCAACCTTGACGACATGTATCACGAGATGATCAACAAGCTTACGGGAGCTGACAGGAAAGCCGCATCACGGTTATTCCGATGGATGACCTTCGTCAAGAGGCCTCTGTCACTCACAGAGATCCGTTATGCCGTCGCTGTTGAAGCCAACTCAGAACTGCATTCCTTCGAAGACTGCCACTCGTCAGCGCACTGGTGCAACAACGATGAACAGATGCGCGAAAAATTAAAGCGTCTGTCTTCTGGCCTAGTCAGGATTGCCGTTAGCGACGGCATAGCGACTGTCCAGTTCGACCATGAGTCCGTCCAGGACTATATGATGGCTCGTGGCATCATGTGCCTCCAAAATCCACAGTCCATTGATTCATCTGCCAGCATCCGTATGGTTTCAGAATCAATATTTTCCCTTGTCTGCTTCCGTTACCTGGCCTGCCCCGATATCACACAAGTATGGCGTGAAGTGTCGATAGTGACATTTCCCTTCGCAAAATACGCGACGGCCTATTGCTGGGTTCATACGTCCCACGCAGAGAGCGGAGGTGACTTTGTTGAACTCATTCTTAACATCACACAGTGGCCCGATATGGAGATTGCTTACACAAGGTACATGCCGGGCCCGGACGTGTCTAAAGGTGTATTCACTCTCCCTAAAGGAGCACTTGCTATACAGCACTTCGCAGCCTACCACGGGATTTCCAGTATCATCCGGCACTTGATTTCCAAGATTTCGGAAGACAGTCGCATCGTGAGACCTACACGAAAACGTGCTGACATTATCGATGCAAGGGATGTGCAGGGCAGAACACCTCTTTGGCATGCTGCTTCTCGAGGGCGCGTAACTGTGCTAAAACTGTTACTAAACTCGCGTCGAGTAGACATCAACGCAAAGGACGAAGACGGTGTGTCGCCACTTTGGCTTGCAGCACGGCGAGGCAGCTACGACTCTGTAATGTTGCTTATCAAGAGCGAGAATATTGAGATGGAGGCTAAGGACTGCCTCGGCCGAACACCATTTGCTATTGCAGCAGATGAAGGACATGGAAAAATAGTTCAGCTGCTCCTAGAGACCGGGAAGGTCGATGTGGAGTCCAGAGACAACGGCGGCAGGACACCCTTCTCGCTGGCGGTATACGAGGGCTACAAGAGCATAGTCAAGCTGCTCCTAGAGACCGGGAAGGTCGATGTGGAGTCCAGAGATCACAGCGGCAGTACACCCTTCTCGCAGGCCGTAGACAAGGGCTACAAGAGCATAGTCAAGCTACTCCTAGAGACCGGGAAGCTTGATATTGAGGTCAGGGATAAAAATGGTCAGACGCCACTTATTGTCGCAGCGGTTCGCGGTCACGAGGGCTTGTTTCAGCTGCTTCTAGAACAGAATGCCGATGTTGAAGCCAAGGATGTGTACGGTGGAACAGCGCTCTTTAATGCAGCATATCACGACAACGAGGGTATCGTCCAACTGCTCTTGAAGCACGTAGAGGGCAATGCTGAGTTGATCAAAAAGTTGGTCAATGCTAGAGACCACCACGGCTGGACGCCGTTGATGGCAGCAGCGACGATCAACAGTCCGGAGATAGTGAGGCAGCTACTAGAGACCGACAATGTTGACATCAATGCCACCAATTCGACCGTGTATCGCGAGACAGCTCTATGGCTCGCGGCGTACAGAGGCCATGAACAAGTGGTACGGGCTCTCCTACGCACAGGAAAAGCGGACATAAACACACGGTGCATGTATGAACGCGATCGGTGGTTGACACCTTTAGAGGTAGCAGAGATGGAAGGGCATCATGGTATAGCAGACATTCTCCGAGAGTACGAGAAAGAGCAAGGCTCTAATAAGAGCTGAAAGATAGGAATGATGCGAGACAGTTTGTCTTTCAGACGCTTCAAGAGCGAGGCCCATTTTGCGTGATCTTGGACGCCGTCCACAAGTACTGCGATCGAGATACCAACTGTGCCGCCTATCGTATCCCTCAGCCCACAGGTGCCTTGCATGATCTCCGGAGCCCCGGGGAATATGCGGAGACTGGGGTAGAGCTAATACATTTATTAGTCGTGAACGAGTTCATAAATTCAGCGCCGGACGCCCTGCTTCTCTTCGCATTCTCCAATTACAATCGTGAGCACTTCTACACCACATCAACAAAGCCCACCGTCACCATGTTCAGAACAGTAATCGCCTTCCTTTTGGCGCTTCTCCTGGCAGAGCGTAGGAGGGTCTGTCGGTATAGAAGGGGCACGTTGTTCCCAACAGGAAACCTCCAGTCTCTCGCGACATCGGGACTAAATGAGTACATACAGATATGCTCGAAAGATACACAAACATGCTCTGTAATAACTGGAAGCTCGATTGGAAGCAGTTATCCAGCGTTAAGCCTTTCCATGAAGGAGACGCTGTTTCAATGCAGGCTTCTTGTCGATGCTACGCGTGTGCTAACAGATTTTGGGCAGAGCAGAATGCTCTGTGTACGAAGAATGGGAATAAGTGTTCGCTTAATGGTGCATGCTCGTGAAGTTCAGCGGGGTGGAAGCTGATCAGTGGGTAAACACGGCGGGGGATAGTGGAGAGGAAGGGTCATTATAGTGGTGCAAATATTCTCCGAGGGTGGGAGAAAGAGAAAGACTACAAAGAGGGATGGATGGAGGGAGTGGGCGAAAGCAGATTTATTATAGAAAGCCTTCAAGAAATGCTCGCTTCGCGTAAGTTCAGATACCAGCTACTACTCCCGAGAGGCTAAGAAGTCTGCTCTGGATCGCATGCGAAGCATGGTGAGCATTGAAAACATTCCGGATAGCCGCCGGTTGTCGCGAGTGGCTTCTGAAGCAGACTAACGTGACATTTCCAGCGTTGCGACAGCAAGGTGCAACAAGACAGTGTCTCGCAAACATTCTCGATCCAGTGTGGTCCTTGCATGCTCACATCAGGGCGTCGGAGCCATCAATGCGGCCCAGCAGGCAGCCTGACAAGTACCGAAAGCGGAATTGCAAGCCAGAACGGCGGGAACAGCAGCGGGAGGAGCAGCCACTCCGAAGACAGCGCCTGCAGCGGAGTAACATGCTACGACGACTGCAGCACAGCCTGCTTGGCAAATTCCGTAGGCCGCTGGGCCAGCGTGAGCTGTACCGGTGAGAGTGGAAGCAGCCACGAGGCAGATCTTGAGGTTGGAGATGCGCATGGTGTGGGTGGAGGATGTCTGGTTGCCTGACTGGCGGTGAAATGGGCTTCTGCGCAGCGAATATCAGTCTCAGGTCCAGAGGGGTTTTTTCAAAAGCTTAACGCTTACTCTTCTATTACCTTGGAGTGAGGATTGATTGGTAGTGCTTCGACTTGTGCGGGGATCGTCGCCAAAGACTTTGATGGTTTGTGGGTGTTGTGAAGATAGCTGAAGAGGGATGTGAGGGGTGTCTTCAGACCGCTGGCCTCTGCAAGAGCCGGTGAAGGTGTGCGAACGCTCGCGAACGCTGCAAGACATGCATGAGCAAACAGGTTGCAACAGTGAGGAGGGGTTCTCAGAGTGAACGGCAAGCTAGGTGAAAAGGTGAGCATCGTCCTCGCGTTGTGCCTCACTTGAGAGTATGTGGCAAAGCAGAACCACAAGACTATCAGAGGGAAGCATCGGGTTTTGTACGAAAGTTATGTTTTTTTTTGATTGGCGTGGAGTAACTGTTCGTGTCGCCTGAAGT
Source organism: Cercospora citrullina (assembly GCA_013365195.1). Taxonomy (NCBI): domain Eukaryota; kingdom Fungi; phylum Ascomycota; class Dothideomycetes; order Mycosphaerellales; family Mycosphaerellaceae; genus Cercospora; species Cercospora citrullina. Next base: position 55,139 of record JAASFF010001716.1, on the reverse strand, counting down.
ACGGCCTAATCGATTGTTTTGTTTCGCGCTGCGTCCAAGGTTCTCTTGATCTTATGTTGGAAACATCTTGTTGCAAGTAGACTGGCACTCGTCTTGAGCGACAATGCAAGCCTGAAGAGCCGGAAAGACGCCAAGACCATGAGGTAAGACGAAGGGATAGCCAGCAGCTATGTGACAGGTTGCTGTCAAGCCATTGCACCTGCTTCGACAGATAGTGTGTGCTTTGGAGCTGTTCTCGTTTGAAAGTAACAGGTTTGCGAACGCCAGGTAGACTTTGAGGTTGAAGGGCCACATGATCCCGAAGCGGCCTTCGTTATGGGAAGAATGTGGAAGAAATACTGCATCCACAGAGCTTTTGAATGTCGAGACCACAGTGCGTCGAGAAAGACTTGCAAGCTTGTAGGAGTTGTTTTGACTGTTTTCGCGTTTCCGCTGAAGGTCCTGCCTTCGTGCTGTTCAGGTGTTCCGTTATTCTGTGACAAAAGGCCCTGCCTTCGGGCTGCTAGCGGTTCTGATGGGGTACTGGAATCATCCAGATCATAGACAAAAGATCTAATAGATTTCGTCATGTGGGGAGATACAAAGAGTGCCAGTGATACGCTGCGGAGCTTCATGCATCTCCAAGACACGCAGAATGAGTCGCACAGCAACACAGATTGTGTTTGATATCACATCTTAGCTTTTGCGACATTCTCAAAGCTCGACTTGCAGTATCTCAGCATGCGGTCTCAGAGTGACACTTGGGCCTGCTGCCAAGCTCTGGTTCAACTGACGATCACGCAGCAGCAGAACCGCGCGAGGCCATATCTGCTTTAAACAGGTACGGAATGAGCGGCCATATCTGCTTTAAACAGGTACGGAATGAGCGATTGGCATCAATGTGAGTCCCCGCCCTCGCATAACATGACGAGAAGCTATCCTTTGCCTTGACATTCGTGGTTTCTGCATTGAGCCCGCGTTCTGGGAGAATGGCAAGTGTTTGAGTTAAGCAAGACTTCTACTCACTCTGCTTCGTATATGCAACCCGGTGAGGGCCTCTTCGAGTTCGCCCTTCAATGCCGGCTCTGCCGTGAAGACGTCCTGAGTGTATCGTCTTGGCCATCCAGAATGTTCACCTCCGGAGCCCTCGTCATGAACCTTGTTCTCCGCTTGGCATTACTGTCTGCCTACCGGTATCTGTCATCTCAGGATTTCAATGTGTCTTCGGATGCACTCTCGTGGAGCCTGCCAAGCGAGCCGAGAGGGTGTTGTGTGTCAGTACTGACATGGATGCCGGAGGCTGAAGTGTTTTCGCGTCTGGTGACACGTGACTGACGGAAGGGCTCGGGCCGCTTTGTGCACGGTGTGCGCGAGGAAATGTGGGATGTGGATGCGATGTTTCTGGCGGATGCTGGAAAGTTCTCGGAGAGGCAGAGACGTGAGTTGTCGTCCTCGCCGCTAGCAGCCTACCCACTTTTGCAGAGACCAGACAGCCCACCCAAAAAACATCATCACCTGCACGCGCCTTCTTCGCAAATTTGTCGTGTTGTCATAATCCGCGTTGGGTTTCTTGTGCAGGTACAGCGCAGCTAGACACCACTTGTGAACGCCTAACTTTTTTCACTACCAAACACCACTTTCCGCTTTTCACCACCTCAACCCCACCACGCACTCGCACACCGAGAGCTACCACACACCACACCGCGTACGACATGTCTGTCGTTGGGTGAGTACTGCTGTATCTCTTCACTTGTCACACTGACAGCGCTGACATGCGTCAGATTGGACTTTGGCACGCAAAACAGCGTAATTGTGAGTCCCACCGATCAACCTCACCGGCAACGCACTCGTACTGACACTTCTGCAGGCTGTTGCGCGGAACAAGGGCGTCGATGTCATCACAAATGAGGTCTCCAACCGAGCGACTCCGTACGTACACACCCTCATCTACCTGCGTAACACAGCGACTGACAACCTTCCAGCACCCTCGTGAGCTTCGGCTCAAAATCCAGATTTCTCGGCGAGGCCGCAAAGACACAGGAAATCTCGAATCTCAAAAACACCGTCGGCTCCCTCACGCGACTCGCCGGACGCACGATCAACGATCCCGATGTGCAGATCGAGCAGGAATTCGTGTCGGCACCACTCGTCGATGTGGACGGCCAGGTTGGCGCCGAGGTCACATATCTCGGCCAGAAGCAAAAGTTCACAGCTACACAATTGATCGCCATGTTCTTGACCAAGGCACGAGAGACCGCATCGAAAGAGCTGAGGTTACCGGTCAACGATATGGTCATTGCTGTGCCGGCTTGGTACACCGATGCTCAGCGCAGAGGCATCTTGGACGCCGCAGAGGTTGCAGGTCTCAAGGTCCTTCGCCTGATCAACGAGACCACTGCGACTGCTCTCGGATACGGTATCACCAAGCTTGATCTGCCAGGCCCAGAGGAGAAGCCACGCCGCGTTGCGATCGTCGATATTGGCCACAGCAATTACACCTGCTCCATCTGTGAGTTCAGGAAAGGAGAGCTCAAGGTCGTCTCGACTGCCTACGACAGGCATTTCGGAGGTCGTAACTTTGACAAGGCTCTCATTGAGCACTTCCGCAATGAGTTCAAGGAAAAGAACAAGATCGATATCTACGAGAATCCCAAGGCACGCGTCCGCGTGGCTGCAGCAGTCGAGAAGCTGAAGAAGGTTCTCTCCGCAAACGCCATGGCACCGATCAACATCGAGTCGCTGATGAACGATGTTGACGTTCGTGGCATGCTCAAGCGCGAGGAGCTTGAAACGCTCGTCCAGCCACTGCTCGACCGCGCTCATATTCCTTTGGAGCAGGCTTTGGCCGATGCCAAGCTCACCAAGGACGACATCGACTACATCGAGCTAGTCGGTGGTTGCACGCGTGTGCCTGCCCTCAAATCGATCATCCAGAACTTCTTCGGCAAGAATCTGAACTTCACTATGAACGCAGACGAGGCCATTGCACGAGGATGTGCCTTCAGCTGTGCAATTCTCTCCCCAGTATTCCGCGTTCGTGACTTCAGCGTCCAGGACATCGTGCAATACCCAATCGAGTTTACATGGGAGAAGTCACCAGATATCCCAGACGAGGACACCAACCTCACTGTCTTCAACAAGGGTAACGCTTTGCCATCGACGAAGATTCTCACTTTCTACCGGAAACAGCCTTTCGACCTCGAGGCCAAGTACGCCAAGCCAGATGCGCTTCCCGGCAAGCCAAACCCATGGATTGGCCGCTTCAGCGTCAAGGGTGTCAAGGCAGACGGTAAGGACGACTTTATGATTTGCAAGCTCAAGGCACGCCTCAACTTGCACGGTGTCTTGAACGTGGAGCAGGGCTACTACGTGGAGGAGCAGGAGATTGAGGAGCCTATCCCAGAGGCCAAGGATGGCGATGTGAGTAAAGTTCGAGTTTTGCGTTTTGCATTTGTTTCTACAGAAGAGGAGGAAGCGGCGATGATGGCCACTACTGCCGATCTCGAGAAATTGCGACTTCATGCAGACGAGCGCGCGGCGAAACGCCAGAAAACCGAACCATTGCTGACGAATCGACAGGCAATGGAGACCGACAAAGCGAATGGCGAGGCCACCCCACCTGTCAAGACCCGCAAAGTCAAGAAGCAAGTGCGCAAGGGTGACCTACCGCTCTCTGCCGGCACAGCATCCCTCGACCAGCAGCAAAAGGACCTCTTCCTCGAGAAGGAAGGCCAGATGATTGCTGAGGACAAGCTTGTTGCCGAGACCGAAGACCGCAAGAACGAACTCGAATCACAGATTTACTCCATGCGTGGCAAGATTGACGAGCCATACACCAGCAACGGCTACTCAGATTTCGCCAGCGATGAGGAGAAGGACAAGATCCGCGCCAAGTGCGATGAGCTTGAGGTAAGACAAATTGCCAATTGAAACCACGCGCAATTGCTAACATGATCGCAGGACTGGCTGTACGAGGATGGCGAGGATGCCACCAAGGCCCAGTACATTGCCAAGTACGAGGAGCTCCGCGCCACCGCCGCAGTGGTCATCTCGCGCTTCAACGAGAAGCGCCAAGAAGAGGAAGAGGCACGGAGGAAGATCGAAGAGGAGGCTGCCGCCAAGCGACGAGCTGAGGAGGAGGCCAAGCGTGCCGCCGAAGCCGAGAAGAAGAAGGCAGAGGAGGAGGCCAAGAAGGCCGCGGAGGCAAAGCCTGATGAGGAGATGAAGGACGCTGATGCCGCCGATGGCGAGAAGCCCGCAGATGTCGAGGAGGCATAAATCATGCGATGATGGGACCGATGCGATACCAGGCGCCCCTTCTTCTTTATGGCGAACGAAACAATGAATGATTCGATACATGCATAGATGTGGCTCTCTTCGGCGTTGTCTTACAAGGATGCAGCAAGAGCGGCGATGGTGGACGGCGAATGCTTGGTAATGATTACTCGCATAGCTATGATGGATGATGAGAGATGTCGTTGTCGATGGACATGGCATGAAGAAAATGGGAAAGCATTCTGACTTTTCATTTGTGTGATTCTCTCCGCTTTGCAGACTTCTGAATGGGGAAGGAGGCCAGATGATGTCTATAGATTGTAGACTCTGAAAAAATGGCCATTGCTGTAAGACATTCTATTTGGTCTTGTTTCGGCTCTAAGCGAATGCAGGTACATGAAGCGTGCGATCAGTAGTGATCCATGACTGTGAGCACAAGTTCTTGTGCTGAACTAAAGTCTCAATGAATTCGGAGTGAAAGTGAACGATCCCTCCACGGATAACGATGCTGCGCACCTTCGTGATCAGCCATCCTCCCTCTTTCGCGGACTGCTTGCAATTCGACACCGCAACCAACAATAGAATCTGTAATAGCGCCGAACATTGAGCTTTGCATGACAGTACGACCGTGAGCTTGATTGCAATTGTCAATCGCTGTTGCCAGCTCATGAGAAGGTAGGCGCGAGGAGACGCGACTTGCCCATTTCCTTCACAAGCACGAAGTCAACAACCACTTCGCTTTCCCTTCCGTCATAGCAACACAACAACAAAATGCTCTCACTACCACTTATTCCTCCACAAGAGGACCACTCCTCCTTCTTACGCGCCACATACCGCCCTCGCGCCGAATCACCACCTCCGCAGGCCGGCCATAACCCACAACAAACACATCGCGAACGCCAACGACGCGATGAAGAACGCAAATTGCACCACGCTCGGAGTCCACTCGCCCTCCTCGCCGCGGACGAGAAAGCAATCGAGACGCGTAAACATGCCGTCCGCATGTTCGGCTCACAATGGATTCGTCCGCCGGGTGTCGCGAAGACGTTACAAGCTATGAACGAGGAACTCGCCGAACGACTCGAGCAAGATGAACTGGAACGACAGGAACGAGGCATGATGGATATGCAGGCCCAGCAGCAGCAAGCGGAGCTCGAAGCTGAAGCAAGAGAGCATGAAGCGGCGGAAGAAGCTGGGGAGGTAGAACAGGAGAGAGATTTGGATGATGAAATTCCTGAGGCGGATGCGGAGGCTTCGACAGCGGATGTCACGTTTAACGAGGATAGTATGATGGAGGGCAGCCAAGTTGCTCAGAATGAATATGATGAACAGCAGTATACGAATTTGGAAGAGGCGGAGCTTACTGGCGCTGCGCAGGATGAGGAGGACTTGGGAATGGAGATGGAGCGCGATCTGGATGATTCTGTTCCTGAGGCTGGCAGCTATCAACATACGGATACTGAGCTTGAAGAGAGTGATTCTGATTCAGAATTGAGGTCTTCGTTTGTGGACAGGCCACCTCCATCTTCAGCGAGGACATCAAGAACGCCGGCGACTGCAGAGCGATCGATTGTGGAGCCTCCTATGCTGGGTTTGCAGGAGAGGATGAGGGCACAAGTGTCTGCGGCGGATTCGTTACCGAGAAGTCCAGGGTCGCTGAACTTGTCGAGTTCGGTATTGGATAGCTCGATGATGGCTGGGAGCAGTCCCGTGGTTCAGCGTGGAAATAATGGAGGGAGGCCTCGCGCTGCTCGTGGTAGGAGAGGACGGTATAGCTGAGTGAGTATGAAGAATCTGACAGAGTTCGTCTCTACCGCTGTTTTCACCAGACTCCAAAATTAAGGACAGCGCTGCAAATATGTGCTCCGTAAGTATAAGTATTACACCCTCCCTTGCCTCTGATCGCTCTCAAAAGAAAGAAGTACTTCGAAGGTGTCACGACTCACGACAGATCCAAAACTTGCAAAGCACTTCACAAAGAACAAACACAAGATACCAATCTCAACATGGCCAACTTCCACCACCACACCACCCACCAAGCCACTCAGGCTCCACAGGTCGCCCCTGCCCACCGCATCTCGGAGCAGAGACCTTACCAGGCTCCGGACTTTGACTACGCTCACTGGAAGGTCCTTCGCGAGCAGTTCGGTGCTTCGCATATGGTGCCTCAGCATGCGAGGGTAGTCTCCAAGGTGCCAAGTATGGAGATGCCGGAGGTGAGGAGGTTGCGGCCTCACAGAGTCGAGGTGGAAGTGGATGTTCCCACTTCGCCGGTGTGGGTTGAGGACATACAGTGTGATTTCCCGGCTTCGCCGTCGTTGTGGATTGAGAACGCCACGCAGTGGGATGAGGTCACGCAGTGGTATGTTGATGGCTCTGCTTCGTTGGTGGGGTCTGAGGCGTCGGAGGTGGAGATGGGGGAGGGAGGTGTGGTGAAAATGGGAATGGAGGGAGAGGGAGAAGAAGATGTTCGACTTCCTTCTCCCGCCCTGGCGGATAGGAAGCGGAAGAGGGAGAGTAGTAGTGGAGTGCAGTGGGTGGAGGATACGTATTGGGATGCTCCGTCTTTCAAGCGGTGCTTTACCACCAAGCAGACCATCGACCTCACCGGGGACGAGGAGCTGGAAGTTGGGATCATCGATCTCACTGGGGAGGACTAGTTTGTCTTCATCTTGCGTTCTGCTTTGCGCTTTCTTGGGCTATGTTCGTCTGACTTCGTACGAGTATAACGTGGCGTTTAATGGTAATGGAGTTATTCGGACTTTTCGGGAAGACAGATAGAGATAGACTTGGAATCTGCTTGTTTCAAAAACCAACTTTCACCCTCTTGTATTTCATGGAGTTGGATGGTACTGGTGAATTGATCTCTCGCTTATGAGGCTTTGAGTGCGAGTGAGGAGCAATCATGCCAGAATGATTGTCCGCCATCTCTGAGATTTGTAAGCTGCTGGAGCGCCGAGATGGGAGGTGCTTTCAGTTGCTGCACTGCAAATGATTGGAAAAGGTACTCTGACGTTGCTCCGTATTTCCTCAAGAGTGCATTGCGACGAAACTGGCGCTCGTGCATCTTTCGACATCTCAAATGTCCCAGACGCGGCATCACGCCGACCTCTACATGATATTCCTCGCCTTATCCGTCCTCCCCGCATCTTTTTTCCCCTCATCGTCCAGTTCTCTCGCTCTCTTCAACAAAGCTCTCGTCTCATCTCTCCTCATCTCCACCTTCTGCTCGAACCTCCCATCAGAATTCCACTTCTCTTCTCCGCCAAGATATCTATACACCACTCTAGAATCCTTTCCCTTACACTTCTCATCTCCACAAGCCCCCTCGTAAACGCCCAACCCTGTCTCTCCCAACGCCAGCTGCACACCCTTCTCTTTCGCAGCCTCAACCGCCAACCCAAAATCCTTCTTCATCAGCTCCACTCGGAATCCGCCTTCGTATCCCTTGGATGCGGGAGCATCAAGACAAATCCCCGGAACAGGACACCAATCATCGCAAATACTACTCTGCGCAGTAGAAGTATGAAAGATGTTCGCCAAAACTCGAGGGTCCATGCCGGATTTGATGCCTAAGTTCATCGCTTCGCTGACGGCGATGGCGATGAGGCCGGAGCAGTAGTTGTTGCAGAGCTTGGCTGTTAGGCCTAGTGAAGGGCCTCCGGCAGCGAAGATGGAAGATTCCTTGCCCATGAAGGAAAGAAGTTTGTGAAGCAGAGGGAGATCGGGTGAGGTGTTTGAGCAGCCGAGCATGAAGGTCAATGTACCGGCTTCGGCGCCTTTGACACCCCCGGACACTGGGCTGTCGTAGAAGGTCGTGGAGGGGAATTGTGATGCGAGGGTGGAGCGGACAAGGTTGGAGGATGCTGTGTCGATTGTCGAGCAGTCGATGAGGAGTTTAGGGATGGACGAAGATGCAATTACTCCGGTAGAGGAATCGAGGTAGACGGATTTGACGTGTGGGCCTTCAGGAACCATGGAGAGGATCAGGTCCTGCAAAGTTACATGATATGATTAGTGAATGTGAAACATGGAGAGTTGAGAGAGTCTTGTGAGATCAGATTTCGCATACGGACTTATCTGCCGCTTCTTTCGGATCCCTACAAGGGTGAATCCTTCCTTCGTCCTCTGCTACGAACTTCTCTACGCTTTCCTTTACCACATCGAATACGTAGAATTGTGTATCATTATCCATCTTCTTAACCAGGTTGAGTGCCATTGGATATCCCATTAGCCCTAGGCCGATCCAGCCAATGCTCTTTGGGAGTTCTGCCATGATGGGTGAGGTCTGGGTGAAAGTGCTGGAACAGGAACCGAGTCCAGTCAAATAGCCTGCAGCTCTTATAATCGGAGTCTATCTTTTGTAGGCGCGTCTCTTGCTTAGCATGCGAATGAGGGGCGTCGATAATGAGCCCCGCGAGCTGCTCCGAGCTCGATGTTACCGTTCCGCCCGCCAGAGGGCCGGCCAGCCAATTAGAACGCAGCTCGCTGGCACTAACGTTAGGACCACGAAAGAGTGTCATGCCCATTCCAACCCCAGACACCCCGTTCAGCTGCATGGAATGCACTCTGTGGCCGCCAACTTGAGGCCAAAGACAGACTCTCCCTCTTCTCTCAGTGGACTCGGCCTTCTACGGGTTCGTGATGGCCCTGCCACTCATGCCAATGCTTCCGTTTTCGACAATGCCGGTCTTTGTGTTTCTCGGGATTGCAACAGGTATTATCCAACGAGGGAGTCTCGAATGCTATGGCTTTCGTTTGACCTCGGTCAGACTATACACCTGGAGATTCGGTTGCCAGTAAAACGCCATGGAGCACTTGTTGTCAACCGAGACCTGGAAAGTGTCGGAGAACACACTCTGTTATTTGTGCCAAACATTTCTGTCACATGGTGACCCATAGCCGACGTCGTAAGCTCTTGGTACTTTCGCGTGGTCAGCTTGCACCAGTACAATGATTTATGAAATGCCTGGCCGATGCGATTAGAAGCACGGTCAACTGCCGGCACTGCCCTGTGCAGGCCTCAGATATATGTTCTGGCTGGCTGCTGAACCTGAGCGGCTATACCACAGCTCCGCCCATTCGTTTGTTTTCACCACTTGCCATGTCCGCTTCCAAAGAACAGATTGAAGAGCCTGTTGGTAGATAGAAACCACTTTGCAGTTCTGCAGGTAGAATCGAGCACGACTCTCATTGTCCTCGAGATGTGCCGCTTGCTGTGTTTCGGTAAGATCTCCGGGTCTTGCAGCACTGCATGCGTCCGCTAATAGGGAAGCGTCGGGTGGCACAGTTGGACAATTCAGGCTTGTCTCAATAGCGGCCACTCGGGTTATCGTATTTAGCGCCAACAGTGTGACGTCTCTAACGATAGCAGGGAGCTGCGTTGACCATGAAGATGATTGCAAAAAAAAAATAGTATTCCAACATAGTGACCATGCTCTTCGAGCTTCGTTCTGCCCACGCCATGTAAATTGCTCGCGAGGACGCAGGAATCGAATTTCGCTCGAACATCATTACTTCCTCCTCATTCTAATCTTAGATGTCAATAGATCATCTCATTCAGCTCAGCCGGCGACATGTACAAAGCCAGTCAGCTCATCAAGACGATGACCACGTCAAAGGGCAAGCAGGTTGCAGTGGAGTACGTGACCAAGACTGACTCGTGGGAACGCAAAATGCTAGCGCCTAGCGTTCAGACGGAGTTCGTTGCAGTCGCGGAGAAGTACAAGGATAATTTGAAGCCGGAGACGGTGAAAGTTGCCATGAAGTGAGTCTCGAAGGTGGGAATGGGGCCGACTTTGATCTGACAATTTTTCAGGGAAGCGGAGCATCCGAGTAGAGCCGACGCCACACAACACTACTCGGCTTTCGAGCTCGACAAGAACAACAATGTGATTGCATCGCAACACTATTACAAGTGATGGCAGCGGTGCGAGGTGTGCTGAGCGGCTGAGCGAGAGCATTCGCACGCTCGAGAAGGCTTAGATGGCGTTGTAACTGGTTGCAAGGTGCTCTCCGCATCGGATCGCGGAAACACAACGGATTTTGATGGCCCAAGGCTGTGCACCAGATCGGGATGCCATGAATGCTACACCATGCAGTTATTGCATAAGAAGATCAGACAAACAGGCGTGTTCATCTTTAGCCAGCAGGAAAGGAGCGTTCCCTCGGAAATATTCGTCATTTCACGTCTGTCTTCCCATGTGCAGGAGATATCGGGTCTAGCAGCCCGAAGAATGCACGGTCATTGGAAATTTGTGTTTCGCAAGTGAAGGCATTTCATTGAAGCTGCGTAGGATCTGTCCGGTGGACAGCCCACACAGCGCAGGCACTTCAGGGCTGTGCGATTGACTTGTGCAGCGACGAGGAGTGATCCGTCTCTTTACTCTTTCCGCCATTCCAGCGACGCCTTCGCTCTCATGTTCCTCACTCTTCTGATTGTCCTCCGACCAGCTCGTTCACACTGCGCCATGGACGACACTCTGGCTACAGGGCAGAACTGGGCTCCGTGTCGCTGCGTAGGGAGAGCTTGAGTTTTGAGAAGTGGGCGTATGGTTCACAAAAGCTGATCGATTTGGTGCTGATGTGTGGTGTTGTGTTGTGTACAGAGTGAAAGGTCTATCGAACGGGCATTGTTCAGCCGCTGGATGAATTCGAGTCACATGACCTTCGGTGCTTTCCCGACTTTCTGCCAGTGCCAGCGCCACAGTCTCTTTCCGCTTTCCACCTTCCGCAGCGCACGAGTGCGAGATTCGCCGAGTGCGCCAGCTCGGATCAGATGCAAGTTGAGGGGACCGAAAATGTCATCGACAATCTGCAAGATGGCGCATGTGCCGAAGGAGCTGGTGGGCGCCACTGGCCGACGGTACGGCTTCAAGGAGCTACTTCAACACAAGCCGGGATTGGGTAGCGTTTGGGTGGCAACGTAAGTGCCCTCTGATCTCCCAATACGTCCGCTAACCGAGTGCAGACATGAAAGCGATCAATTTGTGCTCAAGGACCTTCCAAAAAACATTTTTTCCAACTTCACTGAACGAATTTGGCCCCAGCTTCAGCACAAACCAAGTTCGTTATTGCGTCTGCCGATCGATACGATACCAGGTCGACAGACGTTTGTGTTTCAGTATATGATGCAAGACTTCCTTCATCTTGTTGAGAGAAAAGTTTCAATGCACGCTCGACGCCAGATTTTGAAGAGTACCCTACAAGCTATTGCTGACCTGCACGGCCGAGACGTCGTTCATCTAGGTATGCTTAGCTAGCGATGCCTGCTTAATCTTCAGCTGATCAACTGCAGATATGAAGCCTGACAATATTATGGTCAATAGTAGTTACGACAACTACACGACTACAGTAGAGCAGGTAATGCTTATTGACTTAGAAAATGCCGCCCACTTGCCTGCTGGGAGGTGCGTCAAAGGAATACTAGCCGGGAATGAGAACTGGCGAAGTGCAGAAGCACACTTCAAAGGTGAGCTTAGTAAGCCGTCTGATATGTTCTCCTTCGGTCTTATTGTAAGTCCTCTCGATTGCACTACACCTACCAGTACTGACGCAATAGTGCCTCTACGCCGTGTTGGGCCGAGTCATTTGTGGTGTCGATGAAGATTTCAAGAAACACCAGTCGCAAGGCGCGGTTCCGATGGCGATACGCCTGCAGCGTTTGGTGTCCTATTTCGGAGACGAAGAAGGCCTTAATGGGCTTATGCGACACGTCGGTGACGAAGACTCCAATTGCCAAATACTTTCGATGCTCTGGGAAGAGCGGAATGAGGACTACATCGCATACAAACCATTCTCGGAATGGCCCGAGGCTCAGGACGAGTCGTTCAAGGATCTCATCTTAGGACTTATGAACCTCGACCCGAGCAAGCGTATGACCGCTGTGCAGGCGCTGCGGCATCCGTGGTTTGCTGCGCATGGTGACGTTGTCGCCGTGATGCAGCGAGAATCAAATCCAGGGATAGTTGGCTCGTGGTAGACGTGAGAAGTGCAAAGTTGAGGATGTTAGAATAAGGACAGAAGCATTGAGATCAAACACCGGAACCGAGCCCAGTGTGGTGATAGCCAACGTAACGCCAATATACGCAGCGACTACCAATGCCACGCCAACAAATGCAGCCAGAATCAGTGTTGGGGATAGCCACGTTTGCTCAATAGATGTCAATCTCTATTGTTCACTCATCGTCGTATCGTCATCTCGTTGGCTGTCGCATCTCCCTCCGCTCGTGGTAGCCTTTTCCGTCGACGAGCCTCTCGTCCCGCGAGGAGTTTCGATGGCCCTCATAATGGCATCTCCATCTTCTGGTCCCAGCACATTGTCCAGAATGTTGTGCGCAGCTTCAGCCACCTCGTCTTCTATGCCTGCCTCGAAACAAAGCTGTTCGCTGAACGCAACTCTCGTGAGACTGACCAGAAATTTGTGATACCCGCCATGCACTGCGTGCAGCTTTGGGACAATCTCCAGAGTACCTTCATAGGCACGGATCAGATGATGAAGCACACGTACCACCATGTTGATCGACGCGATGATCAGGTCGTGAGCCTCTGGAAGATTGTACTGATTCGGCGGCATACCAATGGTAGGTCGTGCTTTGTATAGGCGAGCCATTTGTGCATCCAGGAACCGCACAAATCTGCCGACTGCGCTACGCTGTTGTACCAAGAGCAGCCCCCCATGATCGGTATAGCACATGGCACGAAACACCTTGATCACCTCCAAGCGCAATTCCATGATCTCCTCGACGCTGTAAGGAGCTTCGTCCGTGGACGCTTCTGGGATTTCGAAGAGCAGGTTCGTGAGTCTCTCGACAGTGGCTCGCTCCAAGTCCCGCTGCTTGCTTGTGTCTGGCGAGATGGCGCCGAAAGTCAATTCTCTCGTGGATGTCGAAAGCATTTGCAGAACTGATACAATCTGGCTGATAGGCTGCGCCTTTCCGAGCATCTGCAGCGTGAAGGCGAAGTCAATCGTACTCCAAAATACCTCGCTCTTGCCATCGACCAAAGTCGCTGCAACGCAAAGTGAGTGGAGGAATTCCATCACGCACTCCACATCGAGCTCTTCGGCCAGCTCGTCGAAGGCTTTCATGTCCATGCTTGTAGCGAACGCCGGGTTCTTAGCTGCGCGGGAGAGTGGCACAGCAATGAAGTCAATTGTCCGACTGCAGAGTGGTATAGCTTCCTCCAGCAGTTGAGCTCTCACGCTCGCTCGCTCTGTGCGTAGAATGAAGCGCAGCAGGTCCAAGACGAGATAGAAAGGAGCGAAGAACTTGTCTTCGAGGCATCTTGCCCACAACTTGAGCAGAGCTCGACAAGCAATCACTGGCAGAGTGCGATCTTCAGATGTTGAAGCATAGGAGATGTCGTGGATGAACATTGATGAAAGTGTCTTGCTGGGGTTCGAAGGAAAGCTATACTTAGCTAGAGACTCGACCGTTGCGTCGTGCCCTTCGTGTGGGCAGTGGTTCAGGATGAGCTGCATGAACTCGTATCGCGTGTCTTCCTTGACGACAGGCACTGTACCATTAGAGTCAAAGGATGCCGAGGTCTGCTCGGTACTCTCAGTGCGAAGCGCTTGCGGTGGTTGAGTGAACGAAAGCGCCACAGGACTGTCATGTGTTGGTCTCTTACGCTTCGCACCAGCCTTTGGTGTCTGCTCTCCTCGAGATCGATTTCTATCGAAGCTTCGGCTCGGACTGGCCAGTCGTACCTCGTCATCATCGAAACCATCACCTCGAGCGGCTTTCCTGCCCTTTCGAGGCGTGCCTTGCTGGGTGGCTTTGGATCGAACAGGGACATTGCCTCGCTTTACACGTTCAGACTCACGGGCAAGATCGTGCTGCAAGAACCGGTTGTCCGTTTGCATCTTCTCCCGCTCCTTTCGCTGCGCCTCGATTTCTGCCTTGGCTTTCGCCGTCTCTTCCGCATGCAGTCGTTGCATTACAGCCAGGCGGGTCTCGTACTGCTTGGCAGCCTTCTCCTGGTTGCTCCGAACTATTGCGATCTCGCCCGCTTTCAATCGTGCCTCTTCTCTCGCCTGGTGTTCTGCTTGCCTCAGCCTGGCTTGTTCAGCCTCGAGCTCTGCGATTCGAGCTTGCATGGCTGACAAATCCATGGCAGGACCAGCGGGTGCATTTCGGACAGGCTGTCCTTGCTGCCATCTGCCAAAGGTCTGGCTGGCATTCAACTCTTGGTCTGCAGCGGCAAAGGCTGCCGCCGTTTCTGGGTCGAGCTGTCTGCCGCCATGATTGGGCTTGTGTTGCTGCTGGTACTGGGTTTGAACAGGAGCGGGCCTCGATGCTGGCTGAATGACCATGGACGGTTCATCCAGATCAATGACATCCTCATCGTCGTAGCCATAATCCGAAGACGGTGGTCGTGGAGCGCTGGCTGGCGGGGCGCTGGGGATTTTCGGCTGACTGGGCCGCGAGGGTTGTGGAGGTCGCCATGGCAAGTTTCTGTTTACACTGCCGGGTCGATTGAGGCTAGCAGCGGTGTGTGCTTGCTTTCGCAGGGGCGGCGGGGCAGTGGTCACCGACGTGGCTCGAGTGGCCTGGGTGCTTTTGAGGACAGCGTCTTCCTCGAGCTTGCGGAGGGTGTCGGCGGGGATGGCGGCGAGGTCATCGTCGCTGAAGAAGTCGTCGTCGTCCATCGCATCGTAGGATACAAGCCATATCTCCGCCGCCGTCTGTCGAGCCGAGACAGTCGCGGAACGGAAGTCGACGTTGTGTTGCCATTGGAGACGCGGAACTGACGCGACGTTGGTCTGCCAAGAATTGCTGCCTCCCCTCGCCTCAGCTGCCCTCTTCGCTTTGCTCCTCTCTCGACACCAACACCAAAAGCCGCAAAACACATTGCTCTCTGCAATATTGCCATTTCTACTGATCGAGGTGGATGGCAAACAAGTGCTCCAGACAATGTTTCTGCACGCAGAAACGCAACAGGACTGGCACTGCTCATTCGCGACAATATGTGTACCTGGAAGTGAGAAAACACTGATGAGAATGACTCAAAACTTGCATTCCATTTTGACGCTACTGTATGTGCAGACGCTAACTTGATTCTCCATTCGTTTCTTCATCGATCGTACATCCCACAAGCTTAGTCCGAGCGTCCCAACATGTCCTGCTCCACCTGGCGATACAAGTTCTCAAGAGCAACCCTCCTACACTTGGGCGTCTTCACCTTCGCGTAGTACTTGTACTCCGACCAGTCGTTCTCCCTCCGCAGTCGTCTCAGCTCGTCGTGGAGTTGGCACTGCATCTCCTCCATGCAGTCGGCGCAGATCTGCTTCGCGCCCTCCACCAAGGCGATTTTGGAGTTCTGGGAGCAGTAGCGGGCGTAGCAGGTCGGACAGGTAGTGGGGACTGATGGCGTGTTGCCGACTATCTTGTCGAGCTTTTTGTAAGCGGTTTGGAAAACACGCTTCATCTTCTCTGAGCCAGGCATGGTCGGCGGAAGCGGACGAGCGGGAAACTTGCTGGCTTGATTGTTGTCCGTGTTTCTGAGAGTCGCCAGTGCTTCTGAAATGAGCAGTGACGATTAAAACGGCTGAGGTATGCTCATCGGCTGGCTTGCGTGTGGTTTCGAGAGAGTTGTGGTTGTGAGAGATATCACAGATGAGTCTCGAGATGAGTGCGAATCTTGCGACTTTGAGAGAACACTTCAGGGTGGCGGCGTAGTATTTATCGTTGGAGAAAGGCTGACTCCAGACCACTAAGGGCAATGAGGCCACCGAAGTGCCTGAACAACGAAGATTTGAGGACACTGGAAGAAGTCAATATGCCAACGTGTCGGCGAGACCTCGACTTTTGTTTAGGTCAAATCGAGTGAAAGGTATGCGTTCACTATCGCAGATGCTCGTACACATTCACCAGCGCAGACATTCACTGCTGCTCGCGAAACTGCAAGCCGAGCCTTTCTCTGGCTGTTGGTGTCGTCCCGTGCACAGCAGACAGAACATACAGCCTCAGGCGCTCCTCTGCGACTTTGGTATGAGGCCTCAACGAGACATTCGGGACATCTCGTTCACTGGAAATGCTTGGTGCCTGCCATGGAGATTCCAAAGCTTCCAACTCTACACAAAAGGACATCTTCGATACCGTCGATCTAAACCCGCGGTCACTGGTCGTGCAGACCCAGGGTTGAGGTTCCCGAACGGTACCTCGAAGCCAAAACTCCATATCAAAGTCAAGGCTCCACCGACCCGAGCAATGCAAGACAAAAAAATTGTCAACACGTCGCTTTCGACAGATGCACAAAGTATACAGCATGCAGCGTATATTCCCCCCTTCAATCTCACAGCAGGAGCAGTCTCACGAACACTTAGTGTAGCAACAACAGTCGCTTACCTGTATCGCATTCGATAACAATGAACTTCCTCCACCTCCTCGCCTTGCTTGGCGTTACGGCCGCAATGCCAACAACGCTCCACACGAATTCTCTCGTCAGGAAAGGCGCTACTCACGAAGGCGACATGACATGGAAAGAAGGCGATTTCTCTGGAAGTAAGACTCCCTTAACCCCTTCTTTTCTGTCCACGCAAACCTCTGACCTTACGCTTCCCTCACCAGACGCCTGCGGCATCCCTCCAATTCTGCCCGCTGTAGCACTCAACGCTCCGACATTCGACGCCAGCACCCCAGGCGGGAACCCCAACGCCAACACGCTCTGTGGACAGAAAATTCGAATCTGGAACTTGGCTACAGGGGCGGAAACTTATGCGACTGTTGTCGATCGTATGACCGTGCAGGATGCAGGTGCGATTGATGTTAGTCAGGAAGTTTTTGGGGCGCTAGGGATTGATTCGGGCAAGGGGAGGTGTAGGGTTGGGTGGAGTTTGTGAGTAGGAGTGGAGATGGATGGGTGGGTGTTTTTGGAAAGAAAAAAAAAAAGAACAGGCCCTGACGGACCATAAGATGATCCTGATGTGTGAAGAGTGAAAAGTTTGATTTAACTTTATGCTGTGGATGGCCCTCCGGCTTCTTTGTCAAGCTGTGGCGAAGATACTCGAGTAGATAGAATAAGGTGCTGAATATCGACATCGCAAGATGTTCCATGATGGAGATCTACTATCTCCCGAATCCTCTGGTCTGCTTTTCATCTATATTACTTTTGTCACTGCATCTGAGCCTTTGACTTTTAGCCTCTAACGAATCTAGTCCCTCACTCCATATGCCTCAGAACCCATCTCATACAGCCGACTAATGGCCCTTCCTACTGCGAACCCAACATCTGTCTCCCCAGCTCCACCTGTAGCCAGGCTAGCTTCCTGCAAACCCGTCGCAGACCATTCCGTCTCTCCAATAAAAGTGCTCATCATACTGGACGATGCTCCGCCTCCAGCTTTCACTCGCATTCCTTCGGCAAGCTTATTTTTGAGCTTGCTGTCAACAGGCACAATGTTGGTGAACACCTCGGCAAGAGGAGCATTGCTGTGGCAGATCACTCGTGTGCCCTTTTCGTAGGCGAGATCGATGAGAGTGATGAAGCGCCGAACGAAGTCTTTCTCATTGGATTGGAATTGTCGGAGACCGGAAATGTAGAGAGTGGTTGTTGAGGAGCAGAGAGCGTGGTAGTCTGCGGAGCTGAGTGGTCGTTCGCAGAATTGATGAAAAGATCCCGTAACCAGGTCAAATCTTCTTGATGCATCTGTCGTCGTCATCGTCGCACTGTCGTTGTCATTCCCCTCAGATTCCGCCACCACACCCTCAACCTCCAACGTCCGACTCCCATAAACCGGAATCTCCACCCTTTGCAACCTCTTCCCCTCCGTCACCTCCCTCAAACTCCTCTCAAACGCCCTCTCATCAACAAAAAACGTCTCCCTCCTACCCATCCCGCCTTCATTCCCCGTCCCACTCATCCTATAATCCTCCTTCCCTCCCACCTCCCAAACCTCACACCTCCTCTGCACCTCCCTAATGAACGGCAACACAACATCTCGATTCAACCCATTCTCATACAACCCCTCCGGATGCCGATTACTCGTACTAACCATCACGCCTCCAGCTTTCCAAATCGCCCCGAATAATCTCCGCATAATCATCGCATCCGCAATATCTGTTAATTGGAATTCATCGAAACATAAGACGCGAGATTCGGCGTAAATGGCTTTTCCGATGGGGATGAGAGGGTCTCCCGTGTAAGAGGGGGAGTTCCGAGCGATGTGGAGACGTTGATGGATGTCGTTCATGAAGCTGTGGAAGTGTGTTCGGCGGCAGGAAACTTCTTTGGGTAGTGTGGAAGCGAAGAGGTCTGCGAGGCGGGTCTTGCCTGTTCCGACGGAGCCGTAGATGTAGAGGCCTCGTGGGGGAGCTTTGGAGTCTTGTGAAATGAGAGGAATGGTTTTTGGGACTGGGTTGGTGGCGAGGAGTTCATCTTGAAGATTTGCAAGGCGGGTTATGAGGGCTTGCTGGTTGGGGTCTGGACGGAGACGATTTCGGGTTATGAGGCTTTGGTATGCCGCCTCGAGGGCGCGCTTGGTCATTGCGATATCATGGTATGGATGAGTGGATGTTGAAGGTTGGCGGGTGCGGTTGCTTCACTTGAGGTCATAGATGTCAAGGTTGCGGCTCGGTCCGAGGGGCACGACATGAAGGCGTGGCAGTGTCGTTTTTGCGCATTTTCAACAACTTTCAAATCGACTGCGATGTACGTTGCTCATCATTAAATCAAAGTTTCTGTTGCGGTGGTCTATAAGACTGCGATCCTGCTCCCCGTGGATCACGCCCATCATCACTGCATTAAATTTACTTTGTCTAGTATTTGGGTGCCCTTTCCCGTGCCCTCTGCCACAAATGCCATTGTGCTACTAAGCTAATTCTTGAGCTTTCTATTCCCTTGTCAATCATTTCCAAGCACATAGTCCCTTCGCCTTGCGTTTTACAAGATGCCGCAGTCGAGTGCTGTTGAGCGAGATGATATTTTATATGTACAACTGATGATACGCTGTCGTCACATGTGGTCGACGCACTACTCATAGCGGTAGCAGAATGGGCCAGCGAAGGTGTCCATGAGATCGCGGAATCTCTGGTCCGGAGCAACAAAGCCGAAGGGAAGCATGTCGTCGAGAGTCATCTCCGGGCAATCTGGGGCGGAGCAGCCAAGAGTGCCTGTGCCACGAATGATGAATTGGCGGTTCCAGATGTCGAGATTCTGCCAGATGACCCAGACCTTGTCGACTTGGGCGTGGTGAAGGAAGAACAGAGGATCAGCAGGCGAGGAATAGAAGTCCATCATCGAACCTCCGATCTGCCAGTGGCCACCACCGTGCACGCCGAACTCATTGTCGCCACACATGCCTTGGGATAGACACTGGAAGTTCTCGATGTAGATCTGTTCCAGGATGAGGGTGGTCAGGTTCTCGTAAGTGTTGTAGCGGTTCGAAAACCAAGGGTTGATATCACGCTCCAAGCAGCGTGGGTTGTATTGGAAGGAAGAGTCAACATTGTCTGCATTCGGCAGAGCGATAGGTCCGAGGTTGACTGTGTAGTTGCTGAATGGGCCTGACTCCACGCAACCGCCGCCAGTACCAGGAGGGTAGGTGACATCTTGTTGAGCAAGCCATGTGTCTGCACGACCGGGAACGTATTTGCCATTACCTCCCATGCTGTAAGCGTCGCCATTGAACAGGGGGGAGTCTTGTGGAGCTGCGGCATCCTCGGCCCAGTTCCAGTATGGCATGACACCTTCATAACCGCAAAGGTTGATGAGATCCTGCTCCAGGAAGTAGGTGAATGCACGATGCCAAGCAAAGAAATCGGCGGTGTCGTGGATGTTCATTGTGTAGTTGATGTGGGTGGCAACGTATTCATCAAATCGTGACTTGACACCAGGATAATTGGGACCCTCCAGGTTGGTCATGTGTGTTGGGGCGTGGTTTTGGAGGCATGTCACAGCATCCGTGAAGCTCTTGCGCGTTGCTTCCGGAAGCGTGCGCCATTCCCTTCGCACGCTGGCGTTGTCATATGTGCATTGCGCGTTGCTTCTCCCGGCAATGTTCGATTGCATGGTCTCGTCGGCGTATGTCGAGATGTTCCGGAAAGCCTCGCCATTGGTAATCTGTGCAGATGTGAAGTCATTGAGGCTGGGAGCCTGGGCTGCAGTAAGAGCAGCAGTGGCCAATCCGGCCACAGTTGTTGAGAAACGCATTATAATTAGAGGTAGAGATCGGCAGTGGAGGAGTGCGAGCAACAGCAGAAACGAAGGTGGTTGTTGAACGAGAGAGAGATGGCAAGGCACACGACGTGCGACGAGAGTTGTAGGGTCCAACAGGAGCGGCACAGGAGTGGTTGGACGTACCGAACATTGGCGCGCAATGTATATGGAGGTCGCTAGGAACAGGCTCGGCCAAGCTATTGAATATGCAGCAGGTGCATGGCCGAATCGTGGTTCAGCATTTCTGATCAAGCCTTTGGTTGCTACACGCCGTCGCTCGCGAGTGGCGTGAAGACAGGCGAGATGTGCTCCACTCCTACGTGCTGGGTGCGTGTGCCTGCAGATGGAGCAAGGGTGTCGCGGACAAGCTTTGCTATTCCCAGCGTGTTTGGTTGCACAAAGGCGATGCGAGGACGGAAGAGGCTAGCAAAACAGTGGATAGCGATACAGATTCGGCGGGGCACGTCTCGTATTGGGTGCCGACACTCCTTTCGCAGCGAGGCTTGTGGTTGTCTCGGTTGTGTAAATGACGGCCTTCACGTGGCAGTCATGGCTGCCGGCGATGTGGCGTGGCAGTTTTCCGCTCACAGCTCACGAGGGGACTTCGAAGTCAGGCGGAGGCCGTGGACCGCAACAGCGTCGGCGAATGCGCCAGAGAAGGACCGCTGCGAGTCGTATCTTGTCCTCGAAATGATGAAGGCCGGGAATCATCCAGACAGCACAGCTCCACTCCTGGCACAATCTTTCCGCTGCGGAGCCTGCTGGTCGACGATTTGAGCTGGATGCGCGACCTGCTTCCGCGACAACCGTCGCCGTGGGAGCACTGCTGGCTGTCAGCTGTCGTTGGCACCGCAAACGCCATCGTAAGAAGATGGCATGTGTCGACGATGGTGGAGCAGTCTAGAGTGTCGTGAGGCTGAGTCGCGAGAGAGACTTTGGTGCCTGTTGTGCGCGCGTTGCTTGTTCGGTGGCGGCATGACCGCATCGCCGACGAGCCGTCGTGAGCCTTTCCTTGCTTCACGTGGCTGTGCTCGCCTTCCACCAGCACTCCAGCACTCCATCATGTGGCGCTGCGGTCGTACAGGAAGTCGTTGACTGCACCTTCCTTCGTTGTTCCGTTCGCTTGGGTAGCTGCGACATGCGACATGCGCCTCTTCCTGCTGCCCGTATCCACCAGACGGACCCTCATCTATTGCGAACGCGTCCAGGAAGCTGCCACGGGAGCCGGAACAAAACCGCCGTTGCAAGAGCGCATCATCACCAAGGCAGCGACGACATGGGCGAATTGGGAGAAAGCTGAAAAGGGCTGGCAGAAGCAGACCACCGTCTACGCCAATAAGCTGTTCAGGCGCATTCCATTCGAGGAATGGGGTCTCAAGACCATCCCGCCTGCAACCAAGCAGCGCATTGCAGATATCGACCAAGGAAATCTGCAACTTGAGTGTCTATACCCCGGCGCTTTTCTGAATGGCAGCAAGGTGCCCGAGATTTTGAAGAGACTGGCGACGGAACGACAGGGACTCCACAGAAAGAGGATATGGCAGTCAATAGCGTTGATGCCAGTCGTGGCGCCCTTTGCGCTGGTCCCCGTGTAAGACACATGTAGCACCGTGGCTGAAGAGCTAGGCGCGTAGCGACGACAATGGCTGACGTGAGACAGTATTCCCAATCTCCCATTCTTCTACCTGGTGTGGAGAGCCTGGTCGCATTACAAAGCTCTCTACGGCGGTCGGCTACTCGAACACCTCGTCACACACAACCACATCAAAATCGCTCCCTCTGCACAAATGGATCAGCTATACGCTGCTGGTCTGATCTCCCCGAGTCGAGAGGCAACGCGCGGCGCTCCGCAACCCAACACCGAGGAGATCAAAAAGATTGCAGACGTAGTCGAGGCGCAGACACAGAACGGGACAGAAGATGCAATGCTCCTGCAAAAGTGGAATGGCAAATTGCTTGCAGAAGGGTTCAAGCTACCGGAAATGGAGATCGAAATCGAGCGTGCAGTCGAGCAGGTCGAGCAAGCTATCAAGGAGAGCAAACCTGAAGGCGATCTCCAAGCCAAGAAAGAGGAGCTCCAGGAGGTGATCGAGAAGAAGACGCCGAATGTACAGGTGAAAGAGATGAAGCAATGATACACGACCGCCGGCATGAGGATAATGGTTGGAAGCATGAGACGATAGACGACGCATTGGATATACATGACAATACTACACTCGATCGATACCCAGCACTGTACCGAGAACATTGGATTCGACGTTCCCGATGCGACGATGTTCATACGCATAGCTGGGAATCCACGAGCTTGCTACCAGCTATCAGCAAGGACTACGGAGAAAGATGGCCACGGCAAGCGCGAGACGAGTGAGACCGCAACAAAAATCGGCCGCGAAACTGCAACTCCATCAAAGACCTTCATCGTTCCTGGCGCACGTGCAAACGCGGCGTCTTGGCTCTTGGTTCACAGAACCATGTGCAGATCCCACGCGTCCCGCGCTGGACGATGTGGCGTCGAGTGAGGTGCACTTCGCAGCAGCTCTGTTGGAGCTGTGCAGTACCAAGCCAGCCCCATCATCCAGAACCCCGCGTCCCGCGCGAGCTTGCGAGGAACATTGCCGTTATTCCCACAATTCCCACTATGCCCAGGACAGAACAACGCCATCTTGCACTCCGCCGCATTGTGGATCGGCGGGCGATCTAACGACTCTACATGCCGCTGTCAAGGTGCAGTGTCGATTGGATCAGCAGTTCAGGCATGGCTGGGCAAAATGCCTCGGAAGAGGATTCATGGTAAGCTATATTTCTTAGTTGTTCCTCATCTCGAGACCTCACCTCTTCTTACTCTCCTCCCTTCTCTATTACCCCACTCAGGTAAAACCATCTTGCAGCAGTTCGTTCGATTGCTTCTACCCGACTGTCGCAACGCAAGACTCGATTGCAAGATTCACGAAGTTGAAACATCCCCACGCCCAAACTCGAAAGCGGCGACACAATGCCAGGACGATTACAAGATCGAATTGCCATCATCACAGGTTCCTCCTCGGGCATAGGTCGTCAAACAGCTTTTCTCTTCGTGAAAGAAGGAGCCAGGGTTGTCTGCGCAGATCTGCAGCCTGGGACATGGCGTGAAGATGCTGCACAGAATGGAGAGTCAGATGGTCCTACGCATGAGCGTATCACAAAAGAGGGCGGAAGCGCCATTTTCGTCAAGACCGACGTATCGAAGCCAGAAGATGTGGAAGCGCTGGTAGCAGCTGCGGTGAAAGAGTATGGAAGACTGGATATCATGATTGTAAGTCGACCATCCTCCAGAACGCCTTTGGGAAACATCAAGCAGGCCAGAATGCAAAAGTACTGACTTCGGCCAGAATAACGCCGGCTTCGCCCTCGAATCCCGCAATCCCCAACCCATCTGGGACATGCCCCTCGACGTCCTCGACAAAATGATCCCCGTCAACATCAACGGCGTCTACTACGGAATCAAATACGCCTCCAAACAGATGATCGGCCAAGTACCCCTCCAACCTTCCGGCGACCGCGGATGGATCCTCAACGCCGCTTCTGTCTACGGTCTCGTCGGTAGCGCTCACGCTTCTGTTTACTGCACGACAAAAGGTGCGGTGGCGAATCTTACACGAGCTGCGGCGTTGGATTGTGCACCGTATCGAATTCATGTTAATGCGGTTAATCCGGGGTATGTGCATAGTCATATGACGGATCCGCTGTTTGCGGCGCCGGAGGTGTTGAAGGATATTGAGCCTTTGCATCCTTTTAGAGGGTTGGGAAGGCCGGAGGATATTGCGAAGGCGTATTTGTTTTTGGCGAGTGATGATGCGCAGTGGATGAGTGGGGTGAATATGAATGTGGATGGAGGTTTTTTGGCGAGGTAGGGTTTGGGCTTTGGATGGGGAAGATTTGAGTTGGGCCTGAATGGGCGAGTTTATGTGCTGTCGACTGCTGCGAAGGTCGTTTGCTAGGCTGTGAGTTAGAGAGTGCTAACATAGTAAACAATCAATGCTGGGACCGCGACGCGTACTTGCAACTGTGGCCGTGCATGAGCGTTGCGAAAAGGCGACACTGGCAATGTGGTGCACAATGTACTTACTGCAGGTGTAGGTCAGCCGAGAGCAGTGCCATGGCCCAAGAGGCACAAGGAGCGACGTCCGCGACGTAAAGTTGCAAGAGTCCGATTCTGTGGTTGTCCGCCACAAATAGTTTCCTCGAAGCGGGCAGTATCAGAAGTCGCAAGGCTGTGCACGCAGCATGAAGCTGTCATTGGTTCCAATCATGTGCAACCCAAGCTGCATCTTGCTCTCCGAGCATCACCGAATCCTTCCTTCCGACTATTGTGACAGCTGAACGAGGCTGATGCCTTCCTACCATGGAAGACTTCTCGAAGTCTTGACAAGGTTACAACCAATAAGCTACCTCGCCCGTCTGCGGGCCACTCCATTTGGACTACTATGCATAGCAGGTGGCGACCAATATGGCGCTTGAAAGGATATATACCTCTGCCTAGGCACTTTGGTCTTCTACTGCTTGTGTTCGGTCTCGACCTCGAGTATTTCGCCAATGGAAGCGCACAACTACCACCACAGAGTTCCAGACCACGCTGGGCAGGAAAGAAATGCCCTTGACACTGCAGCGACGGAGGAGAACTTTCCGCTTGGCGAAGGCCAGCCCACAACCAGCATCCAATTCGACAACGCCGCGGACGATACTCACTCGGTCCCAGACCAGCTTCACCAGGAAACAAGTGTAGCTGGAAACGAATACGCTATCGCGTGTGCAGCGACAGACGAACGCTCGGCGCAAGGCGAAGACCAACGTGGTCCCAATTTTGAGGTAGATGAGCCTACGGACAAAGAAGACAGCTCGAAGACGACACTGATGGCGAGGTCGTCCACTCCCAGCAAGACCAGGAGTCGCAAGGCTATCTGGCTTTCTGTTTGGTGGAGAGCTTTCTTAGCCGCTCTTTTCCTGATCATGGCAACTACAGCGTCGTTCATCACGTTGGCTCCCTATCAAGGCCATCCCCTACCTGAATGGCCTTACAATATCACCATCGGCGCCCTTCTCTCCGTATACTCTGTCGTACTCCGAGGTACGTCAACATTCTTGCTTGCGGAAGGTCTTTGTCACTTGAAATGGCGTTGGTTCGGGAGACACGAAAGGCCACTGCACGATCTATCTTTGCATGACGAAGCTGCGCAAGGTCCTATTGGTGCTGTAACGCTGCTCTGGAGACTTCGCTTTCTGCCGAGCACCTGGCAATGGCTTGGATGCTTACTTATACCTATCACTCTTTTGGCTGGGCCTTTCACACAACAGGCCTTGCAGTACGCTCCCTGCAGTGTCCTGGCCGATTCATCCACTCCGCAATACACAATTCCCCGGAACTCTTTCTTTCTGTCGGGTGCTTATCGTTACGACAGCTTTCAGCTCGACCTCGCACAACAGGTTTCGATTAATACTGGAATGTACAGCCCCAGACATGTTGACGTAAAATGCGAGACTGGAAACTGCACTTCAACATCAACATACTCGTCCATCGGCTTTTGTGCTAGATGCAAGGACATATCTTACCGAGTTTCTGTTGCGTCGGAGGGGGTTCCAGGCGGCATTGGCAATGCGACGACATCACTTCCTACTGGACTCGCTGTGAACTTCACACTCCAGAATGTGGAGCTTGCCACTATGGGAGAAAGTCCCTACGACGGAGAATCACGATACGGGTCTCTCGATATTCTGATCGGAATGCTCGGAGACAGATACACATGGGACAGATCAAGCTGCAGCGACGTCTCCACAAACAATACATGGCGTTGTCAAGGCTACGGTGCAGCAAACTGCGAGCTCTACCCCTGCGTCAGAACTTACAATGCAAGCGTCGATAGCGGTGTATTCCAGGAACAAATTCTCGAAGAGACAGAAGCCTTCGGAGACGCTGGCGACTGGCCTGGCGTGTATCCTGCAAACATTCTCTCGACCATCGATACGAAATGCCTAGATGATGATGAGCGTGACTTCATTCAGCGACGGGACTACAGCGTTAGTCCTGAACAGCGATGGCTTCCATACAATTTGACTGGCAAACCAAGTGAATTCGATACATGGCAACTCGAGAATAAGATTATAGAGCGCGGTTGCTTGTATGCCATAGATGGAAACCTCAAGATCGGAGTCTCCCGATATCTGTCATCTCAGTTCAAGGGAAATTTGACCGGGACCCCAAAAGCCTTTTCGACACTCATCACTGAGATTACCGGAAACCAGCTCCTCCAGACGATTTACAACTATGGAAACTACAGCTTCGAACGTACCCAATCCATCTTCCAGAATATGAGCATCTCTCTCACAAGCCAGATCCGAATGAATCGAGGTGTGGAAGACTTCAACAATACTACCTATCCAGCCATTGGGAACACTTTTATAACCAAGACCTGCGTTTCAGTCCAATGGGCCTGGCTGTCTCTGCCTCTAGCTGTGACAAGCTTGACACTGCTGTTCTTCTGCGGCGTCATCGTCGCTTCGACACATCTTCCGCGAGAAGTCAGATCTTGGAAATCTTCTCCCCTGCCACTGCTCTTCCATGGTCCTGATCTGGCAGCTTACAAAGACAATGTCTACATTGAGGACATCGACGAAATTAGTAAAGGGATAAAGTTCAAGCTCCAGTCAGACTCTGAAGGCAATGTCACGTTGAAGGAACGAAACTCTGTTTCAGGATGGACTTGAGTGCGGCCAGTACCTCCTAAGATCCTCGCTTTGATCTCTGCTAGACCTTCACGATCTTCGTGGGCTTCGATGCGGATACCTTCCAATTGTTTGACACTCCCCTGCCGAATTTCGATTCGCGTCCAAGCTCATGCCTTGTGGCAAGAAATCAAACTGCGCAATCAAAGCTGCCATTGGTAATGGTTCGAATCTTGCACTGCGGCCTTCCAACGACATGTGGTGCTAATGAGCGAAGTTGAGCGGCTCTCTTTCATTGGTCGAGGGTAATGATGCATGAGCTTGT
Organism: Cercospora citrullina; assembly: GCA_013365195.1. Lineage (NCBI taxonomy): Eukaryota > Fungi > Ascomycota > Dothideomycetes > Mycosphaerellales > Mycosphaerellaceae > Cercospora > Cercospora citrullina. The sequence continues at coordinate 27,706 of JAASFF010001716.1, read as the reverse complement.
TGAGCTGGCTCTTGGCTTGTTACACTGCAGATCACCGGCTCTTCGTCGCATGACTCTTTCACGGAGGAATTAGACTTGTACAAGATTGGTTTTGCAGCGTCCACGAGCTCGAATTTCGCTCCAGCTTGCCGAAAAGGCATCATTACAGCACCTGAGCAAATTCACCATGACGAGTTCCGTCCCAGAATGGATATGTGGAAGCGCCGATGAGACCGAAGTTTATGCTCAAGGATATGGAGCTGGCCTGACTGTTATCTTCCGGTTCAGGGAGAATGGTGCAGCAGGTTCTCAATCACTCGCCGCTCGAATTGTGAAGTATTACCATATATCTGGCCCGCGAGTCTCGGCAGTTGCGACTCCGACTCCAGTAGGTTTCGTTGATAGGAACGAGATGCGTGCAACGCTTTGGGCAGCGGTTCGTGAGGTCTGGCCGCATGTGACTGCAGACCCTCACATAAGCGATGTGGACGCGGTGGTCGATCTAAATGACGCCGATGGAGAGGGTTTCGAGTGGACGGTCGTACATCATCCTGGGTTCAACACGTTCGCGAAACATCTCCAAGAAAGTGAAGGTTGGCAAACGATGCACGCTTTGATCGCATCAACTGATCTCGGACAGGCACAGACCAGCCATGGCTGGAAGGCGTCAAGGAGTTTGTGCGATTTGAGGACCTGATCAACTACAACCACGTTGGAGGACGTGGGTGTTCGACCAAAGTTCGACGGAAAGATGGCAGGCCCGAGTTCTCTGAGTGTAAAGGGCTTGACTTTAGGACGTTTCTCAACTACAGCGACGGCGGAATGGACTCCACTACTCGTGGTATGATCAAAGTGTGGCATCATACAAACAACATCGTCGCTCAAATGCCCCGACATCCACGAATACTCGCACCTCCGACTACCGCCGTAACGTTAACATTGAAGGATAGTGCAAAGGTCATATGTGGATGTCTCTGGCCTTACCAGTACAATGGGGATTTGGGCAGTAGACTGAAGAAAGCACGTGAGGATCGCGTGAGGCTTCCTCTCGAGCTCAAGGAACGCTGGTGTCTGCAGATGGTAGAAGCTGTCTATCATACTTACCGTGTAGCCCACACATATCATATGGACATTAAGCCTGGCGATTTCTTGATCGACAACGAAGAAAATCTGATGCTCCCGCGTCGACCTTGGCGCCAGTAGCGGATGGTACGTTCGATGTTGAAGAACTTTCACTCGCCAACGGTGCACAATCGGGGAAACTTGTGTATGCGAAGTACCTAGGACCTAAGAGATGTAACATGGAGGAAAACTTGAATGCGAATCGTTCCTGGAACAAGTGGAATGTCTTTCCGGAGTGGAGCAAGACTTTCCCGCGAGCTATCGAATTGGCTGAGGTGTTCAGTCTGGGGCGAAGTATGTGGATGCTCCTGGAGCAGCCGGAGATGAAGTTCGACGGGATCAAGCATCCGAATGACCTGAAAGTGGAGTGGCGGAGCGCAGCCGACATACCGGGACACTGGATCAGTACAGCTGTTCAGTGCATTTCGAAAGATCCGGACCAGCGGCCTTCATTGAATTGCTTGGTGGATATGGTGTCACGGTGGAAGGTTATTGCCGAACAATGAGTGAGGCTTGTTCTTAGCCTGTGTCGCTACAACAAGTGACCTCAGTGTTCCCGTCTTCAATGCGTAATCGTCAAGCCGGCTGCAAGATGATGCGAATCTCATTTGTGATAACACATTCGAAGCAGAAAACTTGGCGTACTCCGGTCGAGTTCACCTCCAGACGATCACTGCCGCATCCCGCTTCTTTTGCGTAGAAGCGTTGCTATTATCCTGTAGCATGCAAAGGTGGACGTGGATTTCCAGAGTATGGCACATCATTAGGTACTGTGTCTAGCACTGCTATCAGAGATAGGTCCACGCAGCACACGCCCCGCCCCGTCTTGCCGTCGCTACTTGCATTCAGCCTCTGTCGCGTGCTGGTACTGGCTTCTCTAGAATGGAATTCGTGTTGTGGACAAGAGATGTATCTATGCCACCTGGAATGCAAGACGCGCTGTATTACGATTCGCCTCATTTCGCGTCTTTCCCTTTTTCACCTCATCAAGAAGCTGGAACTTTTCCTGCTATCGAAATAGCACGACGGTAAGCGTTCAGCGAGCTGTCCTCATCATAGTCAATTGTACTCCCATGACTAAGATCACTCTGGAGTTCTGACGATACTCTTGATGCTGCAGCCAAGTCAGACCTGTGTGGCGTTGCGGAATAAAATGATCCAATGATCCCGGTTGACTCAAAAACGACGACCTGGGATTGTGTCTGTTGTTGTATGCTGAATCCTTAGCGAAGTTTGCCGGGCATGCTGAGAATAAGTCTTCCGCTGATCGGAGTCATTGACGTGACAGAACCGTCTGAGATCGCAAGAGGCCGATAGGAGACACGTGCGCTAGAAACCCCAATCACGACTTCGAGTGGCTTGCAACAGCAGAGCTATGAACCAGTAGAATTCATGCGATGCATGCACTGCGGACGACCATCCTGCACAATTAAACCAACATTCCCTTCGTGATATCACCATCGACATCGAGCTCCCACTTATAATCCATCATCCTCGCCGCATACTTTGCCACATCCAGACCCGCCAGTTGGCCCACCAACCAGAGCGTCGCATCGATTCCGCAGCTCACGCCCCCAGACGTCAAGACCCTCATGCCCGCACTCGTCTCTCCAGCATCCACGACCCTCTTCCTCACTACATCCGCCTTCTGACCCGCTCGCTCGCAGACCGATTGCAGCCCTTTGAGATCCAGATGATGTGTTGTGCAGGTTTTGCCGCCGAGGAAGCCGAGATGACCGGCAAATGATGCTCCTGAGCAGATTGTGAGGAGGGGTTTCCGGTTCTTCCAATTTCCCCCAGACGAAGACGTTGCTGCGGGACGAACGAGATTTGCCCACTTGGTCATGACGTTACAGATGTCAGCGTCGTGCTCGATTGCGGCGAGGACGCGTTCGAAAAGGCTGCCGGGGATGACGAGGACATCGTAGTGTTCTAAGGGTGGTAGCGTGGACGGATCGTGAGACGTCGTGTCAAGGAGCGAGGCGAGAGACCGATGTCGTTGGACGGCAACGCCTTCGAAGCTAGCTGTGATGTCAGACGACGCTGCAATCGTGAGTTTGGCTTTGGCGTGGGTGAAGACTTCGCAGGGACCCGTTAGATCGAGGATGTTCATATCCTGGAAGGCGAGGAGGAGAACCTGAAGTTGCGTGGGGTTAGACATGTTTGCCTTGGTCGGACTGTTTGACGTTCGGCGATTGCTCAAGCGCAACGTGATGGATGTCTCGAGCAGATTATCTGATTCGAGTCAGGTACAAAAGAGAAGTCCGCGGCGCATTCGACAAAATATATACTCAAGAAGGGCGAAAGATACGGCAGTGGCCTCAAGAAGCGATTTCGCGTGGACTTGGGACATCATTCGCCGATGATGTTTGAGTTGGTTTCGAGACCCCGATCCTCCTAGGGCCTCTTCACGATAGCCCCAACCAGACTACGGATCCTGGTCAGCGTCGATTAAGCTTTCAAACGGTGTCATTTTGCATACCCGATTCCGGTTTTGTGGTAAGGTGAGAACTACACGGGAGGCTCGCAATGCGGATTGAGCGAGTGCAAGTGAGATTCTTGGGGCTGTTCTAAGCATTCCTCAGTATTACGATGGAAACCTGACTGTGCTATATAACCATTGTCGAACAACTTCGCAGCATCAAGGTCTTGCCCATCTCGAAGCCGGTTCAGATGCTGGCGATGTTGCAGGGTATGGCGACGATGTAGTACTCCCATGTGTCTTATGTTTCTGACTGGAAAAAGTTGAACCATTCGCTGTCGAAGGCGGTTTGGAACACTGTCGAATCCGCAAAGATGGCAGGATGCTGGTCGCACCCATGCGTGTAAGTGGTAGTCGTAGCACATGAGTCAGTGGTGGAGGAGACATTCACAGGTTGCGGCCTGTCGCTAGGTGCGGGAAAGACCAGGTTCGCAAAAGGCCCGAGCAAATGCACCGCACTCTGTACAGCTGGCCACGTCCTCCCGATGGATCTCAGCGCGCCGAGCAGTAGGACGACACGGTGGCGACACTGTTGAATTTTGTCCACTTGGCCTTTGTCGCATTTCGATGCGACTGAGAGCTGCACGGCTGAACCCACGAGGAACGCACATATGGCCAGCGGCGAGTGGCTGTCTCGTAGATGTAGAATAGAAGCCATGCTACAGAGCTCGTTGGAGGCAGCGATCGCTTGGACAGTGTGCAGCGCAGAATGTTCCACTACCTGCGGTCCGTTGCTCAAGCATGTGATGTCGACGGCGGATGGCTTCGAGCTGGGCAGATTGCTGCGTGGGAAGTGCAGGAAGATGCTCGCCACCTGGACCAGCATTTGTGCTTGAATCAATGGCTGATCGCATTCGAGAAGGGATTCGGAAAAGGGGTACGACGTTTCCGAGAGCCGATACGTCCAACTTGCCACCGAGATGCTCGCAGCTTCCACGTCTTGAGCGTTGGAGTTGTCTCTCGTGTAGAGAGGGAGTCCTCTTCCGGCATTAAAATGCTACTGCTGTATCGCACCAACACCGCCGCCGCCGCGCTTCATGCTGCTGCAGGTGGGTGGGTGGGGGGCGGAGCTCACCGACGGGATGTTGAGGAAGATGGGCACGCCCGCCAAGCCCGACGCACCGACGCAGACGGGCAACTCAGAAGCAGCAAGACCCCGCCCCTGGATGCGCTTCGGCCGTGTCTACGAAGTCCACTAGACTGCAATCCGGGGCACTCCTACACGATGTCGCTGCTCTTCACAATCGTCGCGAACGCATCGCCCAGTTCGACCATGACATTCCTCGTCACCTCCTCTCCCGACGCACCCGGGATGTCGCGATCACCACAGCCATCCTCCGTCACCAGCACCTCGTAGCCCAAGCGTGCTGCGTCGCGGGCCGTCGTGGACACGCAGACGTGGGCCTGTCATCGAACGTCAGCTCCTGAGGCGCGTGCGATCGGACGTGTGCGCTCACCATGTAGCCCGTCAACACGAGCTTGGACTGTCCCATGCCGCTGAGGTACTCGTGCAGGCCCGTGTCTGCAAACGCGCTCGGATGCTGTTTTTCAATCACCTTCTCCCCCAATTTTGCCTTGAGCTCCTCGAACTCTTCCGCGAGCTTCGTGTCGGGCGTGAAGATGGGGGCTCCGGCCGGCACCTTGTGTACGACGTGCACGACTCTGCCCCCGCCGCCACGATACTTTTCCAGCAGCGAGGCGATGACCCTGCGACTCTCGCGCACGTTGGTCACTTGGAGCTGGCCTTCCGCGTATTCGTTCTGCGCATCGATGATGATGAGTGTGCTGTCGTTGGCCGATGCTGTAGATGGTGTGACCCCGAGCATCTGACGAAATGACACCGCCATGATTGATGAGCTGTTGGCAAAGATATAGCTCGCTGGAGTGACAGAGATAACGAGGAGGGCTGAGACGACGCTTCCATTGTCTACACAGATATATGAGAGGTGCGAGCCCTTACTGCAGACTCTCAGTCCCCGAACCCCGACCTTACTCGGAAACGCAGACGCTAAGCAAACACGCAGGGCACAACTAGTGGGGACCCAGAAGCCCGACCAGCTGTACAGCACACGGTTTATATAACTCACGAGGTCTGCGCGGGACCTACTTGCCTTTGCCCATAGGTTCATAGGCTAGGAAACCTCAGACAGTCCATCGACACTCAAGTGAAGCCGATTCATCTGCGCCAGGCAAGAGGAGAAATAGACTATATCTTGCGCACATGACACAAAAAAAAAAACCTTTCCCGGCTCCGCACACGTAGGCTATCAACGTCGCGCTGTGAATAGCAGTATGAAGCAGTGCCAGCTATTACACACTTTATGCACAACAGCCGCGGCCAGTAGCTGATGACAGGCGACAGTAACACGAAACATCAACATCTACATCGGCAAAACTCACGGCCAGGTTCAGCTTCGATTCCATCAACCCCGCCTCCTCAACTTTGCCCGCTCGTATCAATGTTTCGTGTAGTACATGCAAACCCCAAACGTTGTTCAGCTTCGCCTTTCGGCGAGGAAAACCCTCTGCGAGTCCAAGATCCTCCCGATATGCCCGTTCGGCTTCTTCGATGCGGCCTTGTTCGAGAAGGAGTCCGCCTAACGCATGCCGCACTGGCTGCATCCAAGGCGGCGGATCCGAGTATGGCAGATTATCCTCACGCCGAGCTGCTTCCCGAAGAGTTGCAAAAGCCTGGTCAAAGTTTCCTTTCCGGTATTCGAGTTCGCCGGAAAGCATGGCAGAGGCGACTGCGAGGATATCATTCTGCTTGACTGGCGGGCTATTCATACGTCCTTTAAGGAACGAGTTCTCGGGCAGCCTCAAACTGCTGCTGCGCGACTTCCGCATCTTCAATACGATCGAGGGCGCCGAGTGCAATGCCGCGCGCGTAATGGATCACTGCGGTCGTTGCACTATAGAGCTTGGGGTCTGCAGGAAGCTTTAAGCCAAGTATGTCTTTCCAACGCCCGAACCGAATCAGCACGTGGGCTCTACTGCCGAGATGTGCTTCGAGCCAGTTCGCCATGTTCAACTTCGTCGTTGTCAAGATTTCATGGGTGATGATTTGTTCCAATTTGTCCGCCGCCGCTAGCGAATCCTGAAGGCGACCGCTCATCATGGCGGAGTAGAGCTTTGCCGAGACATAGTGAACGCGATAGACTTGGTAGAAGATGGAGCCAGTGGTCATGGCGAAGTACTTGTCATCTGCAAGTATGGCTTCGTCGTTTGACGCAATGCCGCGACGATAGTCCCCGAGTGCAGCATCGATGTGGGTCGGCGTGTGCAGCATGTGAGAGGCCTCGGGAATCATGCCGCGAAGCCGATTAGCCGCAGGCAATGCCAACTCTGGAAAAGGTGACATCTCTAGTAGATGGATGTAGAGATGGCAGTGTGCGGGATGATTGAAGCCTTTGGCTGAAGCGAATGCTGTCTCAATGACTCGCTGCGCTTCCAAAACATGATCGCCCGTAGGTTTGCCAGTGTCAAGATTCCATAGGCCGCGCGGAGTCATGCACAACAATGCTTCTGCGAACAAGGCGGCGATATCCACATCCTCGGGGCAGGTCTGGTAGACAGCCCGCATAGCATCAGCGTAGGCACGATCGAAGCATGTGAAATTTTCCGGAGAGTCATTATTGGGCGGGAAGCGCGCAGCGAGGGCACGTATCAGTCCTTGCTCCGAAGATGTAACATTGCCGCTCAGCTGCGAGGCATGTGCGATAGCCTCATTGGCCTTCCTTGTGGATATGAGCTGGTCCTCTTTGTCGAACAGTTTCCAAGCCTGCATGAGAGTCAGTGATGATCTCATGGCAACGCTGGAAGAAAAAGAGGATGTCTTCCTTACCTTGTTGTAGTTTGGTCCGATCGAGAATGCGATGCCCCAGTACGCCATGGCGCATGAATTATCGGCTTCGGCCGCTCGTTCGAAGCATCTCAGTGCCTCTTCATGGTTGAACGAGCACGCCCATATGAACCCTCGGTTGGCCCATAACTGCGCGTCTGTCGATTCAGAGGTCACCAGCCACTGGTAGGTGCCGATATCGAAGTAGGGCTCAGCAGGGTTAGCACTTGCTCGCCTATTACTCGTTGAGTCGTCGTGTTTTCTTCAAATGTGAGGATGTCCACTTACGCCATGGCTGGAATTCCGCACCTCGGTCCTCTAGGCTTCAGGGAAACACTCGTCAGGATCGCCAGTGGAAGTCAGAGCTAGTTCAGCTGGCAAAGCATTCGAAAATTAATTGTTCCAAGGTTCCGAATTGTCCATTTTGCTTCTTTGAAACATCCTACAGGAGCTGGCACTGCCAACCGTGGCAAAGTGTAGTCATGCGAAGCTGGAGAGAATGGACCAATTACGGCCAAGGTGTGGGGCCTTGCTTCACCAACAAAGTTCAGAGACCCCGATGTGCCCGAAGATCCCAGTCTTCTGCTGAAGTGCATCAACTTGGACGCATCTTACCGTGGCCTATTGAGCACCGAAACACATTCCACAAGCTCCTCCGAAGCGATGCCGAAGCCGCAGACACGGATCTCTCCTCCTTGTACATCGATGGAATTCCTTGTGACAAATGCATTCATACGTGGCCTCGCAATCGATGGCGGTATGAGAGATGATGGCAATGAGATGGATTCTCCTGTCCCGAACTGTGTCGTCTTTTAAAATTGAGCCAATAGTCGTCCCTGCAAACCATTATCTGCACGCTGAGCTGCAAAGCCTTTCGGATTTCACCCATTTACCATGGCACCCAAATTGAGCATCACCCATATCGGCACAGCGACTGCTATCCTCGACATCAATGGAGTGAACATGATCACGGACCCTTTCTTCTCACCAGCGGGCACAGAATTCCCAATAACGGACGACTTCGCTCTCGTTGTACGTGAAGATCCAGCACTGCGCCTCGACCAGCTTCCGGTCGTTGACGCTGTTCTCTTGAGTCATGAGGACCATCCGGATAACCTTGACGACCTAGGCCGTCAGCTCCTCGACGGCCGACCCGTGTTCATCACCATGGACGGCGCGAGGAAACTATCGCCTCGTCCTGCTGTCCGCGGATTCGAGCCCTGGCAGAGGATTGAACAAGTCCGCATCGCAGGGAAGCTTTTCCAGATCATTGCCACTCCGGCAAAGCACAAAGATGGTGACGAGTGTACTGGTTTCCTCATCACAGGCGTCGAAGGTCACGAGGACTGTGGGAATTCCTTTGGCTTCGGTGACTGTGGTCTTCCGAATGCGATCTACTTCAGTGGCGATACGGTGTACATTCCCGAACTGAAACGTATCGCTGAGCAGTACCATATTTGTGCTGCCATCATGAACCTTGGCGATGCGCAGGGGTTGAATGACATTGAGGATCCGGCGTCGGGGACATACCAGATCACGATGGATGGGAAGTCTGCGGCGAGGTTGTTTCGGGATCTCAAGGCGGATTGTTTGATCCCGATGCATTATGAGGCTTGGGATCATTTTACGGAGGATGGGTATAAGCTGAAGAAGGCTTTTGAGGATGAGGGAATCGCGGATAAGGTGATGTGGCTGGATCCAGGGAGGCCGATTGCGATATTGTAAATAGCTTGAGCGCCGACAAGTTCGTTGGTGCCATGCTGAAGTCGCTGTGTAGTATATCGTCCAAGCATCTTTCCTGGCGCAGGTGGCAACTCGGCTCGTCTCGATCAATGGCGACCTCGAACGAGCCTGAAATCGCATTGCCTATTCAAGTAAGCAGGATAGAACATATTTCCTCGACGATCACAGCTCTTCCAAACCACAATGCCCTTCCAGCATGTCAGCGGGAATTCATCCAGAGGGTAAAAGGGCCGGTGGCACTCTGTGTGCGAGCCAAATCTGCAGATCAAGCACCAGAATCTAGTGCATGCGAGAAGGCTCTTCTGGGCATCTCTTGTGCCATGTTGTCGCAAGCGTACGGACCATGGTGGGTTTGTTGAAGAGGCCTGGTATCTACACTTTCTTGGCACTGCAGGGAGCGGTGTCACTGCGACGCGTCTCACCACGCGTTCGTCTTCTCTTCCACCACATCCAGAAGACACAACTTTCCTGCCCTCGTTGTAGCACAGCATCACGGCCGAACGGAGCACTCGCAGCGTGCTGCACATAGCCGAGATAATGTGCTTATCGTCCGTGCGACTGACATCACCATTTCGCCATTTCTCTCCCTGCCGGCATGCCGTATCCGCACACTCCCGCACTGCAGCATCGACCGTGAATTACCCGGCTGGCTGCTCTCGAGCATTGTGGACCTCATGCGACGCGGTACGGAGCTGGGACAGACATCATACGTCTGTTGAAACTGGTAAGTGAGCTGCTTTCTTCTTCCTTTCCTTTGCCCACTCTCATTTCAGAGCAACACACCTATTCCGTCTGCCGGCCCGCAATGGCAGCTTCTGCGTTGCTCAAGAGCAGAGTCCGAAGGCCGTCTTATCTGAGCAAGCTCGCCAAAGCGGAGGATCTGATTGACCTGTTCCCGCACAATTCATACATTGGGTTTGTTTCTACCTTTCCTCGGACATCACCCGCTCTGCTGACTCCCGCTCCATATGGTCTGGATTCACCGGTGTAGGCTATCCCAAGAAGGTCCCGACTGCGCTCGCCGAACATGTCGAGAAGAACAACTTGCAGGGCAAGCTTAAATACAACCTCTTCGTCGGAGCTTCCAGTGGAGCCGAGACGGAGAACAGATGGGCTCGCAACAACATGATTGAGCGGAGAGCTCCGCATCAGGTGGGCAAAGAGATTGCAAAAGGCATCAATAATGGCAACATCAACTTCTTCGACAAGCACTTGTCCATGTTTCCCGTGGATTTGATGTATGGGTATTACACCAAGCACAAGGAGAACAATAGGTTGGATGTTGCCATCGTGGAAGCGTCCGCAATCACAGAAGATGGCGGCATCATTCCTGGAGCTTCAGTGGGAGCTTCTCCGGAAATCATACAGATGGCCGACAAGATTGTCATTGAGGTCAACACGGCATCGCCAAATCTTGAAGGTCTCCACGACATTACAATGACAGATTTGCCGCCGAGGAGGAAGCCATACCTAGTCATGTCTCCGGAAGATCGCATCGGCACCCCGCACATTCCCGTTGATCCTGAGCGCGTCGTGGCTATCGTGGAGTCGGATTATGCAGACCAGACGCAACCCAATGCTCCAGAGGACGACAATTCGAAAGCTATCGCACACCATTTGATTGAATTCCTCAAGCACGAGGTCAATCATGGACGACTTCCTCAGAATCTGCTACCTATTCAGTCCGGAATCGGCAACATCGCAAACGCGGTAGTGGGTGGGCTGGCAAGTGGAGGAGCAGACTTCAAGAACTTGAAAGTCTGGACGGAAGTGCTGCAGGATTCGTTCTTGGACCTCTTCGATTCTGGGAACCTGGACTTTGCGACTGCGACCTCGATTCGATTTTCTCCAGACGGCTTCCATCGCTTCTACGAGCGATACCAGGACTATGCACCCAAGCTTCTGCTGCGAAGCCAGCAAGTGTCGAACTCACCCGAGATCATCCGGAGACTGGGCGTCATTGGCATGAACACACCTGTCGAGGTGGACATCTACGCCCACGCAAATTCGACTTGCGTGATGGGATCCCGTATGCTGAATGGACTAGGTGGCAGCGCCGATTTCCTTCGATCATCGAAATACTCCATCATGCACACTCCTTCCACACGACCCTCGAAGACCGATCCTACCGGTGTCAGCTGCATTGTACCGATGTGCACGCATGTTGACCAGACCGAGCACGATCTCGACGTGATTGTGACTGAGCAAGGTTTTGCAGATGTGCGAGGCATGTCGCCCAAAGAAAGAGCTAGGGAGATTATCAAGAAGTGCGCACACCCTGATTACTACCCGATCCTCAAGGACTACTTCGACAAGGCGGAGTTTGAGTGCTTGAGGAAGGGCTGGGGACATGAGCCGCATTTGCTGTGGAATGCGTTTGATATGCATAAGCATTTGAATGAGCATGGCACGATGAAGTTGCCGAAGTGGAAGGACTAGTTTGGGAGAAGAAGGATTGCGTGTAAGAAATGCGGGACAATAGAGATGGGCAGGGCAGTCAAAGGATGCGCGGAGTCAGACAAGAGTCGGACCAGCGAATTGAAGATACACAGAATTCACGATAAGTCGTTCAAAAGCTTTGCTGAGACTTCTGCTGACAAGCCATGTTCCTCTCCCTTTACTTGCCCGAATCGCATGAAAGAACAACTTTTCGAAACATGTCTAATAAAGAAGCTCAAATTCATGCCCATCATAACTTTTCCATCGGAGCCTGTTCCTTTCATGCCTGTCGTAAATTCATGGCCACTGGCTGCCCGCATCACTTCATCTCAGCCCAAGGCTTCAGCTCATCAACCACTCTGCCCCACAAACCACCATGCCACGTCCTCACCTGCGCCCAGTCCTCCTCCGGCATACTCGCCTCAAACATCTTCAGCCAAGCGCCAATAATGAAGTCCGCGTACACTGGATCCTGGCCATCGAGAAACGGCTTGGCAGTTCGACCTCTCTGTCTCTGGGCGACATTAGTTCCCTTTGGCAGCCAGAAATAATCCGTCGTTCCGCCTTCGTGGCGATAGGCCTTGGATAGCTCGCCCAAAGCTGCTTCGAAGGCCACGACCATGGCTTCGCGTTGCTCGGAGGTGATTGACATTTCTTTTCCCATTTTCGCTGCGCGTTCGGCGAACATTGCACCTACTTTCTCCGCGACGCTGGGGTCGAAGGGCATTTTACTGCAGAGAATGGCATATTTGGTGAAGATTCCATCGATGTGGGCATTGTGTGCTGCCACGAGGCCGATGGTGTCTGGACGGAAAAGGTTCTTGCCTTCTTTGGAGGGGTAGGTGATGTCGAGATATTGGGCGATCTCGAAGGTGTCTCCGATGAGTTTGCCTGTGGATTTATCTTCGATTACGGGAAGAGTGTGGTAGGGTTTGCCTTCAGCACTCGTGCGATTGGCTGGTACGCCGAGCTTCTCACGCACGGAGGCAATGTCGGGCATTTGAACCCATTGGGTCTTGTATGGAACGCCTTTGTAGTTCAGCGCCAAGCGAGTTTTCCATGGGTTGGCGGCGAAGGTACGTGAGGGTGGAGCTGAGGCGATGTCGTAGAATGTGATGACGGGTTCTTTGGAGGACATTTTTGTGGTTGTTGCGGGTTGGTTTGTTAGCAAAAGAGCGGGCGAGGCGGTCTCGTTTTGGAGGTTGCTGTCGTCTTGGCGAAGGAATGCTGTTGTGGAGCCGAATGCGAGACAAGCTACACGACCTCGGATCCTGCCTTGTTGCTGTTCTGCAACGTCTGCAGCTTCAGCTTCAGCTTCACCTGCGAGGGGAGCGGATAGCGAGAAGATGCACTGTCTGCTCTTCGACATGATACGAGTCGACTAGGCCACGCCGCACTCTCATCGTGTCTTCCAGAAGTCGAAAACCAGTACTGCTCGGCGAAAAATGTGGTCTCACCCCCGCCCCTCGTGGCTACTCGCGTGCACTCTCTGGTGGCATGCAGGCACTCCTTCAGCAGCGCTCAGCCGGCGGCTATTATTAGCGTTATACTGCTCAATTGTCGGCTCGAGGCCTCATGGTTCCGCCTGGGCGCATTACTAGCTCATCACCTGCACAAATGCAGGTGTTTGCACGAAACAGGCTACCCGACATACACAGGGGATCTGACATCAGATCAAGAGCTTTGAGTGGCATAGAATTGCCTACGCCGAAGAAGAAAATGTTCTGTATCTCGGGCCTTACTTCCCCGCGACAAATGCTTGCCAACCAAGAAGCTGAGCTCGATTCTCCTCCAAGCCATTGGCGATGCGAGTGGCAGCAAGCGGAGGGCTACGCGTGGGCCACTCCAAATGGTGAGGGTCAGGGCTTCGCTATTCTCGCGCACTGACTGACCGCTGCAGCAGTCAGTCAGCGGCCTTCCGGAAAAGATCCGGTCGATGGCCAGGAAATATGGTAAGCTGGATTTGCCTGGGCTGCAGGAGACGCCGAGGGAACCCTTTGGGAGATGGAGCTCTGCAGGCGCGGATGCAGACTGGGCTTGGGTTCTTGTTCGCAACCATTGCGGGAAATGAATGAGTTGCAATACATTCGGCTTCTGTATAGGGTCTGGGATGCTTCGAAGACATGGCCCAGTATGGCGTGTTTTGGTTGCAAACTTGGTCTTGCCAGCGTATCTCGAGCAATGTCAGCTCTCGAGCTTTGATAAGCTCTTTTCACACCATTGGCATGTTTTAAACAGCGTCGTGAGTTGAACTGCGTATTCGTGCTTCGCTTGAAGCCGCCGAAAGACATTTTACAGGAATGAAACCCGGACGACAAAGTCAAAGAGCGTATGTCAGCGAGGAAGCTCCCGTGGAATTGCCCAACCAACGTCTCTGTATGCTAGGTGTCAAGACCCGCGCCTGCAGGAACAGGAAGTCTACTTTTGCATGCTCAACGACATTAAGTACCTGGAACTTCTGGAGTCGGATTTTGATCGACAGTATAGATACTAGAAGCGGTTCATGCGCATGTTTGGGTCACATTTGCGCATTCCTATTCGGGTAACGTTGACACCTCTTGACTTTGGCCCACGACCGCACATGGACGCTGAACACGGTCGTGGCCAAGACAAGAGTCCGTTTTTGTGCCCTCATTCACCCAACCAATTGCGATTGATGAGTGCATTAACACTTGTTGGTCAATTAGTTCCATGGTTGCTCAGATTGTTAACCGATTCCACGTTGCTTGCGATCACAGAAAATACAGAAGCAATTGGAGAAACGGCTGGATAATGAGAGAATGGTAGTCACATGCAGCGGTATCACTCGTTTCCTAAGAAGGATGCATACCGGACCTCTTGGCAGCTAACGAAGAGGAATCTATATAATCGCCAATCTCCCACGTAGAACAATGCTTTCCATCGCATCTTCCCACCGCCTGTCCTTCATTTGCACCTTTCGTTACTCACACTTCGATCAAGCAACGCAACAAACTTCCATTCCAAGACGAAGACCTACTTCTCGCTCTTCGCCATCGCCGGCATGCTCTCTGCAGCACAGGCTTGTTCTGTCCAAGTCAGATATGGCGTTGTCAACGGTGATCGCGAGCCTGGGATTGCTCAGGCCAACTGTGGTTCATCGTGCGGCAGCGTGAGTTCACATCGTAAAGCATATTGTGATCAGCTCTGACGCACTTTAATTCAGCAATTCGAGAGCGATGCCGAAAACCACGTCATGGGCGTATCTCGCTCGTTCGAATCTTTCTTTTCCGCAAGCACCTACTTGTAAGCTTGTCCTTTCCACGCCGAGGGTTTCATCGCACAGCTAACCCATCTGATAGTTATGATGCGGAAAGTCCGTACTCATCGACCGGGGGAGCCTGGCTTTGCTCCCCAGAGTTCGCCCAGAAGTACGACTGCTACGTCTACTATGACGAACAAGACGGCAGCGGTCCGCAACGTATCTGCTAGATTTTGGAGTTCAATTCGATTGTTGTTAGTATTGTACAGTAATTAGTATACAGAAAAGCTGGGGTAGCCTCTTATAGGCGGAGTCGCAGATCTTCAGGTAGCCTACAAACAATATGGGGCTTATCTATCAGCAGTGCACTCTGATCATCGTGAACAGAAGCTCGGTTTCAACTCTTGAAGCACACTATGTACAGACGATCGGATGAGGACTAGGGTACACCTTTCATCTCATTAGTCTCTGGCCTTCGTAAGCAATCGAACAAAGTTGCGAACAAAAAGTTACAGGCAAAAAAGACATAAGAAGGTGCCGAAGGTACAATTGTGCTAGCGCCAGTGAAAGCGTAATATTGACTGGGCGCCTTGTATTTACACTCTCCTACGTCCTGTCTTCACAACACTGGCTCATTGAAGGGAGAAGGCCCAAAGAAGGTACTCTACGAGCAAGCTTCGCATCGCCCTGAATGCTCCTCGAGCCTTAAGAAAGACAATGGCCCAATTTCGACGCTTCTCATCCTTACCATAAGCCGCGAATGTCGCTACTGGAAGTGTCTCTGGGGGACCAAGATTTACGACTCCGTAGTCACAGAAACCGAAGATGGACTTATCGCCAAGCATGTAGGCAGACTGGAAATTTTTTTTTGAAGTCTTGGCCATTTTGATAAGGACAAAGCAAAGACGCCGTAGGTGGATGCGGTGGTCGTATTTCCTGTAGTGTCCTTGAACCCAGCGGCGATGTCAACGTGCTTGAATCACAACTCTCTGCATCGTATTCCTCTCACTTTGGACGTAAGATGCCGTCGCTGCCATACCAACCTCCATGGAACTCCCGCGGGTCAGAGCCGTCCACCTCCGAAGTCGTGTAATCAATAATTTCCAGGCCGTCGGTCAGGTCACTTGTATGAGAATGAGCTGAGACTCCTGTAGGAACAGCTGCGCCAGCTGTACTTCGCGGCGAGTAGGACGGCGCTGAATCACCGTGTGGCATGCCGGGTCGAATGGAGGAAGTGAGGACACGGGGGTTTGCTGCATTGAGATAGAGCTCCTGAAGACGGACCAGCGGGCGCGGCTCTTGGGGAGAGCCAGGATATCTCGAAGAAGGGCCTGCCTGTCCGACCGCAGTCCCACCCGACGCAGTATTGACGAATTGTGGTGATGCGTCTGCTAGTCCAGCCACCGATGTGGCTCTCATGCTGTCCTGGTCCTGAACAAGTGGCTCCCATAGCTGCACAAATCTGCCCACCACTCCATCCCAAAGACAGTGCCGCACGTAGAAGATCGTGTGTGTTGGCCGCTTTGATGGCTGGCTGTTATACAGCTGCAAGTCGTAAGTGCCAAGTATGTTTGTTATGATTCCCAGCTGATACACGCAATCGGTGCTGGCGCAGATGCTCCAGACGCGTAGGTACCCGAGTGCTGTATCGAGGTTGAGTGTATCGAAGTCGAAGCTCAGTGGGTGGGCGTGCTTGATGGATTCATCGTCGGTGGTCACGAAACGATCGTCGAAGTCGCCACAATCTCTGAGAAAACGTGCGCGTGCGTGTCTTGCGGGTATGGTGCCTTCGCGCTCGAGAGGAGCCAGTCCCAGCTCGAAGACTTCCGGGATTGTGCCACAGGTTGGTTGGCAATGGAGGCCACTGGCTTCGACCGCTCGACGAAGGGCACTGTGGCCCTCAGCGGTCATTGTCATGGCGACGAGGGGGTGTTCAGGACCGTGCAGGGGCACATTCTGCACGACTTTTGCGATGAGCGTTTGTTGCTGGGCTCGCCGAGTAGCACTATTCGCGATGGGAGGCTCCCAGGTGAACGGGGTCTGGTAGTCGTTGAACATGGCGTGTTGGTGGAAGCTGGCAGGCGAGCGGAAAGGGCTCTGGTCGGCCATTTTGATGATGAGTTGAGAGGTGCACGTCGTTTGTCTGGCTGCGAACAGTGCGGGACTTTGAATAAGCGATGAGCAAGAAGAACGAAAGGGGTTGATGCGGGCCGTAATGGTGTTTGTCGAAGCCACGGACCATTGATCACGAGATGTCCAAGCGAAAATGACGCGCACGGGCCGCAAGTGAATGCGAAGATCATAACAGAAGCGACGCTCAGCGGTCACTTTATACGATGGCAGTGCAGTCATCTTACGCAAATATCAGTGAGTCTATGCTGACGGTCGGGGTATCAAACATAGACCTGTGAGTTGATGCTTCAGTGTCATCCATCACTACTGCGATGATGTACTTCGTTGAGACCGCGTGATAGATCACCAAATGACCGGCTGTCCTTGCATCTTGCAACCACCTCCAGGAGCGGGACGTCGTCCAAGGTAGTCTTGATAGATCATTGAACACTGACACGCGTGATCAATACACATTGGAGGGAGCAACGGTGCCAAAGCTCAACGCACTTCTTTTTACCCTGCCGAATATGGCAGTTTTGACAGTTCTTCGTGCCTTTCCAGCATGGTATTCTTGGCTAGACTGCCCGAGTCGAGGATCTGAAAGTGCTGTCTCGCCTTCGTCATGATCTGTATACCGCTCGTCGAGTCAGCCTTCAACAATGTATTGCTTGTGCTCTGTCAATCTTTGTTTCGATGTCCACAGCTTAGCTGCGAACATCCTCTTGATTTATTTGCGTATCGGTAAGGGGACATGGCTTGATCCGCTCATTCATTGTCGTCGTGAAGACACGTATGCGCTATGTCCCCAGCACAGAGTCGATGTATTGCGGTTAGGGTCGCTGCGGTCACCAAGAAGGTCATACCCCGCATCTCACCCACACATACTCCGAGCATTCTTGCTGTCGCAAGCTGAAAGCAACTGGCGCGCAGATTCGGACATCGCAAATCAGCGCATGCTTGTCCTAAGGAACGATCCAACTATAACGATACCTTCCTCACAGACCAAGCTCCTCGCATGGCTGAGCGGGCTGAACAGATCAGCGCGCAGGCTTTGCAACTGGCTCAAATCTCATCGAATAGGCAAAGCGCTTGAAGAATATCCGCGATCAAGACCCCAGCTTCTTAGGCCTGTACTCTCTACTCTTTTGCATAATGGCGTAATCACAAGAGATCTTGACCCAAAAGAACGACAAGATAGCGGGATTGCCCGCGAAATGGTACACAATTGGGTATAGTTTGGGACTGCCAGCGAGACATGAGCTCGAAAGCATGCACATACCGAGCTGTACAATCGTCTTGCTGGCATTCAAGGGCGTTACAATGGCCGATGGTGGTGGCATCTCTCTGCTGCCCCGATCTGGCTGCCATTGCTCAATACATTGTTCAAGGCGAGCAAATTCGCGGCTGCTGGCGTTTGCAGGACGGGGAACAGCGTTTATGGACTGGACACGAGCCTCTCTCGTTGAGACCTGTAAAGTCAAGCAGAGAGCACGATATTATGCTTGGCCAAGAAGTGTTCTTTCGCTTCGATCGACGCTGAGAACCATATCGACTTCTGTGCGCTTCTCCATCATATTGATAACTGCCCCTTTGTTTCAGCGTACAGGTATCGGGGAGCTTGTAGGATTGGGGACACAGGTCGCACGCACATCTTGCAATTCTCAGGCAGCAGATTCGTTCGTAACACCATGCAATCATACTGCAATAGGCGCCGGAGAGACACCCGCCAAGTCTCTGTTTGGGCCAGATTACCTTACATCACCAAGGCATGTTGATGAATCTGCAGGAATGTATACCTCAGTACAGTAGTCCTACCTTCCTTTGCATCTCAGAACTTGTTCTTGCTACCCAACGACGACTACCTTACTTGGAATCGACAATGATTATCTTGAAAAGCACAGTACTAGGGCCACTAGCTCAAGGGCTCATTGGCTTCCTGTGTGCACACTCTGCACAAGGACAGCGCATGAATGCAGAGACTGCAGCTACACGCCACTTTGTTCTGCAGCAATGCCTCCATGACGAGTTCTTCATCGCGTGCCAAGCTGCTGTCCTGGCTGGAGACTGAGATCGAAACAAATTCAGAGGCATTGCGGCGCACCAAACAGATCTCCATAACTACGAATCGCAAGGAACCCGGCGAAATTGGCTATCGCGTGCAACGAGCGAGAACCTATATCTTCGACGCAGCTGTACAGGACGTCAAGTGTCTACCGCAAGACATAGAGGACCTTGACGCGCAAGGTCCCCAAGACTGCTGGGATGCAGTGAAACTGATGCACAATGTGTATGAATTCGGACAGGTTATCGAGCGACGAGCCCGGCAGCAGGATCGCGCTGAGCTGTACAGTGCTTTCACCTGGAACTCTGAGGTCCGTACGGGACGCCGGTGGTGGTACCTCCTGTTTCCCAGAGTCTAGCCCCGCATGCTTAGCCCATTCCAGGTCAGAGTCATGTTCGAGAAATGGTCCAACAGTCACATGTGCAGCAATCCGAACAGGAAATACCGACTGAATGCAAACCTGGATCCTTGTGACATGTAGGTGTAAGCAAAGGCTGTGCACAGTATTCCTTACCGGTTATGTCTGCGGAACTTGGGTAGATATCGGAATGCTATTGGCTTTGACACGAGATTCAGTCTCCAAGCTTTCTGCAAGATCTCCTCGACAAGATGATTCCTCTGGTTCTGCCATCTCGAGGTCTCTACAAGGTGCAGAACCAATACACGAGCACTTTGTCTGCCGCAGAGTTTCTCGACTGTGGCTGATGTGGAGCAGATTGAACTACCTACTGAAGGTGGGGGGTTTGATGCTACAAAAATGAAGTAGTGTCCATCACGGATGGAACTCTGCAGGTTGAGACTGATCAGAACAGGCCTCTTCTGCTGTGCGACGCTCCCCAGCTACTGGTGAGAGGGATCTCAAACGACTGGAAGCCTACCAACGACAGCGAAATGCTATTCACTTGACACGAGGTTTTCAAATCGAGTTCCGTTACTGCTGTATTATTCACCTTCGATTCAAGGCATGAGTATGGTTAGGCCTTGGTAGGATTTCAATGACTGCCATCACTGCCCAATGTGAGAGCTCCTGCTCGAAGATTGGCATCCACACATGCCCAGTGGACACGATATCCAGCGAAAGCGAAGATGTGACCAAGACATTCTGTCCAGGAGAATGGTTCAATCACAGCTGCATTCGCTCCATCTCACAGTCGATATGTTGTGCGTTTGGCACAAGTCGAAGTCAACGAACCCTTGACCTTTCGGTATTGCTGCACCAAGGAGACCAGTTGCAGTGACCTTACCGTATGAGGTGAATGAGTCGTTGGGGAAGGAGTGTCGATTTGTCCGTCATGTTGATTGCCTTTGGCCGAAGCTGCGGAGAATTCGATTGAAAGACTTCACGGTCTTCAGCTCCTGATTTCCCGTCGACGACGCTCTGCAACACCGACGCCATTCTAGCACCAGGCGATCCTCGGTGTTCTCTCCGAAGCACCTGCGGCCGAAACCGGCTGTTCCAATCACGATCGTGCTGACTCTCTAGGCATTGCTCAGCGACGCGGTGATCGTCTACTTTCTGGCGTAGCCTCAGACAGTGCCGCAACAATGCGCGATAGCCTTGGCTGATGAGTGATCACAGAGAACAGCTGAGCTAACAGGTCATTCAGTTCCAGCCTCGACCACGAGAACTTTTGCTCTGCACAAATTAATGCGGAACAGAATACAAGACAAAAATTGCGAAAGCGGCCACTAAAAATACACAAATACACAATATCTAAGATGCTTTTTTGGTGCTACAATTTCCCATCTATAGGCCTCTCGCCGCAGCAATGACAGTGACTCGTCCAGCTCACAACTAGTCGCCGTTGATGATCACATCGGCAGCCTTCTCACTGATCATGTAAATTGGCAACGCGATGAACGTGCCTGGAATCTTTGGAAACGCTGATGCGTCCACGACTCTCAACCCATCGACGCCACGAACACGGAAGTTGCTGTCTAGGACGGCCATCGGATCTCCATCCGCGCCAATTGGAGCAGAGCAGCAGGCATGGTGACCCCAGGCATTGTCCCTTGCCCATTCCTTGAGTCCGTCCTCCCCAGTCACATTCCGGCCTGGCTGAATCTCGGTGAAAGTGCCATCCAAGGGGATGAGCTTGTCGAATGCCTCCCGTCCGAACATGAGTCCTTCTGTAGCGGCTTGCAGATCCTTTTCATCACCTCCATTAGTGGTGTTTCCGGTATCGAAATAGTTGAAGTCGATCTGTGGAACGTCATGAGGGTCAGCAGAGCGCAGAGTGACTGTGCCAGCATTGTTGTGAGAGTGGGCCTTGAGAGCGAGCCAACTCCAGATATTGCCTGGACGAACTGCGTCGTACGCGAAACCTGGGTAGTATCCTCCAAAGAGACCGGGCGCTCCAATGATGAAGAGATCAGGATCCTCATCTTCGCTGGCACCGGATGACTTCTTGGTCACGCCGACAGCCACACCACCCGTGGCGTATGGGCCTCGTGCGAAAGCGCTGTTGCCCTCTTGCCAGCGGTCCAAACATGGGTCGGTACTTTCGTATCCAAAAGTGCAGTCCTTGGAGATGGAGAGTTTAGTCTCAGCCTGCCCGACGATGGCAATCTCGTAACGATCTTGCATGTTGGTACCAACTCCTGGCAAGTCGTGAACGACTGGAATTCCGAACCTTTCAAGCTCCTCTCGAGGCCCGACACCACTGAGCTTGAGCAGCTGTGGGGTGTTGAAGGTACCGCCAGCGATGATCACTTCCTTGCCGGCAGCAACATATCCGGGTCTACCACCACTCGTGGGGTAGGCGCTTGCGCCATAGAGCTGTTTGCCCTCGAGATACTCGACACCAATCGCACGAGGCCTGGTGCTGTTGTCGAAGCGGACCTTCGTCGCGAGCGTGTTGAGCTTGATGTCGAGCACGTATTTGCGAGAGCCGTCCTCGTTGACAGCGTTTGCCGTGTCCAAGATCAACTTGCGAGGAGTACTGCGAGTGGAACTGCCAGCATCTATGCCTTGGGGAATCTGGAACAGGTCTTCCTGCTGGTCACGGTCGGGAGTGTCGGCATTGAGATCGGTGAGAAGGACGTTGGCAAGGCCAGTGACAGTGTTCAAGACGGTGCTGATGAGGTCCGACTGTGAGCAATGTTAGTACTGAGCATGGGACAATGTAGACTGAGCTTCCAAGGCCTACCTTGCCGAGTGCCGAAGCGGCTGAAAGAACGATCGAGAGGACTTTGAAGTCCGCGGCGACCAGAGTCAACTCCGTGAGACTGGTGTGGAACCAGCCGTCTTTTCCGTGGCCTGGACCAACTGGGTACTGTGCATGCTCGAGCTTCTTGAAGTATTCCCGCATCTTCTCAGGCGCCCAGGAGTCGTCTCCGGTCAAAGTCTGGAGATAGGTCCAGTCGCTTTTGTGGGGGTAGGTGGTAACGACAGCATTGTGCTCAGCACAGCCGCCTAGGGCGCTCGCACGAGGGTAGAGGATTCCGAGTGGTTCGGCCCCCTCTGGAGGATACAGTCCGTGGTAGAAGCTGCCATCGCTCAGGCGATACGTCATCTTGACATCCTTCTTTTGACGCTCGACATCTTTGTAATGGGTAACGAAGTAGTCCCATTTGATGTTTGGATCTTCAACTGATTGGAGGTTCCGGGCTGGCACGGTCTGGTTTACATTGTCTTCAAAGTCACCTCCAGCTTCGATTAGCAGAACCCTGTGTCCTGCGATTGCTAGGCGTGCTGCAAGGGGACCTCCTCCTGGCCCGGACCCAACGATCACATATTCGTAGTCGGTGTCGTTTCCTGCTTGTCTGCGATGCACATGTGAGTCGCCATGCACGCGTGGGAATGCAGTCCCCAATGTCGCCAAGGACAGGGCTGCTGTGAAGTATCCCAGAAACATCTCAAAAGTGGTTGAGAGGCTCGCCGATGTCACACGATGAAAGCGAAGGCCATGCGCCGCGAGACATTAAATCCGCCTTGAGAAGTGCATAGACTATCGCCCCTGTGCGATGATCTACAGAAGGGACCCCCTCCTTCATCTCAATCATCAGACAGCAGTTGGGCAACTAAGTGCGCTGATGTGGCGGACTAAATCCGGTGAACCTTGCGGGGCGTTTTCGGGACGCGTATAGTTACCGGCACTTGCTAGTCTGGCTAAATCTGGTAGTCTGACTCGTAGACGATCGCCAGGATTGTAAGACAAGCGTCTTAGCTAACCAGCCCGTCCGAGTCGGAAAGGCGCTGTCACATCTCCTTAGAATGACAGCTCGGGACTTACCGAAAACGGAGCCTCATGTGGCAGTGCAGAAGTAGGCATACTGATGCTGCTCAGGCTGAATGTCCACGAGTATGGGTGAGACTAGCTGCACTTCCGCAAAGCCGGTTGCTCACTAGGAAGAGCGTGGACACTGAACGTGCAATACTAAGAAAGTCATCTTCATATGCCTACGCAAATCTTGCGACGCATTTCCTTAGTACATAGTTGAGCACGAATGGAGCTCTTACCCAGGCGATTTCTTCACACTTTGTAGCACTGACTACGACTTCCACGTGCGCAGTCGACACAGGCTGCCATTCTGTCTGCGACCATGAAGCTCTTCTGGGTGCTCTTCGTGCACCTTTTCGCTCTGGTCGCCAGTCAGCAGGATGCGACCAAGGAAGAACAGCTCGCTCGGGCGCTGCAGCTGCTGCAGACGATGCCACAATGTGCTGTGGGTTTATTTCCCGGGGTTTTGGTTGCTGGGTGCATTGAACTAATATCTCACAGCGTGTCTGCTTGGCACAGGCTGTCGCTGCTTCTGGTGTTTCGCTCGGTAACCTCGACCTGACTGCCAGTTGCACCAATGCAACGAATACTGCCATTGTCGAGGGATGTGTTCGAGAGACGTGCCTTCCCCGCGAGCAACTCAGTGAGTGGGAGACCCTACAGCGTTCTGAAAGCAGTGCTGACCGTGGACCGCAATCAGCTGCAAAGAATGTCACCGAGACACTGTGCCAAAGACCCGTCCGCGAAGTGTCTGATATTCCCATCGGCACCTACATTGGAGCTGCGCTTGCCACAACAGCCTTCTTCATGCGCATGCTCTCGAAGGTGACCTTTCCTTGCGAAAGAGGCGCTCGCATCGACAATGATCTTTGGTGGGATGATGCTGTGATCACTTTCGCCTGGATCCTGATGATTCCAATATCAGTACTGTCCGGCTACCTGGCCAAGCTCGGCATGGGACGAGATGTTTGGACGATCCATCCTGACAATATTACGCAGCTCCTCAAGGTGAGTGTATCTTCGGCTGGGACATGGGTTAGGATGCTGATGCTGGTGCAGGTCTACTACTTTGACGAGATGATGTACGTGGTCGCGTTGCCAATCATCAAGATCTCAATGCTGCTCACATACTTGCGCATCTTTCAATCGAAGCGCTTCCGCTGGCTTGTGTTTGGAGCGCTTGGACTGAATATCGCTTACCTGATCACCTTTCTGTTAATCACCATGATTCAGTGCAGACCTTTGAACTTGGTGAGTTTTGCTTTGAAGTCGAGCCGCTGGAGCATCCGGTACTGACCTCTACCTTCCAGGCATGGCTTCGCTGGACCAAGGAGTACCCAGGGACGTGTAATAACATCAATGCGCAATCTTGGGCAGCAGCAGCACTGAATATTGTGCTTGATGTCATCGTTGTCGGACTTCCCATTCCAATGCTGTGGAGAATGGATCTCAACATTCGCAAGAAGTTGCTGGTGATGCTCATGTTTGGTATGAGTTCCCGTTTCAGTCCGTTTTGATTCTCCTCTTGCTGACTGTGCCATGCGAACAGGCGTTGGATTCTTCGTCACCATTGTCAGTATCTTGCGGCTTCGATTGCTGGTCAGATTTGGCGACTCCGAGAATCTTACACGTGAGTCTCGCTCCCCTCAACAAGATTGGCAGTTGTGCTGACAACTATCGCAGATGACTACAAACAAGCCGGGTTCTGGACGATCGTGGAATTGCATACTGCCATCGTTTGTGCTTGTATGCCTGGCATCCGAAACCTCCTCCGTCGCGCCTGGCCAAAACTCATGGGCCAAACTGTGGCATCGACAGGTGCAAGTACGGCTCCATCGACTGGGCTCTCTGGCCGGACTGCTGTCAGCAGCGGGGTTGACAAATCAGGTACTCAGGTCTTTACCCGCCCACGACATAGCGATGATGGAGACTTTATCCCGCTGGAAGAAAGGCACAACCAGAGGGACTTGAAAACAGTGTCGCCGGCTTGAGAAGAGTGGGGAGCGTAATAATTGAGGCGACCGAGGGAAATGAGCAAGCCGTGAGGGAACTCCGAGATGGAGCAAAGTGGTGATGCATACTGTGTGCCCGCTTGGCCACAAAGAGTTGCATCACCATCTCTACGCACGGCGGGACCAGACTTTTGGTGAATCCATCTATGTGGTTCAATCTCTGTTCGGCCTCGGAAAGGAATGTGAGGAGTCTGCCCCTGGAACAGACGGGCGTGGTGGGAATTCAACGATGGGACGGCCGCGATTGCAACTGGCGACACCATGCGGATTGGCTGTAGGATGAACAGGACTTCCAGCCGGGCGGAGTGGCAGCGAAGAGCCCACACCATGTGCGGCTGCTGCGATGCGTGTGGGTTCCTCGAGCAGTATGTGAGCACAGCAGTAGCCGCAACGCTGTCTAGGAGTCAACATTGCTGCGAAAGCTTTGGCCCGGTGGAAGGACATTTGTAGCTTGATAATTAGCTTCTAATGAGCGCCAAGCAGTATGCAGACAATGCTGCTTATAGGCCATTCGGAAGCTTGTATTCTACGATTGTGCATCTCTTTGGCCTGCGAACCTGCGGCGAGCATAAGTACTCTCGATCGCTTATGGCTCGGATCGACTCTGCGATTTCCCAGTCCAATACGCAGCGTCCGAGCTGTCTTGCCCGGGATGTTATGAATGCACTTCAAGTACGTATTGTAGAAGTATCAGATGTGCGTGTGCGGTTCCGAGCCACTGGTGAAGGCGTTCGACGCAGTGATGGGTCTCGCTTTTCGTAATTGGAGACGCCGCCCGTGCCCCATGGTGCCCGTGTTCAGTGCTAATCTCCCTACATGGATGTCGTATTGCATTCCCACGCGACATGGCTTGAAAATGCTTAACTTCGATCCTGTTTCACAGATGGGTGCAGTGACGTTGCCCTCCGATCCATCGCAAATGGGATCTGGCAGCTGTAAAGGAGGTGATACCTGGCTTGCATAGCAGGACCGAAGTTCAGCTTCAAAACTCTCGGCCAACGTAGCCTGTTATCGGCCGGGCACACGGACTGCATGATGACAACGGCTGCTGGGAACGAGCCACGGCCGAGCTGCATTGACGAGTTGCCTGCGGTAAAAGAGGATTGCGTTGCGCCCAGTATCCTTCATCCACGGGTTCCGCGCTGAAGGAAGATCGTATCGCCCGGGATGCTGGGTCGAGGTGAGCTCGAACGGCAGTGCGGTCGGGCACGGATCTTCTTCTGACCTGATCAACTTTCACGAAGACGAGCAGTAATCTGATCGCTGTCGGCTTCCTGGTTCTTGCATCGGCTTGGGACGAGTGCGATGTGCTGCAGCGCTGGCATGTATAGGCCTTGATAGAGAGATTCAATTCGGACTTCCAGGTCGCGAAGACTGCAGTCATGCCAACAGCCCATTTCTGGAGATGATACATCGAAGCGACAGTATGGACAGCTACGCCTCGATGCTCAATAGGTCGTCTCGTGATGTGCTTGATACCCATCTTGGCCCGTCCCGAAGCTAGCTATTGCTAAGGAGATAAGAGATGTACGGATCTCGATGCGGTACAGGTGCTCCTGCATGATTGTTGGACGGAAACGTTCAGGGTGAGATGCTGCAGGAGAGCAGGACAGGAACCGTCCAAGTGGGTGAAGCTTAACTTGCCCGAAGATTGTGCTAAGACCTGGCTGGCCACACTCTCACCTCGAGAATGGTGTACAAATTTACAGCCTGCGGCTTGATTGAAGATTTCTCGTCATGTTCCATGTTGTCTCTGGTTTCACCGCCGCCACTCAAGTATACTGCGGCCCAGTGGAGTGTCGATTCAGTGTCTTTGACCGGAAATGCGGTTTTATTACATAATCGCTTGTTCATCGCGCACTTTGTGGCTTAATAGGCGCTGCCCCATTATGTTCTGTAGTGTCTTCAGCCTTGATGCTGCTAATGAAGTGTGGTGCTGTCCAATGAAGTGTCGATTAAGTATGTTCTGGCCGGAAAACCTATTTTCTTATATTATCGCTTGTTTATTAGGTACTTCGTGCCTTAGTCGGAGCTGCCTCGTTATGTTTTAGGTTGTCTATAGCTTTGCTGCTATTAATTAAGTGTCCTGCTGCCTAATAAAGTATCGATAAAGTAAGTTCCGGCTAAAAATTTAAATATTCTTCGTATATTATATAATCGCCGGCTAACTATATATTATGCGGTTTAATTAAAGCTACCTTATAATATTTCGTAGTGTCTCTAGCTTTGTTACTATTAATTAAGTATACTACTACCTAGTAAAGTATCGATTAAGCGTTACCTAGCTAGGAATATATTACGTAGTATATTATCGAATTATATTTCTAGAGATTAGAGGGTAAGGGTATAATATATAGTAGAAGTAGAGGTAATAGGTAGGAACTAACCGAGTTAATTATATTAGTTAGTTATAGGGTTAGGGTTAGGGTTAGGGTTAGGGTTAGGGTTAGGGTTAGGGTTAGGGTTAGGGT